>CM053276.1:76430375-76905141 GCA_028583415.1 Protea cynaroides | reverse complement strand
GTCAGTTAGGCAACCTACCCTACGGACGTCTGATCACTACACTGCTCACACGCCTACACGTTGATTTATTGGATGAGAGGATTCAGGAGAAGACCTTCTCATCGGACCTTGACTGGGAGGCCATCTGTAGGATGGGTATGCGGGATGCTCAGGTCAGCGATGATGAGTGGAATGCTCTGGTGCATCCTCGTACTCGAGTAGAAGTAGCAGATGCTGAGGCGGCAGCAACAGCAACAGGTGTAGGGGTCCATGGGGGTGATGCTGAGGATGAGGATCGTATGTTCATGAATGTGGACACCATACCTCCTCCTTCACCTTTACATTCTACTGGAGCTGGTCCATCTCGGGCTCCTTCACACACTGCTGGTCCTTCACGCCCATCCTCTGATGATGTGATGGGGCAATTGCGTGAGATTAGAGAGGCCCAGCATGCGTCGGATCAGTGGATGGCCGAGCTAGCAGCTAGTCTCCAGATGATCCAGACTCAGGTAGCTTGGCTGACTAGAGTGTATGCGGAGGACTATGACTGAGATCATGAGGCACCTCCTCCTCCAGCACCTCCAGCTCCATGATGTACCTTTTCTTTTATTTTTCCTTGTACTATAGAGTAACTGTCTGGATTGTGGACCGTACTCTGATTTGGATATATGTATGTACGTTGCTTTTTATTTAATGTATATAAAACTTGTTTCTCCTTTTAATAGTGCATTATTCTCTTTCTTAATTTTGTCTCATACAACACAGGTGCTTATAGTATGTTCTTATTACAGCTTTTACATTTTAATCCTAACTCAGTTCACGAACTTTTGTATAAATATATCGGTTTAATAGACAGAGCCTGAGGGCTCTGATACCAAGTTGTCACACCTCAATTCCGTACTATTCAGAATGGTGTGATGAACCGCTAATAAACCAACGGTTCAACCAGGATCTCAAATAGGCTGTGTCCGTTTGCTTAAACCATACACATCCACAACCAAAAATCAAAATAAATACACGATAGCGGAAGTCTTTAATATTAAATGAACTGAGAGTCTAGCTGTGATAAAGTAAATAAATTATCCAATTATCTCCCAAAAGGACTAAGACATAAATTAAAATAATTAAATCAATTACATTGTCTGTATAACTTAAACAAAATCTAATAAAAAAACACAGGAGTTGCACTCGCATGATGAATCATGCGACTCCATCATCACTTCTGCCTCCATTGCCGTCGCATGGCCGTATGTTAGAGCATTCATATAATCTTCCACTGTCGTACCTGCATCATCAACTAAAAATATTCGAATTCAAAAAGGATGAGTACACATCACGGCTCAGTGAGCAAACAAAATAATACAACAAACATATGCATGCATTCAATTCATATCTTTGGTCTGATTCATAAGTTTGCAATGTGCAATAGAAATGATAGGTGGCCGCCGCACCTCTATACACGAATGTGTAGAACCGCCCAATGGATCAAACACCATTGCCGCCCCACATGCACCCACCATGGAATAGAGATAGAGCTAAAGTGCTTAGGACCGCACCGCATCACACTTCCCCTGATGCTCTACCCATACCAACACATAAGCCCCTGTTGGCGAGGCTTTGCAAACTGGGCTCGCAACTAACCAATCCTAATGTCAAACAGTGTATCCAAGGTCTCACCCCAACATTCCTCAATACGTCCATAGAGATAGAGCTAAGGCCCCTCCAGCAGAGTCAGAGACTACACGGTCCGAGACCACCTCCCCTGATGCCCTACGACGTAATAATTCTACTAAGGTAATGGCGATACGACGATGTTAGTGGACAAGACTTGAGTAGAGATAGAGCTAGAGTCTGGTGACCAGGATGAACCACAGTGTCACGTCCTCCCCCTGATGCTCCACTCACATCAAGTACACTAACCACACACATACATTCACATGCCTATTCCTAGCATCATCATCATCATCATGTTATAATAAACGAAATTAAATATGCATGAACAGTAATAACAGGAATAGTAGATGACATGTGATATGCACATTACAATCATATAAACATAGAATCATTCATGGTGTTGGACTCAATAAACAAAAATAGTTTATTATTAGTCAATTAGTTTAGGTCTTGTTCACTCACCTTTGATTGCTAGTAGATCCTCGTTCAAACTTTATAATTCACTTTTAAACCACTGGAAAGACCTAACAAGTCAATAGATTCTAATTAGAATTAGTTCCAACATGTTTAAACTAACAGAACCTATAGGGTCGCAGGTAGGGTAGCACCTAGGGTAGCAGTTTCTGCGACCCCAGGGTGTAGGGTCGCATGTGGGGTCGGATACCATTCGACCCTACGTGCGACCACACCCTCCCTGGAACTTCCCGAGGGCATGTGGTCGATCATATGGCCTCGTAGGGTCGGATATCATTTGACCCTACGTGCGACCACACGTATTCTGAGTCGACCTTTCATTCTAAAGTCTATCCCTTCATGTTTGGATCCTTTGACTTACTATCATGGTCCATCCTATGATAGTTCTATGGCTCAAAACTACAATTTATACACCATTCATTGTCCATAATGTTTTTCTCCATGGAATCTCTTGGAACTCGTCCATGGATAGATGATTTGGGTTTCTCCTAATCCTAAATTCTTCATAACTATTTTAGGCTCTCTTATTCAGGTAGGGAATTAGGTTCATACCTTAATTCAGAGGTTTCTCTGAACCCTCTTCTTCGTTAGTCTTCTTCTTCTTCAAGTTTCCTTCTCTTCTTCTCTTCCTTCTCTTTCTCTTGCTCTCACTTTCAATTAGGGTCCTAAAGGAGTGAAAGAGGCTAAGGGACGTCCTATTTATAGAGGAAAACCCTCCATAATAAGTCCCAATGAGTTTAGGAAAGACCCCCTTTGAATTAGGAAGGTTTCCTAATTTCTGGATTCTATCTACTATCGTAGGGTTGCATATAGGGTCGCAAAATCCGTCGACCCTATGTTTTTCTAGTCATGCAACCCCACGACTAAAAAGTCATGGGTTGGACTCTTTTGAAGTGGGGTCGATCATACCTGTTTAGGCATATGACCCTACTCTCACATTTGACTGTTTTTGGGTTAGACTTCATACCTAATCTTGTGGTTTCTTCACGCACTTGGTCCACTTGGCTCGACCATGATAGGTGACCTGGTACAAGTTGGTAAGACTGGTTAGTTCGATATGGGTCTTACATAAATGGTCCGAGACCACCTCCCCTGATGCCCTACGACATAATAGTTCTGCTAAGGTAGTGGCGATACGACGATGTCAGTGGACAAGACTTGAGTAGAGATAGAGCTAGAGTCTGGTGACCAGGATGAACCACAATGTCACGTCCTCCCCCTGATGCTCCACTCGCATCAAGCACACTAACCACACACATACATTCACATGTCTATTCCTAGCATCATTATCATCATCATGTTATAAATAAACAGAATTATATATGCATGAGCAGTAATAGCAGGAATATTGGATGACATATGAAATGCACATTACAAGCATACAAGCAGAGAATCATTCATGGCATTGAACTCAATAAGTAAAACAGTTTATTATTAGCCAATTAATTTAACTCTTGTTCTCTCACCTTTGGTCGATGGTTGTTCCTCTTCAAGCTTTGTAAATCACTTTTAGACCACTTGGAAACCTAACAAATTTATAGGTTTTAAATTAGAGTTTATTTCCAGCAATTCAAACTTCCAAAAACTGAGTGGTCGCAGGTGTGGCTACACCTATGGTCTCAGTTTCTGCGACCACAAGGTGTGTGGTCGCAAGGTGTGGTCACATCTCATGCGACCATACATGCGACCACACCCTCCCTGAATTTTCCATAAGGGCATGTGGTCGCTATGTGTGTCTCATGTGGTCGCATATCATGCGACCACACATGCAACCACACATGTGATGGTCGACTTTTCCACTCCCAACTCAATTCCTTCATGTTTTGATTCATTGGCTCATCATCATGATCATTCCTACGATTGTTTTATGGCTTAAAATTCATATTTACACAATCCATCATCCTAATAGATTCCCTCCATGGATCTCTTAGAATTTGTCCATGGTTTGATGATTGGGGTCTCACTTTAAATCACTATCTCTTCCATGATCTATTCTAGGTATTCAACTGATGTGGGGGATGGTTTCATACCTTATACTTGTTGAAGATTCAGAGTTCTCTCTAAATTTCCTTCTCTTAGTCTTCCTCTTCAATTCACCTTCTCTTCCTCTTCTTCTCTTTCTCTCTCTTTCAGTTTGAGTTATAAAAGGATGAAAGAGGCTAAGGGACGTCCTATATATAGAGGAAAACCCTCCATATAGAGTCCTACTTAGATTAGGAAAGAATCCCCTTTGGATTAGGAAGGTTTCCTAATCACGGAGTCTGTTTGACTTCGTGTGGTCGCAGGTGTGGTTGCAGAACCCATCGACCACACAGCCAAAAACTGCGACCACACGTCCCATACTTCTGTGGTCGCTTTATTCTGAGGTGTGGTCGACCACATCTGTTTAGGTATGTGACCACACGCTCCTAATTAGCTAATTTTAGATTCAATTTCATACCTAGCCTTGTGGTTTCTTCACGCACTTGGTCCGCTTGGCCCGACCATGATAGGGAGACCTGATACAAGGTGGTAACACCGGTTATGTCACACCCTAATTCTGGCTAAACCAGAAGTGTGAGTGAACCGTCTCCAAACCACGGCTCACACCAGGATCTCAATAGACCGTGTCAACAAACCATTCCAAGCAAACCAACCATAATCAGAGAATAATAAATAGCAACAGATTTATATAAATAAATGAATTGAGTTTTCTATTTGTAAATAAATAATTATCCAGTTATGCCATCATCTATATTCATAAATAATAATTTATTACATTGTCTATACTCAACTGAAAGAAAAATAAATTTAAATAAACAAACCCTAAAGGAACACACAGAAAGAGCACTCGCATGAGACATCATGCTCGTCCTCTACTGCTTGTGTGTCAATGGCAGCCACTGTCCCGTACACTGGGGTAGCCATAAAGTCTTCAACTGAATAACCTGCATCAAGATCTGAAAAAAGAAAATATATATTTTCGGGTGAGCTTACAACTTAGCTCAGTAAAGTACAAGACTAATGCAACATACAAAATGCATGAGATAACATTACAATTGGATCAGGTATAACTTGCAAAATACTATGGTAAGGTTTGGCGGCCACTGCACCTCCATGCACGAGTGTCACACCCCAATTCTGATCCAACCAGAATGGTGTGAGTGAACCGTCATTGAACCAACGGTTCACACCAGATCTCGAATACCCCCACCCAAACAAACCACTACACATAACCACAATCGAATATACCTAGTACAATGGAAGACTTTAAATAGAATGAACCAGTATCTATTGATAATTTAAATAAAATATCCAATTATTCAAATCAAACACATAATATAATATCTCTTACATCACTTTAATCCAACCAAAAATAACTGAAACAAATAAATAAAAATCCATCACAGGCACGCGGAAAGGGCACTCGCATGAGCATCATGCTCGTCCTCCCCCGCTTGTACATCCGAGCCCACCACCGGGCGCGGGGCGGCTCACATAATCGTCCACGGTATAACCCGCATCCAGATCTAAAACAAGATGTGCACAAAGGGTGAGCTCACAACACATCGGAAGACAATCGAACAGCTCACAATATTATGCATGGTAACAACCATTTTATCTTTGTGGTAAAGTTTGCAATGTGCTATAGAAAGGTTTGGTGGCCCCCCACCTCTATACACGAGTGTGTGGCATCGCCCCGATCACACTACCACCAACCCACATGCACCCATCATGGAATGGAGATGGAGCTAAGGTATACTCGCACCTCCCCGATACTCTACCCATACCGGCCAGCCCCTCGGCCGGGGCTCGAACGGGGCTCGCAACCAACTAATCCTATATGTCAACAATGTATTCCCGACGCCCCCCGACATAAAGATGAAGCAAGCCCGAACACCCCCGGCCCCCCCCAAACCCCCACCCCCCCCCCCCCCATGACCCTAACACCCCTTGGATAGAAAACCCAGTAGACCCTATCCCCAACATAACTCCCTACGACATAGAGATAGGGCTAAAGCATCGTGGACAAGCCACGGCGACTACCGGTACCACATAACAATGGCCGGGACAACATCAATATCGGAGACCACCGTACCACGACCTTCCCCCGATACCCCACCCGTACCAAGCATTTAAGACGAATACTACAAAAGCTGCGAGGAAGGCGATCCCGGCCCATGCCCCCTCCACACACCAACGAAAACAATCACATGCCTAACAATCACATCCTATCAATGCATGACAATAATTAGCGAAAGTAAAGGATGGCATGTGAATATGCACAAACATCATATCATAGATATTCAATGATTAACAACGATTTCTTGTCCATTAATTATTAAATTTAGGTCGATTCCCGACCCGACGCTGCTCGATAACTTGCTCCACGTCGCAAGATCCAAACGATAAGTCACAAAGTCCTAAATATTATTAGGGTTTCATTAGAATATATTGTTTAGGGTTTCATGTTAGTCGAAAACCAACAAGGTTACAAATACCTTCACGTAGGTCGACCGGTGGCATATCGGTCGCTCCTGTGGAAAGACAGCGCTGGTATGGTCACCGGTCCCCCACGGATAACCTCCCGAGGTAGCGGTCGCAACATACCGGTCGCACTATGTGCAACCGGTATAGTCGACTGGTATGTCTCCTAAGACCATACATGGGTTCTTCGTCGCCGTCATCCTCCATGGATTTTCGGGGTTTCTCCTATCCATTCTAAGTCTAGGCTTTGAGTTAGAGTTATCCCCCACTCATTCAAGTCTCGTTTCGATGAATATCATCTCGAAACTCAAATCTAGGGTTTGACGGCAACTTAGGGTTTATTGGCCAATTTAGGGTTTTAGATCAATACCTACTTTGCATGGTATTGATCCACCCACACAACTAATACGAAAGATGGATTCAAGCACTTACCGTTGAGGCGTAGGTGAGCTCGTCAAACGGTAATGGCGGCACCTCCTTCTTCTTCCTAGCCCTTCTCCTTTCCAAGCTCTTTCTCTTCTCTAGGGTTTGTGAGAGACAATGGAAAAGATTTGAGGAGGCTAAGGGGTGATTATAAGGCGGGAAATAGGGTTTAGTAACCCTACTAGGATTAGGAAACTTCTAGGATTCGAAATCGGGAAAGCGGGACCCGCAGAGACCAATTTCAGATTCCCGACATAGCCACGCCATACCGCCCCCCCCCACCCCAAGGCCCCGCCCCCCCCCCCAAAACCCAAAACCCGGATATAATTGGGCGACTTTGGTCCGATTTTGTACCTTTGTTATCCGCTTGCCCCGTCCCGCCCCGGTGATGATCGGAAGACCCGTCATGACACAAAACCAAGGTTTAGACCGGATTTTTAGAGTGGGCCTCGGGGCTCACACACCCCCCCCCCCCTTAAAAAATTTCGTCCCGAAATTTGCATGTAGGTTCTACAACGAGAATGTGAACACACCCAACAGTCATGCTACAATCCACACTACTGCTATTGCCCCACATCACTCACTCCGATATAGAGATAGAGCTAGAGTCTGGCGGGTAGGCTGAGCCACCATCCCATGTCCTCCCCTTGATACCCTACACCGCACCAACACTTAAACCCCTGTTGGCAAGGGCTTGCAAGTAGGTTCCGTTTCTAACCAGTCCTATATGTCATTAGTTACTTAGGGTTTGGGGTCTTGTCCCTTACCTGACCGTGATAACAAGTATGCTCTGCGTCACAGGGTCCACTCACGCTGTCTACAAGTCCTTCATGATCATACTTATAGGTTAGAATTAAATTATTATGGTTACAGTTGGTCAAAACCAAGTTTGGCCAAGCAAACAGGCTTCGGTAAGCATACCGATCGTAGTACCGGTCTCAGTATAGTGAGACCGGTATGTCTTGTGGTATATACCGGTCTCACTCTGAGCGAGACTGGTATGTGCCTGCGGTATATACCGCAGGACCATACTGCAGGACTTATGTCCAGCCGGTATGTCTGGCGGTATGGGTTCAAGAGTCCAACCTCGGACCTCCCTCCCCCATCGATCATCGGCTTGATTTTTAGGATTTTTCCTAAACCATTCTAAGGTTCAAATACTCGTTTAGTTATCTAGGTTTCGACTATTTCATCGCCTCATTCTTAGATTGGATCTCAATGAAAGCTAGGGTTTTTGGGGTTATAGGATTTTGAATCGTTGCGTCGTTTCACGGCTTCGATCCGAAATCCTAACATCAATATAGAGGTTGAGCACTTACCAGTGTTTGTTGAATGACAGTGTTCTCCTCCAACGGAAAGATCCCCCTTCTTGTGCGGTCTCCTTCCTCCTTGTTCCTTCTCAGATCTCTTCCAGACGGCCTAGGGTTTGAGAATGTTCGGAAGGATCTAAGGAGGCAGTGATGTGTATTTATATATAGAAGGTCTCCCACGTCTAGAAGGTTTTTCTAAACTCGATTCGGAGTGCGGGACCCACAGGGGTCCGTCTCCATTCGAGTTATACATACCGGTCGCACGTACCGGTACTGAGATCGGTATATATAAAAATGCATTTTTACACATCGTTTCTCATACCTGGATATCGTGGTTCGTCACTTAGCCTCGCCTTCTAGTCCGGTTATGATTGAGAGACCTGTCACAATGTAAATCATGGGTTAAACCGGATTTTCAGAGCATTGTTTTTACAAGTTAGTACGATACGGGTCTTACACATTGTCTTGTGCTCCATAGTGAATGGTATAATAGTTTCCAACTTGGAATTCAAGTGGCGGACAAGTCCATCGTTTTAGCAAGTTGCCCTTTTTGGAACGGCTTCCATTGGTGCCTTGACAAGCTTCTCCCAGATCCATCGGTGACATGTCTGATTGATCATCCCCTCCTGATTTATTAGACCGTCACATGACCATCTTCTAGAAGCTTCTAGAACCTGTACGGAATCTGCCATTGCAGTGAGAATGACTAAAAGGCCACTGACACTCAAGCCCGGGTTGCCCGGTCCATCTGGGTCAGGCTTGGAAGGTACATCTTGTACCCCAAGCCAATCTTGGTCCGTCTACCCACCCTACCATCCAAAAGTATGGCTTTGGTCTTGCTTACAAAATCCTATAGCTTTTCATACTACTTTTGAAGAGTTTAGATAACCTGTATGTACATGTACTCTCGAGTGATCCCATTGATGTGGTATGAGGCTCAATTCTTGAGTACGGAACCCATTAGATATGGACGATGATACAATCCTAGGGAGGATACAAGTACGTGCAAGTGAACTATACTCCCTTTTGAACACCTCATCCTGGAGCGATAGAGATCAACCATTTATTACCAGCTACAAAATCACTCATAGCCATTTTTCTTGTGTAAACAAGAAGAAAATTCACTGCAAATCAGGATCCGCAAATTGATATGAGTTTCCAGATCCATTTTTGTGGGAAATTGCAGATTGATTTGGG
Source organism: Protea cynaroides (assembly GCA_028583415.1). Classification (NCBI taxonomy): domain Eukaryota; kingdom Viridiplantae; phylum Streptophyta; class Magnoliopsida; order Proteales; family Proteaceae; genus Protea; species Protea cynaroides. The sequence goes on along the minus strand of CM053276.1, from coordinate 76,895,617 downwards.
TGAGATGAGGGATGTTAGCGGGGTTGATAAAATATTTTTTAGGGGGGACCCGTGGTCGACTTCTGATCATTATGTTCACGCTAGGGTCATTTCTTGCCGAGGCAGGCGAAGATGGGTCTCATTTCCGTTTGCTTCAATGAAGACTGAAGAGGTGCTGAGAATGCATACTCGAAATTGAAAAACCAAAAAGATTTCTTATTCTTAAAATATTTCAACCAAAGTGATTTCAATTTCTTGACAACAGCCTATTAAAAGACTTCTTTGGTGAAATCAATAGAGATGATACCATAAAACTGATAAAAAGCCTTTAGACCAGACTTAGCGTGGCCCAATTCTGTGCTGTGTCGATGGTATCTGTTACGTTGAAAGAATAGACTAGCACCTGCAGCCAAACGATTCTGTCTGTTCATACTGTTCCCTTGAAAGAATAGCTAGCACGAGCGAGCAGATCCCAGCTGGAAAAGAGTCATGTATGGAAAAAGTCGTTAAACCAGTTATTAAAGTTCAGGAAAAAAAAGAAAAAACACGGAGTGGCGTTTGAGTAATTTCACAAGGGGAAAGAAGAGGAAGAAGACAGCGTGGTTTGGTCGGGTCTTCACTGTACTATTAAGGCGTGGAGGTGAACAACGCAGACCCAAAGTTTTACGAAATCAGAAGAAGAGAAGAGATTGAGTTTCGGATTCCAAAGCCAAAGTTTAGCTAAAATCCATAAACCAGGAGGATTCCGGGCGGACCTTGTATTTTTCCTCCCTATTTAAATTCATTTTACCCTCTCATTTTTACATTAAATATTTCTTATCTTCTAAAGCGAACGGGCCAGCAAGAGAGAGGGCTAACGCTCTAGAGAGAGAAAGAAGTTGGAATTAAAGAGAAAAACCCTCTATTTCGTTTTATTCTGCTAAAACAGGTACACACGAAACAGAGAAAATACTCATTTCTCTTAATCTTAGGCTTTGTTTCTTTTCTTCTTATTCTTCGTGGTTGTCGTTATTTTGAGCCTGTAAAACCCTAGGGGTTTTTTTTTTGGTTTATGTTGTGAATTCCTTCTTGTTAGGTTTCTCTGCAAGGCCCTAGTTATTGTAGTTTCCTGGCTTTGTTATTGTTTTTGTTTCTAGGGTTTCCTTTTTTCTAGGGTTTAAATGGTCTGAGTTTGCAGTGGAACTCGAAGCTTCGAGGATCTGGGACGGGAAGAAATGGCGTCCTCGGAGAGAGAGCTTGAAGAACAGCTGAAGGAAGTAGGGGAGAAACTCATTCATCCTCCATCAAATGTCAATGAACTCCTCCCTCTTCTCGACGTAAGAACTATTCCCTTCGTTTTGTTATATATATATATATATATATATATATATATATATGTTTAATCTCTTTATCCTGTTTGTTCTGTTGGTTGGATCATTTTTGGGTGGGTGCCATGCAGTTGGTAATTTTAATATTCTCTAGGCATGTCTTGAAAAGTTTGGTGTGCGTTAACAAGAAGAGTGGCTGATCTGAAAGGTCATTCAAACCGAATAATATGCAAACCGAATAATATGCTCACGCATATAATTGAAAAGTGTGGTGTGCGTTAAACTCCATCCTAGATGATTAATCCTTCCAAAAACCAAATTGAGTTTTTAATCAAAGTTTCCTTGATGTGGTGGACAGGCTAGTGCTTACATTCATTTTCAAAAGTATAGATACTTGCGTGCTCCTAGTGGAGATAAAACTCCAAAACCCCTATGCTTCCACTAAATAATACTTCTCTGTCTGAATATTATTTTAAGTTGAATGGCCAGATGCTAAGTGGTCAACTTTGGATGCTCATATATTGATCTATCTATCTACTCTAATTGCCCCTTTAGGTCTCATATTTGGGACACACTGAATTGATGTGGAGGATGCAGTTTGCTTGGGTTTAATGTTATCACTCCCAATGATAAGACACAAAAAGATGGTGACATGATTGAGCAACAAATTAACACTTAACCAGTTGGTTCGATTGGCTTCAATTTAAGGGTCTGCTGAATTAAATAATAATTTCTGTATTGGAAAATGGAATAACACTTCAACTGTTGAATCTATTGCTCTCATTCTATGGTTGCCATGAAGTGGAAAATAATTGGTGTGTTGAAGGCTGTTTACTCAAATCATTAATCTTAGCCTCTTCCTTAATGTTGTGAATTTATAAATATTTGGTTAGGTAAATTTCCATCCTGGGCCCCAAAAATGAGAGCTTAATAAGAAATAATTTGGCTTTCGCTAATATTAGGTATGCATCTACATGTCATTGGTGTTTGCAAATCTCCTTGATATTTATGCTTTTTTTTATCCTCATGTTTTATGCAAATTTTGGGTGATCTATGAAGTAGACCTTTTTTCCCATCTGTTTTTGTGGGATGGCCCATACTGGCACTCATGGACTGAACATACAATGTTGATGAACCAGGTTGTTAATGTTAATTAGAATCAGGTTCTGAAATGGTTTTTGGTTTTATCTGTAGTACGCCCTTAAGAAGTGCTTACTTGTTTCCTGCTTTTGTGAAAATTTGATTTGATCTTGAGCAGTTTATCTTTGCTTGATAATTCTATCTTATTTTTTCAGGATTAACTTTGCGATATGCCATTTATTAAGTTTTTCTTTTCTTACCCTTTTCTTTCTTTTGGGACGGAGACAGGGAATGATTCTTTGTTATGTGAGTGGCCACTGTATTTGTATTGCCTCCTCTAATATTTGTGTGTTTTTTGAAATGAACTATAGCAAATTGAGAATTGCCTATCAAGGGTAGAACAGTCGCCATCAAAATCAATGCAAAATGCACTTTGCCCCTCGATGAAGGCACTGGTTGCTGATGATCTTCTGAGGCATTCAGATATTGATGTCAAAGTTGCAGTCGCATCTTGCATCAGTGAGATAACGAGAATAACAGCGCCAGATGCTCCTTATGATGATGAGCAAATGAAGGTACTCAAAATAGCTTAATGTGACTCATATTTTATTTGAGCTTGTACTTTTGCCAGATTTAATGATGTCCTGTTCTTATGAATGCTTATATGAACTTAGTCTGTTTCATATTTTGATTCTATGCAGGAAATATTTCAGTTAATTGTTGGTGCTTTTGAGAAATTGTTTGATACTTCTAATCATTCATATTCTAAGAGAGTTTCGATTCTTGAAACTGTGGCAAAGGTTCGATCATGTGTTGTAATGCTGGACCTTGAATGTGATGCTCTGATTCTTGAGATGTTCCAGCATTTCTTAAAAGCCATAAGGTAAGAGCTCCAATATTGGTGAATCTGTAACTAATTGCCTTATGTTGTTCATCCTTACTTGAAAGTGTTGGTTGATCAGTATAGACAATGGATAAATTCAAATGCAAATTCTTATGTGATGTATAACATGTATAAAACCAAACGGCAGAAGAAAAAAAAAATCTAAGAAAGAAGAACAAAAAACTGATTCAAAGTTAGTTGCATCCTTTTAATTCTTGGCATCTCTGTATGGTAGATGTACTCCATTTGCATGATCAAATTTGTGAACACATATGGCCCTCCTTTACCACTCAATTGTGGCATTTCTGTATTGTTTCAATGGTCTCTTGTTTGAAATATGATGCTGTCCAGTGAATGGAATAAGATAAGAATCTCTGGAGCTGCCGCTGCCTCTCCACTTACTCATGACAGGCTTTCCCTCTGTAGAAGACTTCTTCCGAATGGCATAATTGTCCACATATGTGCCTCGATCTTCAAAGAAGGCTGACTCCTCCTACTCCTCCCAGATCATCTTGTGGTTTTGGGCCCACATAAAGATCCAAGGATGATTTTGTTGAGAAAGATGGGCAACAGATGTGCGATTAGGTTGTGCAGCTGGAACAGTCCATCATGGTGGAGTTTGATTAATCACCGTAGCACTAGATGGGCCTGGAAGTACCATCTCCTGGATGGTTTCTTGTTTCATCATAATTATTAATTCTTTAAATGGGAAAAACTGTTTATGACATTTGTCTCTCCGCTGAATGATTCCATCATGTTCTTGGTCTTTCTGTTTTTTATCCTAAATTTTCTGAAGAGTACTCAACTCAATTTGGTGATCGTGATTTTCACAATAACTTTGTCAAAAGTTTCTGTAGAATGGGTTTTCCCTTATTTGATATGGTTCGCTTTATTAGTTTCCTAACAAGTCTAGGATAGGTGTTTTAAGAGTCAAAATTATAGTTCAAATAGAAGGCTAAGTGCAGGGTGCTTATCGGGCTTGTGATTATGGGCTTTTAGGAGCCAGCTTCTAGGTGGCAAGAGGTGGAACTAACCGAAAACCTTGTTTGCAATCTTTATTGCCTCTAGCACCAGAACCCTGGAAGGATTGTCAGTTTGGAATCTTTACCGCCTCCTATATCAGAACTCAGAAGCCATTTGCCCCCCAGATTTTGTGGTTCCAGTGCTGGAGGTGCTAAAGATTTCAAACAGATGTTTTCAGTTGGATCTGTCTCCTTGCACCCTAGAAACTGGTTTCTGGAATCATAGAAGCTGATTAGCTCTATCCAAACAGGCATTAAGGGCACATTTGGATCCACTTCTAATTCTCAAATTTCCAATTCTGTACTCTTAGAATTGGATAATTGCGTTTGGATGCACCATTTGAGTCTCCAATTCTTCTCCTGTCTTTTGGTTGACGACAAAACCCCTGTTCCCCCAATTTTTTATAGTTTCTTATGATTAACTGCGAAATGAGGAGAATACCCTGGCTGAAGTGTGTGAATGCGTCTCCAGAACTGCTCTCTTGTGTGCATTAGAATAAACCCAATTCTCAAATCTGGCCTAATCCTAAGATTACCCTCCAGAAATTGGACCCAAACATGTACATCATGACACTAATTCTAATTCTCAGCCAGCATTGATAATTAGGATTGAAACGAAATGTGCACCAAGTCTTTAGGTTGATATGTGGCTTAAGTATGTTATTATAGTTCTTAAGAATTTTATTTCAGTCTTGGTAATGCAGATGCAGTTTCATGGCTGGACCAGTTCAACCCTACCTGGAAACCTAGGCCGTGAAGAACCCGCCCCCAACCGGCTGGGGTTTGGTCCAGTAGGGGCATCTAGGGGTTTGCTTATTTGCTGGAGTTGTTTTTGTCAATTAGTAATTTGTTATTTTATTATTAGTTTCTGTTGGCATTCATAAGTTAGAGTTAGGAGTTGCATTTGATTTAAACTGTTAGACTTAAGTCTGGATAGGCTTTTAGTTGCTGTTTTAAAGTCTTTAAATATGCTTGTATCCTTTGATTATTCAGATTTGAGTGTTGAATGGAGTTGAAGTTTTTTTTTTGGGTGTGAGTTCGTTTGGATGCATATCTTTTCTCTGTTCTCTCACTTCCAGGTTCGATCAAGAACTCTTCCTCAGGAACCCCTTTTCAGGTACCATCTTCCCTTTTTCTTGCTGATTCTTTTTCCTACCATTCCGTTTCTGTTTCTGTTCCTGTCCTTCCTCCTTAATTCCTTCTCGTTTACTGTTGAGTATATTACCATCTTAAACTTGTATATCCGGCTGGACTGAGAAGAAAGTCCTTCAATCTTTGTCACCCCTCTTCCTTTTCTCCTGAAATTCTGTGAGTTCCTTTTCGTAGACGACGACTGTAACCCCAATGCACCTGCTAGAGTCAACCCTCTTGTGAGCACCACATCAAATTAAAGATCTGGTATGGTCAGGAATTAAAAATTGTTTTCCCCTTGATATCTGAGAATTTGATGGTTGGATTCACTACCCCAAGGTGTTATTGTTCTCTTAAAAATTTCATCTTGATTGAGTGCTAAGCGAGAGGGAGCTCTCTCATCTGGAAGCAAACCAGGTTATCTCTGGTTTCCTGTTCTTATTGTGGCAGACTGAAGAAGACACTGTTACATTGAAATTACGAATCAGTTCTTACCACCATTCATTGTGTTATATCCCCATCTTTGCTTTAATTCCAGAAAATCCCTCGATTTCAAATTCTATTTAGAGCTTTCTCATACTGCTTGATATCTTAACTCTTAAGGCCTTGTACTGTTCCAGAATTTACAGTTTTTCCACTCACCCTATTATATGAGCTCATATTATCCAGGTTGGCCCATATCAATCCCAGGGCATGGTTTTGCAACCCGGGACTGCATCAATTGGTATTAGAGGCTTAAAGTAAAAAATATATCTTCTTCCATATTCTAACTATGATAGGGCCCTCTCACATCACCAATCTTGAGATCCACAAGCTGTGCAAGGGTTTATAGGAAAACCAGAAGGGGATCGAAGTAAATCTTGCAAAGTTCATGGTAGATTTTTACTGACTGAGAACAGATACAAAAATATGGCCGATTCATGCCTTTGTGATGAGATTCAACAGGAATGATGATGCAGGGTCATTTACACTAAGCCCCCATTTTGGTTAAGGGTACGGATGGATAAAGATCCGGATGCGATTGGATTCAGATACTCCCTGCTCGGATTCAGATACCCTTAAACGGATATGCCAGTTTTTCGACTACCTGTTTACACTGCTAACTTATGTAACCCTAACTTTTCTCCCTATTGGATACGATTCATTCTCGATCCATCTCTTAGTTGCATAATTCTCTTTTTCTCATTTTTTTGAACCTATCAAATCTTCAAGAACCCTCAAGTTCATTAGCTACTTAATATTTTAGTATTAGTTAGATAACTTTTCAGATCGGATAGATTATGTTTAGGATTATTTGAATTCCAATCCGGATGCCTCTGACTAGATACAAATATCTCTAAACGGTTACAAATGTGAATCGATCCAGAAACTGTATTGTACCGTTTATATCGAAATCGTCAAACCGAATAATAAATGGTACAATAATGTTACGCCACCTACTACCGTTTAATAAATGGTAAGATATTGGTATTACCCCATTACTGTTCCGTTTCTATCGTTAGATTCAGTTTCAATTCATTTCCCTCCACATATTCAATGCAAATACCCTCATATTATAACTGATCCAATGTTATAGCCAACTACACTTGCACATGAACTTCGTAAATAACTGCCCCATTGACTATATGGAAATCGGTGCATTTAAAAATATATAAACAAAAGATGGCACAACTAAACATACCAAGCTTTCTCGTCTTTGGGCCTACATTCAAGGATGTCAGACGATATGGTCTCGGTTAAGCGGTACATTACCCGTTTGGTAGGTACATAATGGGGTAATATAGATACTGTACCATTTGTTAAACGATATCAAGTTGCTTACCATTACTGTACTGTTTATTTATCGGGTTGGTGGTTTTGGTATGAGCATTACAGTACGATTTCGGTAAACGGTTTGGTGGGGTGTAGGAAGGAGGCATGGATAGATTTTTTGGGTGGTGAAATAAGAAAACAGGTGAAATTTGTATCCCCCCCTTTTTTTAATGATGTTTATTTGTCTATGTAGGAATCTGTAACTGTTTGTAGTGGAATGCCCAAAGATGAGTAAGCTTGGTATGTTTAGTTGTGCCATCTTTTGTTTATATATTTTTGAATGCACCAAATTTCCTTATAGTCAATGGGGTGGTGATTTATGAAGTCCATGTGCAGATGTTTTCGACTATTACATTTGTTTGGTAATAATGAGGGCATTTGCATTGAATATGTGGTGGGAATTGAATTAATTCTGAATTTGACGGTATAAAAGGTATGGTAATGGAGTAATACCAATGTCGAGCCGTTTATTAAACGGTATCAAGTGCTGTACCATTACCATACCATTTATTAATCAGCTTGGCGGTTTCGACATAAATGGTACAATTTCGGTACCATTTTGAGGATCCTTAATTCCTTTACAAACAGTTACAGATTCTCATGGAGACTAATAAACATAATCAAAAAATTGGAAAAAAAAATACACCTACGTTTTATTTCACCACCCCAAAAAAACTTTCCATGCATCCTTCATACACCCACCCACCCAATCGTTTACTGAAATTGTACCGTTACTTATTGAAACTGCCAAACCGATTATTAAACGGTATGGTAATGGTAAGCAACTTGACACCGTTTAATAAATAGTACGGTATCGGTATTGCCCCATTACATACCCTATCGAAGTCGTACTGTACTGCTTAACCGATACCATACCATTTGACATCCTTAGGTTTAGTACTCTACAGCTTACATGTACACGTCTGAGACCACCAACATAACTAGTTATTCCTAAGAATATCACACGACAATTCTCAAACAGGGATTACGACATCAATGTCGAGGTTCTTGAGTTTGATGACGAGAAAGAGATTGAAGCTTTTCTTGACTTGTTGACTAAGGTTGAGATGATTTTTGCCTACATATCCTTTCCAAATGATAAGAAGTGCGAGCTCATCACTCATGGGATATGCATGTTCATGATTGGATGATGTGCTACACTCAAGGTTCATCATACGATGTGGATCACCAATAGGGAGGCCATGAAGCAGATATTAAATGAGAAAATTTTTCCTTTATGAGAAGGTGCTTTTCCACAAGTTGGTCAATTTGAGTCAAGGTAGCAAAGATGTGGATACCTACACCATGGAGTTCCACAAATTGTCTTCGAAATGCGGACTTCAGGAGACAGATCAGAAGTGGGTATTGTGGTACATCAATGGGATGAAAATAGAGATCCGGTAAGAACTTGTTAAGGGGATTTTTGATCAGTTGAAGTGACAGCTGCATATGCCAAGGCAACCGAAGAAAAGTACAGTTACTTGAAGGAAGTGTTCAAGACTTCTTCAACTTATAGGCCTACACCCAAAGAAAGGAAAGTTGAGCCTGTAAGGTTGAAGAAAAGAGGCCAGAGGGTAATGAGTGGCCGAAAAACTGTCTCGCAATTGTGGCAAGTAAGGTCACTTTGGAAGCGAGTGTCCTAACTCCTTATAGGACCCGTGCTTTGACTATCATTGAGAAGCTGTTGGAAAACGAGGGCAAGGATAACGTGGAACATTGTTACCCATATCCTTTGATCCATATGATGACAATGATTTTGGTAATGTTGACGAGGTCGAAACAAACTCAACCAGTCTTACTTCCTTCTCCAATGTACAAGTAGAGAAGGCTCCCATTTTTTGATAGAAGGGTACTTTACTGCATGATGAGGTTTCGACGGCAGTCCATACAATTGTCGACGCATGAGCGGAAGCCAATCTCATCTCCCCAGGCTTAGTTCAAGCAAGAACTGAGTCAACTATTCAATCAAATGATATTGAGCAAGTTTCCCGCTTAACCTCCATCAGAAGCAACTTTTCAAGATTGTTCATAGTGAGGTTTTGGCTACAGTTTGGGGCAGTTTGCTACCAAGTTTCTTGCTTGGTTAGCTCTTTAGAAAATTCTGACATTCTCTTAGGGCGACCATGACAACGATAGGTTGGTATTCTCCACGATGGTGCATGGACCATCATCAAGGTGAAAAAAAGGAGGGAAAACGTTTCTGATGGTGTCTCATGCATCAAGGAATATTCCTTGATGACAACAATTTTCTCATCCTCCAGCTATGAGCCAGCCCACTCTCCCTATTTGTGAAGTTGCAAATCAAGCATTTTCCTCGAGATACGTACCACCGTAGCGAAGATCACTACAGGGGTATCTTGGGTTTGCGACCTAACTTGAATGAGTCCAGTTTTTTAAGAGCAGGGAAGTTGATGCAGCTGTGGTTTCATGGATGGACCGGTTTGACCAAATGTGGAAACCCAGGCTGTGAAGATCCAGGACCAAACCACTTGGGTTTTGGCCCAATAGGGGCATATAGGGTTTTGCTTACTTGTTGTGGTGGTTTTTGTTGATTAGTAATTTATTATTTTATTTTTATTTTCTGTTAGTAATCGTGAGCCTGCAGTAGCGGGAGCCTCGTGCACTGGGACACCCTCTGTTAGTAATCATGAGAGAATTAGGAGTTGAGCTTGATTCAAACTCTTACTCATAGAGTCTGAATAGGATTTTAGTTGCTGTTTAAAGTCTTTAAATGTGCTTGTATCCTTGGACTATTCAGATTTGAATGTTGAATGAAGTTGGGAGTTTCCTCACGGGTCTGAGTTTGCTGGATGTTTCCCTTTTCTCTGATTTCTCTCGCACTTCCAGGTTCGATCGAGAATCCGGTCTTCACTTTTCATTGATTCTCTTTCTTACCGTTCCGTTTCTGTTCTTCCTTCTAACTTCCTTATTGTTTATTGTTGAGTATTACTGTCTTAAACTTGTATATCCTGCTGGGTGAGACTGTTGCACTGAGAAGAAAGTCTTTTGACTCTCACCCGTTTCTCTTTTCTCCTGAAACTCTGTGTGAGTTCCCTTGTCAAGCGATTCTTACCCTAGGCCTTTGCCTGTTGGAAACTTGGAATCAACCCTGTTGTAAGCACCACATCAGTTTTCAGATCTGGTTATGCTCTTACCGCCGGAATCACTTTCAGGAATTAAATATTAATTTTCTCTCATATTCTAAGAATTTGATGGTTTGGATTCACTAGCCCTAGGTGTTATTGATCTCCTCTTAAAGTTACATTTTGATTAAGTGCTAAACGAGTGAGGACGCTCATCCAGAAGCCAGCCAGGTTACCGCTGGTTTACTGTTCTTATCGTGGGAGGTTGAAGAAGACACTGTTGTGCTAAACGAGAGAGGACTCTCATCTGGTAGCAAACCAGGTTACCTCTGGTTTCCTGTTCTTATCATGGGAGTTTGAAGAAGACACAGCTCGTAAAATTACAAATAAGTCCTTACCTTCTAACATTCATTTTGTGATATCCCCATCTTTGTTTTGATTCCAGAAAGGCCCTTGGCTTCAAATTCTATTTACAGCTTGCTCCTACTACTTGATTTCTTCACTCTTAAGGCCTTGTACTGTTCCAGAATTTACAGTTTTGGCGCACATCCCATTATTTGAGCTTATATTCAAGGTAGGCCCATATCGATCCGAAGGCAGGGTTTTGCAACTGGGGACTGCATCACTTGGTTATGGAAAATAAATGTTTTGGGAAGGAATGGTTTCTCTTCACGGGGTTTGATGGTCAACCTTTGTCCTGCATTTCATGGTAAAAAATATTCTATCTTTTTATGGGCAATTGCTATCACTACCCTACACTGCCTATCTTTGTTCCGATTCCTTTATGCCAAACTTCTTTTCTGATTTCCCCTAAAAGTAAACTTTCACTTCTCTTTCTTCCTTGAAATTTTAAAATGCCTTAAAGTACCCCTCTTGCACATGCCAAATGGAGTGATAGTAATCGCCCTCTTTTTTTATTATTAATATTCTATTCTATGCAATATTATTTAACTATCTTCTTTTGGGTCTATTTATCACAAGTCCAGTTAATTGGAATTATGATTTGTGGTTTTAGATTGGTGGCTTGTTCTGTTATTGCATCAGATTTCAACTCTGTTATTAGTTTTGGTTTCTTACCCTAGATCTGATTTCTATCGCTGATTGTTTACTATTTGTGTATTCCTGGATAGGAAAATTTTTTCCTTATTTCGCCCTATATTCTATTAGTGGGCCATTTACCTGCTTGGATATCAGATTGTCCATCTTAAGGCTAAATGGTCCAAATTTGTGCACGATTTAGGTAGAAGAAATGTGTTGGAGTTCTAATAGCCATGGTTGTCAAGGCGTTGCCTAGGCATCCAAGTGGGTTTTCACCCCTGGGCTGTTGGCTGCCTAATTGTATTATGCCTGGTTTTTTGTTTTTGTTTTTATTTTTTATTTTAATTGATGCTTGGATTGTGTAAAGTACATATATACACCATAATGCTTGGAATCATACATATGAATTAAAAGAAATACAAACTGATGCTCTAACTCCCTCCTTTTTGTATAAATCCTCTTATGGAAGATGTACTATTATGCCGTCTTGGGAATGCCTATGCGCCCAGTCACCTCTCAGGCGCCTTGGGTCACGTTGGCGCCTTGACAATTATGCTTATGGCTATCATTAACTATTGGGCGTTGTTTTTTCATTCGTGCTTTTCAAAACAGTTGTTTATGGTGCCAAAACAGCATTTCCCATGGAGGGTCATATATTTTGTAAGTCAGTAAGATAACAACCACAACATAACCAATTAACATTTTAATAATATATAATTAACTAGGCAATTATTTTGCATGGCCTACATAGGAGGGCTTCCCTGTATGATGCACCTACATTTTGCCACATGGAATGATGATATGTCAATTCCAAATGTTGGATTGCAGAGAAAAAGGTTTGGATTTACAATTTGTCAAATTTCAGAATCTAATTCATTCTTTTACCCTCCATATATTAGTTTGCAACCATTCGGTAGGTCACATAGTTGTCAAGGCGACAAGGCGATCCAAGGCGTTTGGGGCCATCCTAGGCGCCTAGGCGCCCGCCTAGGCAAACGCCTAGGCGACCAAGGCGTTCCCAATGCATTTTTTTTATTGCTAAAATATTAATGTTTATATATATGCAACATTCTATATAAATAATCAACATTTAAGACATAACTTAATTAATATGTGATGTGGATCCAAGTTTACTAATGTACACTAAGACCTAGGATTGTGTCTAGAGTTAAGTAAACAATTATTTATGACTAACATTTGCGTACTTTTAACGAATTTGATCAGAGCGTAACTCCTTTAATATAAGTTCGGATTCAAGTAATCTCGAATTCGTTGCAAAGCTAGCATAATCAGCTTTCCAACAAATTCGAGATTGCTTGAATCCAAATTATAATGAAGGAGTTACACTCCGGTCAAACCTTGTTCGGAATACGGGAATGCTGTTTAAAGTCGTCTGAATGTAAATTATTTTTTGGGCATCAAAGCAAAAGATTATTTTGGCGCACTCTTGGTTTTTAGTGATGATTTATTATAATAAGATTTATAGAATTTTTATATTTAGAAAAAAGCCTAGCATTTAAAAGTTGAAAATCGCCCTCGCACCCAAAAATGTGGTTTTTGTTCTTGAACAGGGGGGTTGACTTTTTTTCCTTCTGGAATTTGAATTTTAGACTATTTTTATTAGATTCAAATAGGGGGGTATTTGCTTATTTATGAATAATATCTTAAGTAAATTAAAAAAACATTTACTTAAATGATATTAGTCATAAATAAGTACTGCATAAGTACTGCCTGATAGCCTGATAAATGTTGTTCCTGTCTGGCCTGGGCGACCACAAGGCGCCCTGGCGCCAGGGCGCCCAGGCCTGTACAAACCGCCCGGACGCCTAGGCGACGCCTTGACAACTATGGTAGGTCATGCACAGCTTATGGTTGTTTGGCTGAATTTTCCATTGCACATTAGAGAAATTTGCATAATGATCCCAAGCGGTGCGGATATCCTGGAAGGGCAGAAAAGCGTTCCTTAGCTGTCTCTATATCCACACCTGACACAACTCCGTACCAACGCCTTTCCCTTTGTAGACGGCTAAGTGACTCTGTAACTGCTCTATGGGCTTTTCCCCTTTGTAGAACAGCTAAGCTTAGTTGAACATTCTTCACTTCAAGACGTGCTCCTTTGAATCCTAGAAGACCTCCCATTATAAGCATAATCTTATGCTGTTGCTTTCTGACCAGCTGCTAACTTAGAAGCGGACTTTATTGACCAGAGAGTTTCCAGCGACAATAGGGTAAGAGCCGCTTCTTTCTTCCTTGATAGGGGGGACGCTTGCATAATCAATTTCCATTGCCTTGGCTCATGCTTCAGTACTCCATTGCTTTGCCTAGCAGCACGCGCTTGTATTGCTCTCTCACAACCCCATTTTCACGGTTTAGGCTGCTCCCATTTCGCTAGCCGCTACCCGTTGCTGTTAAGTTCTGGTGCTTCCAATCATGTCACAGACAAGCCTGAAAATCTGTTAGGTATGAAATGAGCTTCAGGCTGTGTAGTTTGATGCAGCTGGATGAAGCCCTTACGTGGTAGGGCGGATGGGAGGCCGGAAAGAAACCAGAGGTACGACGGGGATAATCTTTTCAGTTATAGACTAGGTCCTGGTAGTCACTGGATTTCCAAGGCATTATTTTCCTATTTCAAAAATTCCATTTAGGCTGAACTTCACCCATGAAAGGGGACATTGAGATACCTGTCAAATTTCTGGCCCCGTCCACATGCCAGATATTTGGGCCATGCATCCGGCAGCTGCTTGATTAATTTGATTATTCAGATAATAAAAAATTGTGGCAGTATGACAATTGTGGTTATGGTTATGACCATTATAACTGTCTAAGCTAAAAACTGTATTGACAATTGATCTTTTCTTTTGATGTGAAATATTCTTTTATTTCCTTTTGTTTTAAATAATGCTTTTATAATTATTTATGAATTCTTGAATTAGCAGTACCATTACGTTCTATTATCTATGTTTATAATTTTGTGAATGCTTTTGCTAAATTTCAGGGATGACCACCCAGAAAATGTCTTCTCTGCCATGGAGACAATTATGACCCTTGTGTTAGAGGAAAGTGAAGATATATCAGTGGAGCTTCTTTCTTCCCTCTTAAATAGTGTTAAAAAGGAAAATAAGGTAATTTGTTGTCTATGGGAACCTATTTTTTTCTTTCCCATTTGTCTGTCTTATAAGATTTTCTGTATCAGGATGTTTTGCCTATTGCACAAAAACTTGGGAAGAAAGTAATTGGAAACTGTGCTGCTAAGCTTAAACCGTATATGATTCAAGCAACAGATTCGGTGGGAATTTCTTTCAGTGATTACAGTGACATTGTAGCCTCTATTTGCCATGAGACATCTGATGTTGCTGAACAGAATAAAGCCAATGCATCAGGCGAACATCTGGTATGCCTATCCTTTTGATCTGGACAATGTTTTTTATGAATATAATTAGTGTTTGTGGTTCTAATTGTTTTCCTGTTAATCTTGTGGGCATATCTACTGGGTTCAAATATCTGGTTGCTTCTGTTTGTGTTCTGACTGGATTTCTCTGGATAATAATTACTCCCTTAGCGTTAATCTATCTTGGAAAGTGAGGAGCCAATGGCATCTTACTTGGCAGCGTTGTTTCACATATTCTTCCAATCGTGTAACAAGGATTTTTTGTTAGGATTTTTAGTATTATTTTCGCAGCTCCATGATGAAAGTTAAGAGACGAGAACAATTTCTTCTTGCCTTAACGGATATTTAATTCTTTGTCTCTTTCTTAGTGGTCAGAATGGTAAACATTGATGGGCGACAGATGCATAGACGTGTTGCTACCATGACATGGGATGAGATGGTGACCCTGGCTAGACAATTATGTTGAAGTTTATTGCAACAAAATAGAAAAATAAGAGAAGATGGAGATAATCAATGTGTCTTGTTCTTCTCCTTGTAGCTTGTATTTATAAAAAAATAGAAAACAACTATTAGGTAGGGTCTAGGATTCTACAATTCAGAGTTTTATTCACAAACTAAAGATAAAGTAAACTCAAAATAGGAAAAGAAAACTAACAATCCTAATTGGTAAACTAATAAAGCAAATTAATAAACTAATTAGGAGTCCATATACTATAAGACTCCCAAGTCTTGGAAAGTAGCAGTAACTACTTTGACTAAGACAAAGCAGTGTACGGTTACAATTTTATTATGCTAACACCTCCCTCAAGCTGGAGTATGGGGGAATGTGAGAGTTTCAGTTTGAAACAATGTAATAGCAAAAACAACAATTGTAGTAGTAGGAAAAGTAGTAGTAGTAGAGGCAGCAATAGTAGTAGCAGTAGTAGCAACGGCACAGTATAGGTCACTATGAACCAAGTAGTAGTAGTACCTTAGTATAGGACCCCAAATAGTAGCAGCAGCATAGTATAGGTCACTGTGAACCAAGTAGTAGTAGCAGGGGTAGAAATAGTGGTGACTACACACCTGACGGAGAACCTTAAACGACTCTCAGGACGGCAACCCAGGTGATTGCTCTGATACCATGTAACAAAATATAAAAATAAGAGAAGATGGAGAGAATCAATGTGTATTGTTCTTTTTTTTGTAGCCTGTATTTATAGATAATAGAAAATAACTATTAGATAGGACCTAGGACTCTACAAGTCAAGAGTCCTAGTCACAAACTAAAGATAAAGTAAACTCAAAATTGGTAAAGGAAACTGGCAAAGCTTAATTGGTAAAGCAAACTAATAAATCAAACTAATAAACTAATTAGGAGTCCATATACTAATAGTATTCCTAGTCCTGAAAACTAGCATTAACTACTTTGTGTATGGTTACAATTTTATTACGTTAACATTTACAAACAAATTGTAGCGTGGATTTATTATTTTTGGTTTTTTTCTTTTTTTTTTTTTTGGGGGAGGGGGGTGTGCAATATAGGTTACTGTGAACCAAGTAGTAGTAGTAGTACCTTAGTATAGGACCCCAAATAGTAGCAGCAGCATAGTATAGGTCACTGTGAACCAAGTAGTAGTAGCAGGGGTAGAAATAGTGGTGACTACACACCTGATGGAGAACCTTAAACGACTCTCAGGACGGCAACCCAGGTGATTGCTCTGATACCATGTAACAAAATATAAAAATAAGAGAAGATGGAGAGAATCAATGTGTCTTGTTCTTTTTTTTGTAGCCTGTATTTATAGATAATAGAAAATAACTATTAGATAGGACCTAGGACTCTACAAGTCAAGAGTCCTAGTCACAAACTAAAGATAAAGTAAACTCAAAATTGGTAAAGGAAACTGGCAAAGCTTAATTGGTAAAGCAAACTAATAAATCAAACTAATAAACTAATTAGGAGTCCATATACTAATAGTATTCCTAGTCCTGAAAACTAGCATTAACTACTTTGTGTATGGTTACAATTTTATTACGTTAACATTTACAAACAAATTGTAGCGTGGATTTATTATTTTTGGTTTTTTTCTTTTTTTTTTTTTTTTGGGGGAGGGGTGTGCAATATCGACACTTCAATTAATCTGGCCCTTTTTTAGGCCCCTATTGATGGAAATTCCTAGTTTCGCTGTTTTGGCAAAGCCATTCATTTTGGTGAAATTGTGTGAACCCTAAATGGGAGATTTGATCTCTCTCTCTCTGTTTTTTTTTTTTTTTTGGATAGGTAGGCCTCAAGGAGAGTTGAATTAATGACCTCTTTGAGGTGGTGTTGTTTGCCAACTGAGCTACTCTGTTCATTGGAATTTTTGCTCTCTTCAAAAGTAAAATTAATTTTTTACTTGACATTTTCATAAAAGTGAGGCTGTTGGAGTTCCTTTCATGGTGGGGTCTGTTTCTGTTGATTTGAGTCTCCAATTTTTTCTTCTATTGGATGGCATATTTGGGTGGATCTGGTCAATGTATAGTCAGCTAATATTATGATGGTGTTATGAGTCCATTTGCCTATGTTCCTCCTGGTTGGTTTCACCCTATCGAATTTCGTTTTTGTTTTGGGAAAATTACACGCAGCTCCCCTGAACCTATACTTAAATGAGTCAAATTTATAGTCGCACCCTGTACACTGACGATGGTAAATGGAAAATTGGAAAAGACAAGTTTACCCTTTTCCTAGAATACACTCCATTCTTTAAACCACTCAACCGTCTTTTAGCTCTCTTCAAGGAGCTTCCCAGCAGCGACCTTTCTTCCAAACGACCCCTCTTCCTAGGAGCTTCACTGGAGTCTGTCACCTAAATTCCAGCAGTACTCCCCGTTGGAAATCACTCTTTTCTCTACCTCTCCTTTCCTTTCTTCCTGATTAGGATG
Organism: Protea cynaroides; assembly: GCA_028583415.1. Lineage (NCBI taxonomy): Eukaryota > Viridiplantae > Streptophyta > Magnoliopsida > Proteales > Proteaceae > Protea > Protea cynaroides. Next base: position 76,877,990 of record CM053276.1, on the reverse strand, counting down.
CTGACTTAGGCCTTTTCTCTTGGATTGGATGTCTTCACCTATTGTGATGGCAACAATGTAAGCTCCTTTAAGTATGCGAACCTACAATGTCGTGAAAAAAGAGCGTCAGACAAGATTTCTGAGTTTGAGCATAACAAAAACAGGCTCTACTGTTGCTGCCAGGACAACAAATGTGGATATTTCAGATGGTGTTTGCCTATCGACGAACCAGTAACTTTGTGTTTGCCTACGGATGCACCAACAAAGAATCTCGGCAACAGTGGTGGGGGTCAATATGGGACTGACTTGCAGCATATGAAATATGAGATCCCTAGTTTGAAGAATAGATTGAGGCGATTGGAGAAGGTTATTGGAGCAATGAAGATTGTGTGTCATGTAATTGTAGTTCTGTTTGTTCTGGTTCTTGTTATTTTGATTGTAAAACTTTGACAGATGGTGTTGTGTGCCCCAAGTACAATGTATTCTGATGGATTGTTTTCTCTATCTATGAAGCTATGATAATTTACCCATTGTCTTGTTTATACAAACGAGGGGCTATTATACTTACGCAATTCAGTCACTAAGGACCTCAAACTTCAGCAATCATCTTCTTCGACTCACAGTGCAATTCCTTAAATTCATCGTGGTATGGTATTACTGCTAATAGACTTATCTAGCACAGCCAACAGCCCTGGGAAGAAGGCCTATGGGGAAATAGCAATTGTACGAGAGACTACCACTCTTATCAATACATGAGAAAAATTGCCTTCATATCACAGAATTTTCTGGTTGATAAGTATGGATATGCACACCTAGATGAGTTTTGGAATAAGATCGCCACAAAGGAATGAATTTCAGATTAGTACTAATACAAGGGTTCAACTTGAAAAATCCCAAAGCATTATAGTACAAGAACATCAGTTCAAGAATCATAGTGCTCGAGACACACATAGCCCACATAGCCAGAAGAAACTAAAACAACAGAGAAAGTAACATAAAATGGTGACTCAACCTATCTTAACAGAGAAACTGTTCAATCCCATTTGCTAAGAATATGTTTCTTCATTCTGTAAATGCATATTTACAGGTAAAATCACATTTTCAGCCACAACAAATAATTTACTGTTACTCAACCCATCTAAACAAATGCTGAACTTCAAGAAACATACACTTGACATAAGACAAACTCTGAGTTGACTTGAAACATATTGTTGTCCAAATTAATCCCTACTGAATAGCCCAAACATTCAAGCTCAAACTGAAATTACCACACAACTCTGAGTCCAAACTGCACATAATAAAAATAAGAAACATATTGTTGTCAAACATTGTAGCTGATATAAATTACAACACCATTACAACTCTGACCAGTTGTCTAAATATTTCCCATCGGGATGACTTATGAAGGCTTAATAGAAAAAAAAAATAACTTCAAACATTGCTGCTTCCCATACTCACTTTTCCAAATAACATTCCTAATGCTTCTTTGACCCCTTTCTTCTGTTTGTTGAGCTTAGTTGTCATTTGGGCTCTTCTTTTTGCTTGTACATTGGCAAGTGAGGAGGCCGTAGCAGAACTCTGGGATCTTGTATGCATGTGGGAGGAGGTGTAGCTATAATCCGGCCTTGTATTCTTTCTTTTCCCCTACAGAGTCATAAAAAACACGATTAGTGTATAACCATGAATGATGGATTGATTAGAATGTGCTTGGTATATGAGTAATACCTTCCCAGCTGCTCTCTGTTTTGAAGATTACCCCAACCACCCCCCCCTCTCTCTTTTTTCCCCCTCTTGTACGCTGTTTGACATGTCCTCTTGTTATGCCCCATTCCTTCGCATATATCACATCTTATAGTGCTTGCTTTCCTTTTAAACTCCCTAGCTACTGTCTTACCCCGTTATTTTATATTTTTATGGGGCCTGCCAGGTAGCCTCTTAGGTGTTGGAGGGAGCAGGACACCACCCTCACCACTTTATTCTAACGTGGTTAGACCTGGGATTAGGTGGGTCATATCCCTATATACTAGAGTATATATCTCCATGGCATAGCATACATCACAAATATCTTCCATATTCTGCCTCTTGAATATAATTGCTGCTGCTGCATGTTTGCATGGCAAACCTGAAGCCTCCCATACTCTACAGTCACAGGACATGTTGTTCAAGTTAACTACGAATCTTGTGGTCCCCTCTATGACATCAGATTTATTACGTCTTCAGGTATAGCCATACAAAACGTCTCATCACTTCTTACCACATCCAACTTCTTCTTCAACCTCGGTGTTAACTTCTCCTTATAAGAGCAGCCCTTTTCAAACCTTCTATGTAGTCTACTCATCAATTTCACTCTAACCTGTTCAATTAGGGTCTGGATTGGCTTGCTTCTGAAGGAGTCTATCCACTGATTAAAAGACTCAGTCATGTTGTTTGGATATGATCACTCTTAGCTTTGTGATAAAAGCCATGTCTTGACCACATCCCACCAGGATTTTCATCAACCAATCATGGGCTTACTTGCAATGGGTTTACATGATGGTCATTGCCTTCTGAAACTGGAATTAATTTTGAGGCTTTACATGGTACCCATACATAATTTCTCAGTAGCATACCAGGAAACTTGGCCTTGAAATTACTGTAAAGATGTCGATAGTTACTAAACCTCTTTGATGGCCTTTGACAGACCCTACAAACAGAATATGTAATTATTACATGCTGACCAGAACTCATATTCTACATTATAAATGAAGGAAAAAAGTACACAAAATCAATATACTACCTTTTGTTTTTTGGTCATGAAAGTCAGTGGCAAACCGTCAATGGTTGTGTGGATGGTAGCTCATAAATTGTGCAAGAAAAATAACCAACCTTGGCCTCACCTTCAACAATAGCAAATGCCAAAAGGAACAACCCATTGTTCCCATCCATTGATATTGCAAACAAAAAAACCCCCTTCATACACCCCCTTTAAGTGGCAGCCATTTAGACCAATGAATGGTCTACACTCCACCTTTTCAAAAATCTAGTTTTACAAGCCTCAAGACATATAATAAACCTCTTGAATACTGGATTCACAGTCAAATCATTCCTTTCTTGGGGTTGTAATTTGAATACTGTTCCTGAGTTCTTCTGCTTAAGCCACCATACCTAGGCAACTGTGCATAGGCTTTCATAAAAATTGCTTCATTCTCTTCCTTTGCAATCCTGCGTACCCTATACAACTGCATGGGATGTGCTTTAATCCCATATTTTGCATTTAGAGTAGCGTGCATTCTTTTGGTTCTTCAAACGATGATCAGGCTTTAGCCTGGCAAAAAGCTTACTTGCTATCAATGTAGATGTGGCATTCGGGCTCTTCAAAAGCCTAACACATGTGTCCACAGGATGATATGACTTCACAATATAAGTAATCCCATCTAAGGTTGGTGAAGCATAGATTTTCTATGTACACATTTCAGCAGCACATACAACTACTCTAGAATTCTCATTTTTGTGTCTTAAAATGTCAAATCGTTCTTGAATGATGTATTCCCAAAGGGCTGCCCTAAACTCATCTACATTACCGAATACTAATCCTGTATCTAACTGGACTTTCTCATCTTCATCAATGTCAAAATTCTTTGAAGTCTATTCGTAGAGGCAGGGGTCCTTGTGGAAGCAGCACCCCTAGTGGAAGCAGGGATCCTAGTGGAGGTAGCACCCCTAGTGGAAGTAGAGGTCTTAGTGCAGGCAGTACTTTTTGAAACAATTGTTTTTTGAACCTTGGCTTTTGCACCACCACTCTTAACACTTTGTTTACCAAACCTTATCAACCATTCTGACCTTAACAGTAATAGTACTAGCAACAGTAGAAACAAATTTAGTCACAACATCTTGCTTACCAACAGGGTCATCTCTACCTATTACTGTACTATGCTAGCCATTGATGGTATGCCCAATGGTTGAATGATCACATACATCGACTTCATAAACATATAAAGAAATGGTTTTATCCCCCTCATCAATTCCTTGTTCACAAAACCAAAACATCTTTGTCAGACGACTCAGACCTAATTTGCATTTCTTCAATCTCTTCAGGTACTATGAATTTAACAGAAAACCTCATTGTTCTTCCCAAAGGGATATGTCTCTTATATATGACATTCACAACATCTAGATACCCATATTTGTCTAGGTTTATCAATTTCTGAGGTGTGTGTGTGTGTGTGTGTGTGTGTGTGTGTGTGAATATATAAATATATATAATGCTGACCATTTCAACCATTGCCCCCCCACAAAAAAGACAGAAAAAGAGAAAAAAAAAAAAAAAAAAAAAAACCCCCCCACCAAAACAACCCCACCACAAACAACAAAAAAAAAAACCCCAAAAAAAAAAAGAAAAAAAAAAAACCACTTATCTTGAAATTAACGTTGTGAGGGTCTTTACCTGTTGGGGGGTCAAAGTATATTATGGAAAAAATTTAAGAAATTTATTCCAAACAATTAAATTCAAATAACAACACTATTTTTAGGAAAGAAATAAAAGAGTGAAATCTGCTGTTGGTACTGTTCACGTGAAAGTACCGTGCACTGTTCACGTGAACAGTGTGGGTTGGTCAGCATTGGGCTGGCCCATTTGGACTTTCGGCCCCTTCGGGTAGACTTGGGCTGCATCAGTCCCCCGGCTTGAAACACTCGTCTCCGCGAATGGGGAGCATATAGTGTTAAATCAGGGTCGTGCGCTTGAGTCTCTTCTGTATCCACGTGCTGTCACTACGTGGGTGCCCTTTCCCTTGTTAAGAACGACTGGTAACCTCCACCATTGGTAACCTGGCTCTGATACCAATTGATGGCAAAGAGGGTTTAAAGCAAGTCAAATTAATAAGCCCTCTTTGCTACAGGACCTTAATTCAGTCCAATACAAAAAATCTGCAGAGAAAAGTAATGAAAAAAACCACTTATCTTGAAATCTAACCGTCGAATTAGATGAAACTTGGTATGGATGACCTTTGTAATGATTGTGAACACCTTCTGAAGTTTGGGGAGGATCTGAAAAGAACTATAGGAGTTATGAGTCTCGAAAGCCTGCTGTACCTGCTGTACCTGGTACCGCCCAGATCTGGTTATAGTTCAGCTAATGTCGATGGAAATTGGTAGCAGATCAGCAAGACTTTAGCATACTCAGCAGAGAACAGTGTTGCCAGCCAATATTGATTGATTGTGAACTAAAACAAAGCTTAGAATCTCAAAGAAAGAAGAAGAAACAATTGGTTGAGTCTCACAACCTTGAGAGACTCAACCAGAAAATAGAAGTTTTAAACTTTACTTTTTTCTGGAAAATCTAACCACTAGCCAGCTTCTACTCCTCTTATTTATAATGAGAATCCTTACAATTAAAATAGGAAAGAGATAAAACTACTAAAACTAAACCTCCTTATAACATAGGAAGGTTTTAATACAATGGAAAGAAAACTTTCTAAATCTGAAAATAGGAAAGTTTCTAAACACTTTTAGGAAACTAAATTTAAGAAAGTTTTTAGTTTCCAAACAATTAAAATTCCAAATAACTAACACTATTTTTAGGAAAGAAATAAAAAAGAGTGAAAATCTGCTGTTGGTACTGTTCACGTGAACAGTACCGTGAACACTGTTCACGTGAACAGTGTGGGTTGGTCAGCAATTGGGCCTGGCCCAATTTTAGACTTTCGGCCCCTTCTGGAGTAGACTTGGGCTGCATCAGCTCCCCCCGGCTTAGAAACATTCGTCTCCGACGAATGGAGGAAAGACATATAGTGATCATAAAAATCAGGGTCGATGCGCTTGAAGTCATCTTCATGTATCCACGTGCTGTCACTACGTGGGTGCCCTTTCCACTTGATTAAGAACGACTGGTAACCTCCACCATTGGTAACCTGGCTCTGATACCAATTGATGGCAAAGAGGGTTTAAAGCAAGTCAAATTAATAAGCCCTCTTTGCTACAGGACCTTAATTCAGTCCAATACAAAAAATCTGCAGAGAAAAGTAATGAAAAAAACCACTTATCTTGAAATCTAACCGTCGAATTAGATGAACTTGGTATGGTGACCTTTGTAATGATTGTGAACACCTTCTGAAGTTTGGGGAGGATCTGAAAAGAACTATAGGAGTTATGAGTCTCGAAAGCCTGCTGTACCTGCTGTACCTGGTACCGCCCAGATCTGGTTATAGTTCAGCTAATGTCGATGGAAATTGGTAGCAGATCAGCAAGACTTTAGCATACTCAGCAGAGAACAGTGTTGCCAGCCAATATTGATTGATTGTGAACTAAAACAAAGCTTAGAATCTCAAAGAAAGAAGAAGAAACAATTGGTTGAGTCTCACAACCTTGAGAGACTCAACCAGAAAATAGAAGTTTTAAACTTTACTTTTTTCTGGAAAATCTAACCACTAGCCAGCTTCTACTCCTCTTATTTATAATGAGAATCCTTACAATTAAAATAGGAAAGAGATAAAACTACTAAAACTAAACCTCCTTATAACATAGGAAGGTTTTAATACAATGGAAAGAAAACTTTCTAAATCTGAAAATAGGAAAGTTTCTAAACACTTTTAGGAAACTAAATTTAGAAGTTTTTGTTTCCAAACAATTAAAATTCCAAATAACTAACACTATTTTTGGAAAGAAATAAAAAGAGTGAAAATCTGCTGTTGGTACTGTTCACGTGAACAGTACCGTGAACACTGTTCACGTGAACAGTGTGGGTTGGTCAGCAATTGGGCCTGGCCCAATTTTAGACTTTCGGCCCCTTCTGGAGTAGACTTGGGCTGCATCAATTAGCAAGGGACAATTAGAATAAATTTCAACACTTACAGTGGGATAAATTCATGTTCACAGTGTTTAGCTATTAACAAAGAACATCAATGAAATTAGCAAAAATTACTACATCAATGAAATTAGCAAAAATTACTGACACCATAGAACTAAAACCCTATTTCGAACCTTTTCCTCGAAATGAGAAAAAAAATGGTAGCCAAAGATGCCCAATTACGATGACCCATCAATGAGAATAAATTTCAACACTTACAGTGCGATAAATTTGGGTTCACAGTATTTAGCCATTCACAGAGAGCTCACAGTATTTAGCCATTCACAGAGAACATCAATGTAATTAGTAAAAATTACTAAATCCATAGAACTGAACACCCTTGAAATTATTACCCAATTACTAAAACCCTAGACCTAAAACTCTAGAAATCACTACAAACCAAAGAAGCAAGAAAATATAGAGTTATGAATTTGAAACAAAATGCAGAGAGTTGATGAGAGCTCTTTGGCTGTCAGTGATGGGAATTTTTAGGGCTATGAATCTCAGAGCTCTTCGGCTGTCGGTGATGGGAATTTTAGAGCTATGAATCTCAGAGCTCTTTGGTCGTCGGTGAGGTGAGGAGTGGCATAATAAGTGAAGGGAAAGAGAGCAAGGACCTACCTTCAGTCGTCGATGAAGAGATGTCAGACTTCATGGGAGTTGTCGGTCGGTCGTCGGTGAAGAGATGAGGAGCTGTCCATTAGTAGTTGCAATGATCAATTAGTGCCGTCCGTAAGTAGTTGCAGGCTTGCAGCTCGGTGAACATGAGTTTGGGGTTTATCCTCTTCTTTCTTGGTGATATGGTGAAGAGAAGCGAGTGACATTCTCTTTCGATTAAAAGGGGTAAAAAGGTAAGTTTCTATCACTTTAAGGGCATCTTTGTGATTAAACCAGTTTAGTCGAGGTGATGTTATCACCTAACAGATCTGTCCTAACGGGCAGGGTCTGCCTGTAACTACCTTTTGCAAAGAAGGGAAGTAATTTCGGCCAAAAGTTGTGAAGTCCTGACATTAAGTTGAAGTTTGGGGGAGATGCGTGTAATTTTCCCTTTGTTTTTTATGTTCATTGTTATATGCAGCATATTACCAAAGGATTTGATAAGTAATATTCTTCATAATGCGATATGCCGAGCTGATGTGAATATATTTTTGATGGAGTTTCCCATATCTTTTTTTTTCTAATAATTATTTTTTAAGTTGTTTATTGGCATGTTTCAGGCAGATGAGAGCAAGTCGTTGGAGAAGGCTGCTGCAGATGAGCCACCCAAGGCATGTGTTCGTATTGGACTGTATTCCATTTGGCATATTTCTTGCCACATGTAAATTTTGTTGGATAATTCTGAAATTTGAAATGAGCATGCAAACTTCTACTGTTTATATCTCAGGAGGCTAACGAACTCCCAACAGAAGCGACTGGTTCTGGATCAATGGATCCTGCTGTGGATAAATCTCCCAAGTCAATGATGAGCAATGGTAATGCTCAAGCTGGAAATGGTGATTCTCGAACAGATCCAAGTTCCCCAAGAAAGAAGCCTGAACGTTCCCGTCGTACTAATCAATCAAAAAATACCGATGGAGCAGCCAAGACTGAACCTGATGGTTTGGAATCCGGGAAGGTAGTCAAACCAGATACAAAGCCAGATCAAGCTACAAAGAAACCAAGGGGTAGGAAACCTAATTCTTTGATGACTTCTACAGAAGGTTCTGACCGTTCTCGGATGGATCATGAGAAAGAATCTGTAGAGCTGCCTGATCGGAGGAAGAATCGCACAAAGGAAGCTGATAGTGCAACTTCTGGCCCTTCTACCAAAGATCTAGCCGTGTCATCTGAACCAGTGAAGGAGACTCAGGTACAGACTTCCTCTCCAGCAGCATCACCTAGTAAGGCTGTAAATGTCACTCCACCAACTACTCAGACCCATAACGAAGGGGCTCGCTCCAGGAAGGGACGGAGGGGGTCAAAGAAGAAAGGAAGCAGGACCCAAGAATCGCCACCAAAGGGAGCTTTATTGAGTGATCATGGTGAAGATGAAGCTACACCTTCTACAGCTGTTAGCTCCAAAAAGGATTCTGAGGGCATGAGTGACTCTGAAGCAAAACCACATAAGCGCTTAGGGAAAAAAGCATTTGCTGGGAATGCCAATGAGAAAACTCCAACTTCAGTTGATATTATCTCAAAGAAAGAAGCTGGACCGACAAGTGATTTAGATGTCAAGTCTCTGAGAAAGCCTGGTAAGAAGGTAGATGATAAGAATACCAATGAGGATGAATCATCAGGCAAACAACAGGACAGTAAAAAAAAGCGGGGCAGAGGCAAAACTGTCTCTGACAAGGATGTGGTTGAGGAATCAAGTAAAAAGGTAACCTAGTACTATGGTTTACCTTGTTACTTGGTAGTTTGCTTGCTATGTTCTGAAGCTCTTTTGATTCTGAACAATTTGTTTTTTTGTCATCATTGATTGCACAGGTCACAGCTTCTTCACCGAAGTCTGCCACAAAGTCATTGAATAAAAGTGAAAGTCAAGTTGAAGACACTCCAAAGATAACTTCCAAGAGAAAACGCACTCCAGGGAAAGAAGATGATGTATGTAATACCATCTGTTATAAGTTGATGTATATCTGTTATGTAGACTTCTTTGGGTTTTCCCTTTCTGTTTGCCTTTTTAATATTTGAACTACGTTATATATGTCTCCTGTGATTGCTTGGATTGATGCATGCAACCATGTCAAAGTCCAATTGGTTAAGAAGATAAGTCATGGGGTCCAATTGGAGTTTGTTTGTGGATTGTAGGATCTATAATATTATTTTTGAGGGATTATGAAATGTAGTGAGTAAATTGCTTGAGTTTAAAAATATAAAGTTGCTTTTGACTAGGCCTCCTGTTTGTGTTTTGGAAGTTGAATTGGTCGGGTTCATGCCAGTCTGTTTCAATTGCTGTAATTAGTATGATTTTTCGTTGGTATGTTTCATGAAGTTATACTTTTCCCAGATAATACAATTATCTCATTCTTGGATTGCATCAATTCTGCCCTTGTATGAAATCTTTTGGTTGATCACTGTTGATCACTGATTATCTTCTGATGTTATTGTAGTGCTCTATCTTTTGTCATTTAATCACTTTATCTAAGAGATTGATTTTCCTTTTTTGAAATGCAGCATATTGCTATAGAATATGGTGAGAATCTGGTTGGTTCCAAGATTAAGGTTTATTGGCCCCAAGATCGTATGTAAGTGTGGTTTCCTGTGTTGTATTTTCTATTGTCGACACTTCTTATAATGTGATTGTGTGTAGATTTGATTTTATATGCTTCTTAGAGTGGAAATTTATTCTTCCATTTTCAACATTTTTTTATTCATCTTAGCAATTTTGTTTTCTCTTGATATAATCTTGTTGATCCATTTGGTAGTTCCCTTATAGTTGCATTTATTTCTCTTTTTCTATTCAATGAGGTAATATTGTAATCAAATATAGTTATTATCATCTTGCAGCATTTGGTAGGGTCCAGTGTGCCATTTCATGATTATGGGTGGATTTTAGTTTTCACTAATTTTTAATGTCTTGTCAAATACTCGTGGGGGTCTAAAATTGGTTTTGTGTGATTGGTCTATCCAATGATTACTCAGCCCTTAAATCTGATTAATGACCTTATATATTCTTGTTGCCATAAGCACAATCTTATTTTGTGTAATTCGATGTTCCCTGTATGCACTTATGCTCATGATGTGTGGCAGAGGAGCAAGTAAACAATGTTATTATAAACCTGTACCACCGGCTTTATGTAGTAGCCCATAGGCTTTTAGCATCCTCTTGTGCTTTGTTGTTTTTCATATAGTTTTCTTGTAAGTTACAGATTTTCGGTCTATTCATAATTTTGTATCTGATGTGTCTTTGCTAATATTCAAGTGGTTATCATGCAGGTACTATGACGGTTCCATAACTTCTTTTGATCCTGTTAAAATGAAACATAAGGTGATCATGGATATTATATATATATATATATATATATATATATATATATATATATATATATATATATATATATATAGAGAGAGCTGATTGCTTTCCCTAGCCTTATTTTTTGTTTGTTACTTACATACGGAGAGATAACCTGATTGCTTTCGCTAGCCTTATTTTTTGTTTTTTTACTTACACACAGGTTTCTTATGTTGATGGGGATGTGGAGATATTGAATCTTAACAAGCAGAGGTGGCAGTTTATTAAAGAAGATGATGTGGAAGGGGTAGGTGTAATGCATAGTTCTATATTTTTCTATTCTCATTGTTTTGTTACTGTGTCCTAAAAAATCTTTTCTAAAACAGCAGGGACAAGAATCTGAGCTTCCAACTCCTGATGCTTCTCCTGACATGTAAGTACAGTTGTTTGCTGTTAAAATGTACCATTCAGAGCAGTGTCAGTTGGCTGCCAAAATTTTCCATTCAGAAGAGAGTTCAGTCATGCCTTTTGAGTGTTATAAATTGAATCAACACATGGGGTCTTCTGAAATTGCCAAGCCCATAACTTGGAGTAGTCAGTGTGACTTACACTTTTTTCTTTTAAATTACGAATTTGTGATAAGTTACTTGGTTTGTGCGATCCATGTAATCTTACCTGGTCTGCACACCTAGTTGTGCCACATGGAATATGATGATTTGGCAAGCCTGACCATTAGATATATAAAAAAAAATGGGATTGGCTAGGTGTCAAATTTCGGCCTCAAGTCTAGTCATTTACCCTTCCATGTATGTCTATGCACCCTTTGGTGGTTCATGCACCCATTTGATAAGTCTCAGATTTTCCAATACAAGCGGTTTGGTGTCTTCTATAAAATCCATTCTCTCTCTCTCTCCCCCTCCCTCTCCAATTGAAGAGGTCTCAGTTTTTTGTTTATTTTCTTAGGAGTGTCAACCAGTCTGTCCCAGTCGGTTCTGATTGGGCCTTAATTGATCCTATCACTTTAAGCCCCAAAACCGCTTTCTACCAATTATCAATTCAGTCCTCAAAGCCCGGACTATGACCTGATCATAATCGGTCGGTCAGTTGTCGGTTTGTAAAGGGTCTCATGCTAATCGGGCTGTAATTGGTTTGGTTCATATTCGGGACAGCCAAGTGATTTCAGTCCATAATCATGCCAACCGACTCATAATCAGTCTCTTATGGGCATTCTTTAATGTGCTGCCATCTAGACCCTTGAAAATCTCAAGAAAATTATTGATTGGATAATGGCCCATATCCCAGAATATGATTTTTTTTCTTGCTTTTAATATAACAAAAACCTGGATTGGGATGAATTTTTTGGACCTTAATTTGAGCTTGAGCATAAAAACACACCCAACCCTAGGTTCCTATACATAGAATGGACAGTCGGTTCAGGTTCGCTTGGTAACCGTTGCTGGACTGTTTATTAGAACAGTTGGTCCAGTTTCAGGTTTAATTGATCGGGTTTGATCGAGCCTGATTGGGCCTGCCAGTGTTGTCAATGTGTTGACATCCCCTAAATTTTCTGCTAGATCATCTGATGCTTTATTATGTCATGTGTCGTTTTAGGGTAAGTTTGAGATTTTAAGGTAGCTTAATTCTTCAGTGGCAATGTGCCTTCTACTGCCTCATGGATACTCTAAAACCCTTTTATCATCATCCACTTTGTTTTGTTTTTGGGTCTGGAAGTGGGGTGAGAAAGGGTAAATGATTTAGTTTTATTTAGTGCCTAAAGCTAGAGTTAATGTTGATTAATATTCATTTGATCAGGAACCGAAAGAAGAAACTGAAAACAAATTCAGAGTCATCAACCAAGCAAGCAAAGAGAGATACTTCTGCTAAAAGGTAACCGGATGTGCTTACTTTGTTTTCCGTGGGGCGCTGCAAGTCGGATATTTATGTGGTGAATTTTTGGCAGGCCTGGAGGAAGTTCGGCCAGTAAATCCAAAAGTGAAGCTACGAAATCTGGTGGTAAATCTAAGGAAGATGTTAAACTCAGCAGCAAATCCAAAGATGACAGCCCTAAAACTGTCAACAAATCAAAGGTTGAAACCCCTAAAACTGGCGGAAATTTGAAAGAAGGTGCCCAGAAATCAGGGAGCAAATCCAAGGATGACACTTCCAAGATCAAATCCAAGGAAGAGGCAGCCAAAAGAAGCACCAAGTCTAAGGGTGAAACCCCAAAAAGTGGTGGCAAAACCAGTGCTAATGGCACGACTGCCAAAGGGAAATCCAGTTCATTGAAGATGCAAGTAAATGAGGATTCTCCTAAAGGGAAATCAGATTCTTCCAAAGCACAAGAAAGTGAGACAAAAAGTGGAAAAAAGCGAGGGAGGAGGGTCAATGGCTGATGATGTAACTTTCTCTAATCTGATTCTTGAGGAGGAAACCGATTATCTTGTCTCCAGGTTTTGCAAGGTAAATATAATTATATTACCTTCCAGTCTCAGAGGAATACATCCCTCTACTGCTTCTTCACTGAACAAGTTCAAGGTGCCGTATATCTGGTACTTCGTAATGTTTGGCATATTCCCATGCTGCAGTCAAGAGGCATTGGATTCTGTTTTGTAGGTGGAGGGATGATTCAGGGGTTTGGGGGTTTCTTGTCTCTACAATGAGAAGGAAAAAAAAAAGGGAAAGGGGGATGGGGGGAGAAGGGGGGGGGTGGTTGAATCTTGTAGTGAATCTGTAGTTAAGTCTTTTGTTAAGTTACTTTTTGCAGTTGGTGTACAAGTTAAACCAACAAGGGTTGTTGCTAGCTCTTACATACCATAAAAGAATTGTAGACCGACTTGGCATGTGGAGTCCTACTCCTGCGTGTATGTGTTGCTTGTTCATTTGATAGTTCGGCAGTAGTTTAACATGCACTGGGAGCCAACGAAAAAGGTCTCTGTAAGTGCAGCCCGGTGCCTGAGCATGTAAGTTCATATGGGTTGGCCCTCGTGTAGTGTAGGCTTGTAGTTTCATCTTTAATTGAGGCCTGGACTTTTTTTTTCTGAGATGCCTCTGCCACCGCTGGGATTAGCAATCAAAGAAAAAATTTAGCAGATCTAGATTTATTTTTTTCAAATATTTTTCTTGTCTGCCTCCCCCTTTTTTATCCGTACCGGTTAATTGCCTCAATTTTAACATTCTTGACATGGTTGGTTTGCTGTAAATTGATTGTTCATGGCATTGAAGAAATCAGGGTTATAACATTTTCTTGGTGTTGTATGTGAAAAAAGGGATTGCACAGATTTCTTATGACTGGATGCGATCATTTTAGAGACAGGCAGTCAGGGGGGCGTTTGTTTCAATGATGGATTCTACGCTGCCTGAAGCCAGGTGGTTGGTTGCTTGAAGGGTGAGCGTACAATCAGAGGTTAAGCATTGCACAGCTTTTGTGGTACTTTTTTAGGCTGTGAGATAAAAACGCATGCGGCTTAAAAATGTTGGAATGTATACTCCTGGAAGGGTAAATGTTCCTGGGTAACAAATATGACGATTATTAATTGGATGCGTCTTTGGGTTGATTGATTTGGATTGTAGATATCATGATAGTGATGGCATGAAACTTTTTTTTTTTTCCTTCTTCGAGTTATATAATACACGAGCCTTCGAATTGATCTTGAAATCTAAGAAAGAACAAAATCAGCATCCTGGAGTTTGATTGAAGTTAGAGATGGTGGAGGCAGATTTTAGCTAGAGTTGGTTTCGATTTTCTGCTCTGTTAGAAAAATAAAAAAGAAGGGAATGAAGGTTTACTGTTATAAGGGTTTTAGGGTAATATCATCTTTAAATTATAAAGTAAATTCATATTTTCTTCCACCGAATAACATCGATTATGCGTATACATGTCTTAGAAAAAGGAATATTGAACAGCCCCTTGATGAAAGATGTTTAGGAGCTCTGAGTTTTTTCGTGGGGACGACTTCTGGCTTGGGTGTGCTGTTGTGTGAGTTTGGTTTTCCGGAATTCTTGTTAGCAGCAGGTGCTAAGGGTATTCAAATCCTCTCCTGCGGTCCTGCCGCCTGCTAAGGCGCCAGTGGCTTGGTTTTGACCGGTTTTGATCGTGGTTCGTTTAGGATGCCAGAGGTTGGTTGGAGTACTGGACAATGGAAGGAGTCGGGATCGTCTAGGATCTCTTGTGGTTTATCGCCCTGGTTCGAGGGTTGAGTGTATTCTTGAGGATTCAAGAACGGAGTTGGGTGTTCATGGTGCTTTGGTAGTGGTGATGGCGATGGAGGTTTGTTCTGGTGTGTGGCAGTTCAGTCGGTGGAGAGTTCTTTATCTAAGGGAGGTGTCGTGGGTTTTTGTGCAGGAGTTGCTAGGGTTTCTGATATATTTTCAGATGCCGTGGAGGATAATGCTGATATGGAACCTGCAGTTACAATCGGTGGTGACTCGTGGGGGAAGGGGGTGGTGGTGGTTTTCAGTCGTCTCACTTTGCTCATGATCTGTGTGGTGTCATTGAGCCTGTTGATAAATTGGAGATGGAGCATAGTCCTTGTGTTGCTCAGACAGTGAGTACAACGATATAGCAGAACACTAGGGTTCTTGCAGTAAGAATCCCTAGGGCTCCGGGTGAATACAATAATCGTTTTACAAGAGGTTTGAAGGTATCGTCTCTCTGGCATGATGTGGATGGTAGTCATCTAGGCTTATTGGCTATGGAAAAGGAAAACAGATAGCTAGTTTGGAATTACATGGTATGACATGAACTTCGGGTGTATAGGAGCAGGGTGCATTTGGTAGTGTCATTCCTAATGTGGGTCACAGTGATAACCGATCTGTCTCTCAGAGGTTTGTTGGCGGTAGCTATGCATCTGTAACTCGTGGTGAAGCTATTGAGGTAAATCGTGATGGTGGGTAGGATAACCCTAGAAGTAGGGGTGGGGCTCGAAGTTTTGCTACGGCTGAAGGATTACCGGATGTTGAATCTCTTCATGATCGGGTGGTGATCCGTGGAATGCCTCATATTACTATACCCCAGGATGCTTATGAAAGGCAGGTAATTAATTGGTCATTAAGTTTGCCCTGATTGGTAGGTTGAATACCAGAGGGCTAACATTGCAGGAAATTGGATGCTGTGTGGAATAGTTAAAAGTTATGGGGAAATATATGTTTTTGAGATGGTGTCCCTTGGAAAAAGGATTTCTGCCTTTTCGCTTCTTTTTCGAGACAGACATGCTTCGTGTTTGGACTAGAAGCCCTGCAGGGTGAAAGGTAAGGTTCTTCATTTTCAGCGTTAGACTCCGGAATTCAACGTAAATAAGCAATCTATTTCTCACCATCTGCAATGCGTTTGGTTTCTGGACCTTCCTCAGGAGAGTATTGGGATGAGCATATTCTCCAATTAGTGCCGAAAACCATAGGGAGACCTGTCATTATTGACCGGAGGATTAGGGAGGCAAATCCTAGGGCATTTTGCCAGTGTGTGTGTGTGTGTGTGGAGGTGGATCCACATCCTCTCCTCCCAGTGGTTCTGGGAGGACGGGGATGTCTCCGTCGGATGGTCGACACATGGGTCTCGAGTGAATCTCAGCCTCATGTCCAAGCCGATACCCCTGTCGGCTCAGTTTGTCGACTGGGGTGTCTGCTCAAACGTGGGGTTCGGATTCACCCGAAACCCACGGCCATCCTACAGGGCGTCCCCGTTCTCCCAACCTCTGGGAGGAGAGGATTTGAATTCGTGTGGAGGTTCAAAAAGCTAAACCTCAGATGAAGATGGAGCATAAGGAATTTGGCTTTGATGTTCGTTTTTTGTTCCCTCAGCAGAGTAACATATGAGAATCCTCCTATTAAATGTGCTAAATGCTAGAAATTTGGCCATGCAACGGGGGTATGCCCTAAATGGAGTGATAAGACATACAGAAGGAGACCAGAATAGATAGTGACTCAGGTTCAAACAATGCATACTGATGATGTTCCTCAGCCGGTATGTGTTCACGCTGCTGGTGTTGAACATCATGTGGTTTGGGCAGATTTGGTGGATTCTGTGCAGATCGAGGTTGTGCATGAACTTAGTTTTGATGCTGTTGAGGTCCTGCTGTCTCAGGTGGCGGTGGTAACTGTTCAATCTGAGTCGGTGATGGTAGAAGACTGATGCTCGAGTGCCTACAGATTTTGCAGCCCAGGGTGGTGGTGATTCTAGTCAGATAGCGATGGTGGATGTGGGGGTTCAGGTTGACCATCCTGGATTTGTTCCGGATATCCCATCTAGGGTTAGGACTGAAAATATCTCTTCTCAGAGAAACAATGTGGATTCCACTTCTCAGGCTGAGAAATCTTTGAGAAATCGTAATGTAGATGGCAAGTTACAAGGCCGGGGAGGTAATGCATCTCAGAGTCTTTGTGGAAAGGGCAGGGGTCGTGGAGGAGGACGGTCAGGTGGGCAAGATGACATGGTTCCCCCATGAAGACACTATATTGTAATATTAGGGGGATGTTGAACCCAAAGATGAGAAATGTTTTGAAGAATATTCTATGTGAACATCAGCCTGATGTATTGTATTGTATTGTGTCTTGTTGAGCCGATGGTGGTTATTTCAAAATTTTCTGTTGGATTTTTACACGGTTTGGGTTATAGTTGACATTTTGTACAATGCTCGCCCGAATTAAACATCAAAATCTTTGAATTTGCTGGAAGAGAATTGTAGATACTCCGCCCAAGGTGTTGGTTTCTTTTGATCAACAGATTTCGGTTGCGGTTCAGTTTCAGGATGAGTCTCTTTCATTCACTTTTATGCATGCAAATTGTTTTCGTGCTAATAGAAAAGTTCTATGGAATGATATTACCTCTATGGAAGCCTGTCTGGATCCGTGGATTGTTCTTGATGATTTTAATGCTTGTTTGTACAATCATGAGAAGATGGGATCTGGCAAGTTTAATATGGCTTATGCATCAGATTTTTCGGCTATGATTGACTCTATCCCGCTGGTTGCATTACCCTCTTAAGGGTAAAAAATTTACTTGGTTGAATGACCGCCTTATGGGTAATGTTCGTGCAGTGTTAAACATGAGTTTCCATAATGATGCTTGGTTTAATCATTTTGAGCCTAACAAAGGGTTCTGGCGAGGGTGGGGTCCGATCATGCCCCAATTTTGGTCTATGGTGACTCTACACCAAGAGCACTTAATATTCCCTTCAGATGTCAGCGTTTCTGGTCTGATCATGAGGGTTTTTGTAACTCTGGTAAAAAACTCCTGGGAGTATCCGATTGTGGGATATCCATATTTTGTGTTAGTCCAGAAGTTGAAGCAATCGAAAGGTTGTCTTCGAGGATGGTCTCGTGGAGTTTTCCAAAGATTGATATGGAGGTTGCTAAGACGAAAGTCATTTTTGAGGATGTGCAGGAAACTATTGAAACTGTTGGTTTCAATGAATCTCTATTTGGCTTGGAAAAGGAGGCTAAAGCTGACTATATGAAGGCAATTGGACTTCAAGAAAAACGTGGGCTGAAAAATCAAGAATATAGTGGTTGACAAAGGGGGATCAGAATTCTAGATTCTTTCACATGAATGCCAGAGCTTGTCGTGCAAAGGGAGGGATTCAGTTGATTCAACAGGATGATGGGTGGGTGCTATCTGAGTAGGAGCTGCTTGGAACCTATATTGTTGCTTATTATGAAAATTTCCGTAAGAAAGGTATTGTTATTGATTACAGTTATTTATTTATTGGATGTTCTTCCCTCTCGGGTGTCTGTTGGTGAGACTGCTTATTTGGATGCGATGCCCACGGATAGTGGGATTAGATCTGCTGTATTTGGCCTGAATCCAGCAAGTGTGCTTGGGCTAGATGGTTAACCTAGTCAGTTTTTTCAGGTTTATTAGGATATTGTGGGAAGAGATCGATGTGCATGCTGCTGTTAAAAACATTTTCACTGATGGGGTATTGCCTTATTGGATAAATAATAGTTTTATAACTTTGATCCCAAAAGTTGAGGGAGCTACCAAAATAGGGCAATTTCGACCTATTTGTATTGGTATATTTTTAAGATTATCCCTAAGATTCTGGCTTCTAGATTGGGTTCGATTCTCTCAAATCTAAAATCTGAGGAGCAAGGGGATTTCCTAAAGGGATGTCTTATTTCAAACAATATTAGTATTGCTTCTGAATTAGCCACTTTGATCACTCAGAAGATTCATGGTGAGAACATTGCCCTCAAATTAGATATCCAAAAAGCTTATGAAACCCTGGAATGATACTTCTTGTTTGCTGTGTTGAGGAGGTTTGGGTTTTCTGAGAAAATGGTGGAAAGGATATGTACTCTCCTTTCCATGGCCTGACGGTGTTAGTAAATGGTGGCCCTATTGGGTTCTTTGGTGTGGGCCATGGCCTTTGACAAGGAGACCCTCTTTCACCTCTCCTTTCTAATTTTGGTAGAGGAGGTTCTCTGCCAGGGCTATGCAAAGCTTACTTCCATAGGGGGTGATTTTGCCGTTGAGGAGCTCAAGATCAGTTGAGGTACCAATGAATCTTTTATTTGCTGATGACATACTTATTTTTATGAATGCTTCTTTGCGAAGTGTTAGAAGTTTAAAACATTTTATTGATGCTTACCAAGAATTTTCTGGACAAAAATTGAATTTATGAAAAAGCAAGATGTTCTTTGGTTCTGTATTATCTGAGTGAAAACACCGATTCTAGTTAGTTTTGGGGATTTTCAGAGGGAACCTTCCCAATTAAATACCCTGGTGTTGAACATTTTAAGGGTTGTGTTAAGGAGTTCCTGATGCCTCTGATGGGCTCTTTTAAGCGCAAATTCTCATCTTGGAAAGGCTAGTCATTATCCCTGGTTGGTAGAGTTGAATTGGTGCGATCGGTAATGTCAAGTGTCTTGGTGCATAATTTCTCAGTCTACCGGTGGGCTTCTTTACTGGTTAAAATAATCGAAGGATAGATGAGGAATTTTATTTGGTGTGGTGATCCAGATAAAAGGAGATCTATTGTGGTAAAATGAGTGCAAATTTGTCTACCAAAAATGAATAAGGACTCGGTATTTGCAGAGTTTGGGATGTTAACCAAGCTTTCCTGGCTAAACAGATCTGGAATATTAAATTCTCAAAATCATATTTTGCAACTTATGTTCGTGGCCGATATCTAGAATCTGATGGCTCTTTTCGGGTGTGTGGTTTGGAATCATCTATCTCGCTTAGTGTGAAGAGATTATGGAGTTGGGTATGGTCTCATTGCCAATGGATTGTAGACAATGGATATAGAGACTTCTGGTAGGATCAATGAATCGGTGGGAGGTCCATAGCAAAAATAACGGGTCTTGATTCAGATACATTTTTTTTTGGGAATGCAGGAAGGGTCTCTAACTTCATCATTCTTGACCGGTGGGTCCTATCGGCGGTCTCTAATACACTATTATCTGATGTTTTCGAAATGATGGTAATTCCTCTTTCTGGTGGGGAGGACTCTCCTGTCTGGTATGGTACTCAAGAGTGGTGTTTTCACAGTTAAGTCTGCATGGTCTGATCTAAGGAGACCTCGGGTTCCACCGCCTTGGGTGCGTGCTGTCTGGGCTAAGTCCCTTCCTCCTCGGACTTCGATTGGTTTTCGGATGGAGATGGCTCTTAGGATGTCTCCCCACTGATGATAAAGTCCCTTCATAGTAGGTTTGTTTGGTTTCATGATGCCATCTGTACCACAAGGATGTGGAATCGTTTAAGCATATTTTTTTGCAATGTGATGTGGCTGTGGCGGTTTGGAGGTGATTCCTGAGTTCTTTTAACCAAGTATGACCAAGTATGGGTTGGTTTTGATTATGTAACAAAATAGAAAAGAAAAAGAAATGATGGAGAGAATGGAGAATAGATGTGTATGTCCTCTCCTTATGTCTTTGTATTTATTTAAGAAATAATAACCAATTATTATAAGAAAGTCTCTCAAATTAGAAGAGATAAAATAAGAAAGAAATAAACAAACTTAGGAAAGAGATAAACTAACTTAGGAAAGAAAAGATAGTTTAGTCAACAAGACTAAAACTTATTTTAATTACCAACTAGACAACCAAACTATTTAGGAAACTATTTTAACACCTTCCCTCAAGCTGGAGCATCGAAAAATGTGAGAGCTTCAACTTGAAACAATGTAGTAGCAGAAGTAGCAACAACAGTAGTAGCAGCAGTAATTGTAGTCGTGGCGGCAGTAGTGGTAGTAATAGTTGTAGTAAGATCAACAATAATGGTAGCTCGAACACAAATAAAAGTATTAGGTTGCATCGCGTGCAACAAGTAGGTGGGGTTGCATCACGTGCAACTGTAGTTGGCCGCATCACGTGCAACTGTAGTTGGCCGCATCACGTGCAACAAGTAGGTAGAGGTTGCATCACGTACAACTATTGTAAGCTGCATGTTGTAGACTCTCAACACGAGCATAGTAGTAGTAGGTAGGCTCCCAACACAAACAATGATAGAGAAAAATGTCTCTTCCATGAGTAAACACGAACCAACAAATAAAAATAATCTTCAACTGATGACTTGAGTAGATAAGAAATCTCCAATCTCCTCACGTGGAGCATGCCACGTGAACAAATGATACAGAGGATGTAAATAATACCAATTAATACAGACCAAAATTGAGAAAATCCAATTAAATCCGACATGGATTCAACCAAATAAAACCAATCAAAATAATGTTGAAAGTTTCTCTTAAATAAGTAAAAAACTCAACCAATGAAGGACACTTCTATAATTTTAGACAAAATTCAAGAGAATGTGATACCCAATCAGATCCTTATGACATGATAGAAATAAATTGACCATAGTAGCAAAACAGTAAATATCTCAAGTCTATGAGGGTGAGTAACAATTCTGTGATAAATTAGAATATTTACGGACCACATGTGGGAGATGGAAAGTATTAAGGGCAGTCTTGGAAGGGAATAGAAAAAGTGGATAAAGTAGAAATCCTTATAATAAAATATGAAATAAAGAAGGATAACTTTAAGAAATAAAGGATTAAGGAAGGGCACTATTGAAAAACTGGAAAATAACCCCATTCACGAATCTGAAAAATAGGGGTATCGACTTCTTCCTCTCAACCTGCTCACGAATTCAATATTGATGGCGGAAACCAGTTCTGAGGCAAGGCGATGAAACTCGCCCTAGAGCAATCCAATCGAAGTGAAATTGAAGGTCTGATTCGAAATCCAGTCCCTTTCTTGAATCCAAGTGAAATCCAACCACGAAACAAAGAAGTCTCCTGAAGAGAATTCTGGAAACCAGATGCTGGCGGTAGTTTAGGTTGCAGAAAAGTTTCAGACCTTGATTTGTTGCAGGGTGGTTTCCGACCAGCAAACTTATAGGGCTAGGATCGCCTAGGGACAGGGAGTTTGTGCTCCAAATTTCAGTTTCAACTGATTAGAACCCAAGGATCTCTATTGATATAAATCCATTCCAAATCTATCGCAGAAAGCAACAGGTACATAAAAACTTCAGTAGATTAGAGATCAGCGATCAAATCTAATAAAACAAATCTTGATGGCACCAGTAGGGCAAATCAGCACTATATTAGTTGCGACAGATTAAAACGAAACAGATTATAAGGTAGTAGTACAGCAGCAGTAATCAGTAGTAGATCAAACGTAGGTGGTTTCATGAGTATGAGGAAACCATGCCATATGTAGACCATAAGCGAAAGGGGCAGCTATGGTGGCTGCACACCAAATTGATAAATTTAAACGACTCTCAAAATGACACCCATTTTGATGCCATGTGACAAAATAGAAAAGAAAGAAAGGGATGATGGAGAAAATGGAGAATAAATGTGTTTGTCCTCTCCTTATGTCTTTGTATTTATAGAAAAAATAGTAGCCAACTATTACAAGAAAGTCTTTCAAATTAGAAAACACAAAATAAGAAAGAAATAAACTAAAGGGATAATTTCAGCTACCACTCAAAAAGAATTGATCAAATCACCTACCACCCAAGTTGTTTAAAAAAATCACCTACCACCCAAGTTAGACAAATGTTAGTTAATGGACTGACGGGAAAGAATTGAAATTGTGTGTAGACATTTATACCCCTTTCTTCTTCCTCTCTGTTTCTTTGCAATATGTTATCAAAAAAAAAAAAAAAAAAAGGAAAAAAGAGAAACCCATCAAAACAGTAACCGATTGAGTTTCGTTCTAAGTTTTTGTAATGCATTTCAGGATCTAAGAACCAGAATGAATGCCAAACATTGTATCAGGACATTTTTTCTGTGTTTTTGTTTATTGCACCAGTAGCGGATACGAAACCCACTCCCCTCAATTGAATACCCACTTCTTCCTCCTGAAGGTATCAAGGGAAGAAAGAAAGAAACCCATAAAGATCCAATAAAAGAGGAAGAACATCTGCAATTTGTTCTTGATATTTTTCAGTTTCTTTTAAAAGGGGAAATTGCAAAGAGTAGTCAGGAGAATGGTTCTGTTTGCATTAAACCCACATTTGCAGAAGAAGGGAAGAAGATCTAGTAAGAAACAAAGACGTGCTTAGTACTCTACTCTAGAGACTAAAAACCCAAAAAATATCAAAGAAAGTTGAAGAAACGAAAGAGACAGACAGATAGAAAGCTTTAGATGCGTCGCTTTATTCTCTTCTGAAATGGAAAACGCGGTTTTGGATTTTCCATGACAAGGACTTTGAACAATGAAACAGGAAAGAGGAAGGAGAGGCTATTTAATAGAGACAAATGACTTGTTAATGGCTAAAAAGAAGTTTACCATTACCGAGTTAGGGTTTCCTTGCAATTTTCTTTTTAAAAGCAGAAATGCAGAATGTGAAAGACGAGAGAGAGAGAAAACCAACTATTCACCCATCTGTGCACGAGAGCACATCGAATGCAGTTACATGGTTTCTTCCATGGATTTGTTATAGAGAGATGAGAGGAAGAAGAAAAGGGCGAGGGTATTATTGTCATTCTAGTATTTTCTAATGGCTGACATCAGCAAGTAACGGCTCTGTTAGTTGTTTTTGGATCTTTTTGATAAACGTTTGTCTAAATTGGGTGGTAGGTGATTTTTTTAAACAATTTGGGTGGTAAGTGATTTGATCAATTCTTTTTGGGTGGTAACTAAAATTTTCCCTAAACTAAATTAGAAAAAAGATAAACTAACTTAGGAAAGAAAAGATAGCTTAGTCAACAAGACTAAGATTTATTCTAATTATCAACTAGACAACTAAACTATTTAAGAAACTATTTTAACAGATTCAATGGAGTTGCTATTTTCACGGTGGAAGAGGAAAGCTCATATTGTTTGTCTCAAAGAGGTATGGGTGTTATTTCTTTGAATCTTTGGATGGCCAGGAATAAATCATGCCTTGAGAATATTGTACCTTCTGTGGCGGGAATTCTTTTCCAATGTTATGAGTGATATACAGGACATCTCTATTAGGGAACTACTCAGGACTGGGTGATTTTTAAATCATTCCAGCTTAATATCTCGTCAGATGTGGTAAAGGAGCTCAGATGGGTGAAATTGAGGGATTCAAATTCTCTCATGTCTTCATGTCGGCATGAGGAAATCCAGTGGCTGTCATTTAATGTGCGCGTATAGCAATACATCGGTATGTGTGCACACTAAACTACTGGATTTCCTCATGTCAACATGAGGGGCATGAGAGGATTGGGTATTCGGCACAAGCTGAATATAGATGGTTGCTCGTTGGGGAATCCAGGTGAGCAGATGCTACCGATGTTTATCGAATATGGTTCTGGCCATGTGCTGATAGCGTTTGCTTCTTATATAGTGGAATTAAGTCCAATTACCTTGCTGGGTTCCAACCAGTCATGATTGGTATTTCCCTAGTGCTTGAGATGGGATGTAGCCACCTA
Source organism: Protea cynaroides (assembly GCA_028583415.1). Lineage (NCBI taxonomy): Eukaryota > Viridiplantae > Streptophyta > Magnoliopsida > Proteales > Proteaceae > Protea > Protea cynaroides. Next base: position 76,853,407 of record CM053276.1, on the reverse strand, counting down.
TGGGTGGAGGGGGATTCGCATGTGGTGATGGAGGGTCTTATTAGAAAAGATGTCCCTTGGGAATGTCGACAACAATGGAATGCGCTACGACTTGGTCCCTTTGGAATACAATGGTGACTTCTCATTGCTTTCGTGTGGTTAATATGTTGGCAGATTTATTAGCTAAGCATGGTGCAACAGTTCAAGAAGCTTCGATTTTGGTGGATTGCCCCTCCATAGTTGCTAGGGAGGTTGAGTGGGATGCATCTGAGTGCCCTAGATTTAGATTTTGTTAGCGTTTTTTGAGTTTGGTCAGGGATTTTTTTTCCTGCTAATGGCCATGCCGAAGGTGGGATGAGCTCCTTGATTCTTTTTACTCTGTAATGAATTTTTTTTTTTTATTGACATTAATAAATTTTTTGACTTTTAGCGAAAAAAAAGAGAGTCAAATATTGATTCTTATAGGTGTTTTGCAACAACTGATGGATCAGTAGGGTTCTGAAGTGTAACCTTAGCAACTTGCAGTATTTCAGGGGGACGCGAAGTGGTGGTTTCATATGCAATGCCTGGTTCCCACTTATTGAAAATATATTCTACATAGGGTTACTGTTACAAACAAGAATCAAGAATACACAGAAGAAGAGAGAAAGAGGGAAAGAATGGTCCGCTTTGAGGGGGATAACCTCCAGAATTTACAAAAGAAGACTTTTCATTATTTGATTGGATGTTACAATCCTCTCTAGACTCCTATTTATACTTAGCTACTTTAACTACATTCAGTTACACTAACCATATTTAGTTGCAACATATAACAACCATTAACAACCCATTCGTAACATTTGCCTTCCCCCAAAGTAGAATAAATAGTAGCTCTGCTTTCTCCAGTCACTCATCCCTGATACCTCATGGGGTAAATGTCTGCCACTATATTCACATCAGGCTTTGGTTCTACTGTTACTGTTGGCTGTCCTGGCTTCTTTTTTTTGGTCTTCGGCTCATGCTCAGGGATGATAGGGATTGGGAGGGGGAATCGGTCAGGTTTGTGGCAATCTACAAGGTTGGAAATCTGGTTTTTTGTTTGGGTGGACCAAGTCGATCTGATAGGCCCATACTAATATCAAAATCAAAACCGAATCAATTTGATACTAGACCATAAGAACCTATTAAGCCAATTTTTACTAAAGAAAAGTGAAACTGAACAGATAAAAGTCCATTAAGGCAGCTCGATAAATGTCTGAAACCAAACTTTTCTTAATTGTTTGACTTTTAAGGTTGAGTGTACAAGATTGAAATCAATTCGGCGTGCAACAACTGGCCGATTGACACGTCCAACGTGGACGTCTCTGTCATGATGGAGTTTCCCAAGTGGTACAAATGACGTTTTGAAAAGGTTTTGTGGGATAAAAATCCTCTCATGCCCCTCATGTTGGCATGAAGAATTCTAGTAACTGTAGTTTACTGTGCACACATAACGATGTATTGATATACATACACAATGGATGACAGCCACTAAATTTTCTCATGCAAACATAAGAGGCATGAGAGGATTTGAATCCAATTTTGTGAGCATGAATCTACATTGGCTTGTGACTTCCATATAAAACTCTCACATAGCTTCAGACACATGAAAAGAAAATTAAAAAAAAATAAAGTAGAATGAAAGAAAACAAAGACTGCCTCGGAGTGCCATCCTTAAATTGCAAGAGGTGCCATTTTACTTAGGATTTCACGGAAGTTCTATATCACTATTAGGTTCATGAATATTTTCGTTTAGAGAAATGAAGTGGCAAAATTAGTATTCTGATACATAATTGAAATAAATGGATAGTTGAAAATGGAAAAAGTTTCTCTAATGTGCCGTTCACAGGTGAGACTCCATGGTTCGGAGTATTTCATCCTATGAAAAAGAAGAAATCACCTACCCTTGTATATTGATGTTTTTGTAACGTTCTCTCATCCCATCAAGAGTCATGATGACTTCTTTTTTCATGCTCCACTCCTCTCCAGAATCTTTCCCTTTTAAAAATTTAAAATTACTCCCCAAAAAAATGCCAATATATGGTAGATATGTCTACAAACTTTGCCCTTTTTTCTATTTTATGAATATTCTGTTAAATGTATTTACTTGAAGTACACTGAGTCACAAACAACCTATCTAAGCTCTGAAGAGTGGGTAGCTCAACCTATTCTACTTGTAGAAGAAGGCTGAACCTGGTCAGGCAAATAAATCAGGATTATGGACAATTTAACTTCTGGAAATAGCCTTTCTAGGAAGCAAGTGTAAGAAAATATAGATACTAATCCCTCAAGATCTTACAGTAGCGAAAGCCTTGTGCACTGGATACGTCATTTCTTATGAGCTATTGGGTTTCATTCGGCGCTCCAACTTGTCAAATGTAGTCGTGTATTCAAGACCTTTAATATGTTCTGGAGTGGGAATTAATTAAGAATGGCTAAACTTCATAGATATTCTTTATTTCATGATGGTTTTCTGGATAATTAAGTTAATGCAACCACTTTCTCATTCATTTGATAAACAAATATTTGTTTTGCATTGTAGGAATGTCTTTTTAGCAATTCAAGGATCATTCATTAATTTTGTCAAAGATTCATATCATTGAGGTCCTGTAGGTCTTGGAAGCATGATGAGCTTTCATTCCTCTTAACCATATATTATGGAGTAGTTAATCTATGGGTTGACATCTTAGATTCTAATTATTAATCAAAGGCTACTTTTAGCAAAATTTTATTAGCATGATCGCACTTAAGTACTTCATAATTGGCTATTTGATCTTATATGAATAGACCCACTTTCTTAGACTTCTGGCCTCTTCTTTCTGATCATCCAAAAAAATCATAAAGCATGGTTAGGTGGTTGGGTATCTAGGATCATTGGACCAAACTTTTCTTAATTGTAATTGAGGGTCTTTTGTCAGAATTTCTTAACGTTTTTATCCATGACTGGATAAGCATCATACAAGTATGGGATATTTTATTGAAGGATTGTTGATAGCGATCGGTGTCTGTCGAAAAATCCCTTATTCTTTTCAATCTCAAATACCAAAACACCCCTTATATTGAGATTTCTGTAATGTCAATGGCTTATTGATTCAAACTGAGTGTCATTGAAATGAACCCTATAAATATATAAGAAACAGAATTAGAATTTTAGAATGTAATGGATGTCCTTATGAAGGTCCCGATTTTGGTTAAACAGGATGAGGATGCTAGAGATATTATCCAGGGCTTTCCATAGTATAACAATCAGTAGGGGTAAATAATGGTTGATGAGGTGTAAAGATTGAGTCTCTGGCCTGAAGTAAAAGTGTATATGTGATTGGTACAAGACAAGGACAGATACCTACATTTTTGGCCAGGACAAGGAGCTTTCATCAAAGTTAATTCTACTCTTGGCGTACCTATTTGGGTCACTCTTCATCCCTCCTAGAATCTTTCTTTCCCCCTTTATCTATCTCTTTCTCTCTCTTTGGATCAACTGGAACCAAATCCTCTCCTCCCCACCTCCCCGGCTTCCACTCCTTCCAACCATTGGAGTGCATTGGAGTTCGAGCCGGCTCACACTCCAATGGTTGGATGGAGTGGGAGCCGGGGAGGAGGGGAGGAGAGGATTTGGATCCGGATCAACTCAGGTAAGGGTGTCAAATCTGGGCCCCGCCCGGTAGCACAGACAGAGCGGGCCCGATATAACCCAAATCCAGTCCGGACTGAGTCCTTAATGGACAGATTTCGATTTGGGTTTGTGAAGCTCAACACCGTTTTAGTCTGGACCAAAATCGTACCGACTGGCCCATTAAGAAGCCCGAGCTAGCCCGAATCAATAATACCCAACTGAACACCGGTAAGGCCCGTTAAGAAGTCCTAACTAGTCCGAACTCATTCTTTTTGCTGCTCAAATAATAATAAATAATTGACCAAAGATCTACTTAGTCTCCTTTTAATGACCTTCTATGATGACAATAGCATCCATTTAAGTCCTCAATATGATATAGGACTTAAATGTTAGATGGTAATTCCAGATGAGAAACATTTGATTTTACTTATGTAACATATTATAAGGCCCATAAGGCCCAATAGCCTAGCTATAGAAATGAATTGCTGCTTGAACACAAAAGAAGATTGAACATATATAGATCAATATTAAGTATTTAAAGCAAAGTGTGATCCAATTAAAATTTTGGGCAATTGAACCAATTCTATTCTTGATCCTTGATGTGTCATGTTAGCCTAATAAGCCCGACCCGGCCCGAGCCAACTTGAAATTAGCCCAATAACAAACTGACACTGGAACGACCCATTAGTTATTGTGTCCAGTGTAGCCCACCCCTGCCTGAACCCTTAATGGATAAGTTTCGGTCAAGGCTTGTAAAGTCCGACACCATTTCAGCCTGGACCAAAGCCGGACCGGACTGGCCCGTTGACACCCTTAAAATCAGGTCATAGTATAGGGGAATATGGGCATTCATGTCAGTCTAAATTGTGACAGCATTTTAGTATGAGATTTTCGTATTGGTACCTCATTTCATTGGCACTTAGCCTTTTTTTTCCCTCCTTTATATTATATATTATTTTTGGGGAGAATAATTTTGTTATTTCGTATGTCTATTCAACAAAATAAATCGAACAAGATAATGACACAATGTCAGGTCACTTCCAACAATTTTCTTAAAAACTTTTTTTTTTACATTTGACTTAAAAAACTTTTAAGAATAAAACAAAGATATTTAAAAGAAGATGTCATTGTTAGAATATTATGAGTTTAGGGTTTCAATGAAACCCATTCCAATCCCATACAGTAGCCCTAGAACACAATAGAGAAGCCATAAACAATAAATATAAAGACATACCTGTCTGTAAAGAGATTAATTTCCATACGCTCCACGATGCTCCAAGCTTTGATCGAAATCCCTCGGCTACAGTCTTCCCACAGCCTCCAGAGGATATCCTGACGTCTCTTGCTAATGGGTGCAGAGAACTGATTAACCGTGGCTGTGGGAACTCTAACCCTGTATTTATAGAATACAGATGTAACCCTAAAACCCTTTCCACAATAGAATTAGGGTTACCAAATCTATCTCATACCTTGTGACGAACCAAACCAAACCGGTTATACTGTGTCAATCAGACTCCCACTGAATTAACTAGTTTAGGTAATTAATTAAGCTCACATAAATCTAACAATCTCCCACTTGGGCTATATTAATTACAAACTATCGTCAACCAGTGTGGTCATGGAATCCAACACACTAAATCGTCACTAACTTTGAAACATCCATCAAGCTTTCCAATGAAAGCAACAACGAATAATACACCATAACGTATGGTGTATAAACTTCTGTCAGCCACAACAGAGGTCTACTCAATACATGAATCGTTTGAGATAATGCATGAAAGTAAACTCTCATGCGAGTCCAAACTTGATTAAAGAACCTTAATCAAAGTGTCCCAAAACCTTTATGGGCAACTTAACATGGTATTTAAATATTTCAGAATTATAATATCATACTTTGGTTAGACACCGCCTTTATTCTTTGATATTATCCTTTCATGGCAAACTGTCTCTAGCTTGGATTAATACCAGACTTTGACTTACCGTCATTATTTGTATGGCTGAATACCGCCTCTTATCTTGGCTGAATACTGCCTTAAAACTTTGGCTAAATACTGCCTTATATATCTGGCTGAATACTGCATTGAAACTTTGGCTAAATACTGCCTTGAAACTTTAGCTAAATACTGCCTCATATCTGTGACATGTCAAACACATAACTATGTATGTAAAATAGCAATAATGCAAATGCTAATATAAACAAAATCATAGTTACAAAAACTATACCCATCAAACCATGAGTAATACAATCAAACACAGTAAGCAATGTGAAAACACAAGTATAAACATAAAGAGTTTCCCACTGATTAAGCATATCTAGAGACTCCCACCGATTCCCAGATCTTTGGCCACTTAAGCCTCTGAAAAAATTATTTGTTTTCAACCATTCTTATATTGGACATACCGTCCTTTAAAGACTCCCACTGACAAAACCTTCGTCCTAGAATTTACAATGATATAAAATCTTTTGACATCTTTCTTACTTCAAGAGATTCGATCTCCATTATACTTTGAAATACTAGATTTTATATTATTCTTTGAGAAGAACACAACTGAACCACTGTCAGAATACATCTCAATAGATTTAGAAGTGGAGTCTACCATCTCCAAATTAGAGAATAAATTTTCACACAAGATATCTTGCTTGTTATCTTTATATAGAGTTACAAAACCCTATCACCATGACAATGAACCTTGACGTTGGTTTCTTGTCAACTATACAATCATTATAAATTACATCAAAATAGCCTAGAGTGTCACTACTTTTATAAATGAACATATAATCTTTGGTCTTCTGCATATACCGCATGACCTTCTTTTTTCCTATTGTCCAGTAAGCTATACCAGCATCCAACTGAAAACATCCTATGACACTCAATGAAAAGGCTATATGAAAAGATTACAACCTTAAACATATATCAAACTCTTTACTGCATTATAGATGCTAATACTCAGTATCATTCTTTGCTTACAATTCTGTCAATTTATCTCCTTTACTGATCTTAGCATCCGCAACTTACTAGTTACACATGCATACTGAACCATTTGAAAATACGAACAATATTTATACTTTGAGATAAATCCAGAATTTTATTTTTCCTGTCACGAGCAAACTCAATTCCAAGTACAAAGGTACTTGCTCATACAGTTTTACATGTCAAAGTTATCAGACAGAAAAACATTGATTTCAACTAGTAAACCATGTCACTACAAGCCAATGAAAAACATCAACACACATGACAAGGAAATGAATCCACTCCTACTGACCTATATATATATACAATGGTCAATGACAATCTCAACAAAGTTGAAAGAAGATACAACCTTGTTAAACTTCAAATACCATTATCCGGATACCCGTTTAATCCACAGATTGACTTTATAAGTCTTTAAAATATATCTTCTTTATCCTTACCACAAAACCTTGTGATTAAAATATATAAATATTTTCTTCAAGATTTTCTTTGATCAAAATGATCTTTACATCTACCTGATGCAACTCCAAAATAAACCTCAAAATTTGAAGTTCTCTTTCTCTTCCCTTTCTGTGATTCTACTTTGCTATAAATTTTACTTTGTAGCAATCAATTCTCCCACTGGAATCACATATTTTCTTTGTATATCCATTTTTAGCCTATGAGTACACCGCTCATTGACAAAAGCATAAATTTCAAGTCTCGTTATTGTTCATAGACAACAACACATCCCTTATGATCATTAAACATTCAAGAGCAATTTCATTCCTTACAACTTGCTCAAAATCATTAAGATCTTCATTTTTGCCCATCACCAAAAATATCTATTTTGAAGTACAACATGTGATTGGATGAAATCACAGATTTACATGGTCCAATATATCTCTTCATTGCCTCATCTGGCTCTACTACTATGGCTGAAGCATTTCTGGTATCTCAACTGGTTGCTTCACACCCATTTTCAGGTGGTCTCAACAAACTTTAAGTTTCTTGGGTCTATTTTGACATCTCATAATATGACAACTCAATGTCCTAAAATAATCACTCTCATACTAGTGTTATGAAACCATGTCAGTTCTACAGTTTTAAACAAGAAGATAACTTAAACTGGAACTGACTAACTATGCATTATATTAATAATATAGACTGCAATATCAATTCTTTCCTTACAGGATCAAATACATTCTTAGGCTTTTATAAACACTTGCTTAAATTTACTAGGAAATAGACCAGTATCACATGATCTCCCAAAATTCATTCAGATCCAATAGTTTCAATTCCTTTAATAAAAGTTTTTCCACCTTAATTTTTTATTATTTGAAAAACAACCATAGACTAAATTGTGACAAGAAATCCTAGATGAAATCTCGATGTCCACCAATTCTAATAAATCCTTGTTGTGAATAACCTTCACATACTTTAATCTTATCATCTTCTCTTTTAAATAATTCTCACATATATACATGTAATAAACCTTGGAAGGAGAATTTCTGAATATTATTCTTTCTAATCTTTCTTTGGACAACAGTCATAAACCCTTATGACCAGGGTGGAAGATTACAATATACAGTTTAACTTTTAAAGATATAATAAATTAAAGATTTTTATACTTCTATTGGTTCAGACTATGATTAATGCTTAAGTATCCAATATACTGCACCTTTTTGCTCAAAAAGTTTCATAATCCTTCACTTAAGCTGTCCAGCTATTTAAATCTTTCTTTACATATCCCTTCTGAGTCACTCAACAAGAATTTTATTCTACTTAGATCCATTTTATCTTATAGTTTCTTAATGTCTAATTCTTTGTCATAAGGTTTCTGACTATTCCATGAAAAAATATTTTCTTTCTATGGGTTTTCCTACCCCTTTTACAACTTGTCTTTGTCTAGGTATATATTATGCAATATGACATTGGCATTCATATTTTTCTCCCTTCTTTGAACTTTTATCCTTAGTTCTCTTACTTTAGGGTTCACTATATTTTTGAGTACTATAGGTCACCAGAATCTGACTATATAATTCTTGTGAGGAAGTAAAAAGTCTAAAATGTCACTTACATAGGTTTTAATGAACCTATAAATATTCACTTATCATTGAGCTTATCATTAATACTTAACAGCTCTACCTTGTATTTCCTCACATTTCGAATACCATCTCTTATCATCAAAAACTGATACTGATGGACTTGAGTAATAAAACATCTCTCTGCCCCTTCTTGAAAAATCAAATCTTTCTTTGGATTTCTTAGAAAATATCATTTTTTTTAATGTTTCTCATCTGAACATTTCTTTACTTGATCTTAAGGACTGAACACCCTAAGGATCAGAATATAATTTTTCTGTTGAGTACATCTAGGTTAAACAATCCTAGACTAGTTTACAGTTTTCATGCCAATTTATAAAACTAACAGCCAAAGACAGGCATCTTAAGGTATTTAATCATTACATGTCCACAACAATGTAAACAATTGTAAGTCTACGATTAATATCAAATAAAATTAGCTAGCAAGAATATATATACATAACATGTGCAAGCTAATTAATATCTTTGAAAAGTCAACCGAACTACACACACATCCTTTGGGACAATATGTGCACTGGTCCTTTCAATATCTGTGCAATAATTGCGAAGAGATAATGACTTTCAAAAATCTCACCACCTTTGGGTGGATGAAGACCCCTAAAGCCACAATCCTTCAACTATGTGCATGAGTTCTTTATTTTCTTTGACAACGCCACCTTTGGGTGGACAGTGTCATTCTTTGCTGCATCCATAAAAGTGAGAGTTTATGTTAGTGTCACTTTTGTGTGAACACTATATTTCCTTACAGTAGTTTGTAAATGTATAAATGCTAGATTTGAGCATATTATGATAGAACTAAGGTTGCCACTTTGGTGGTCACACCATAATCCTCACACAATAGCTATAAATCATAATTTGAATAAACTTGGACAATGTCACATTTGTGTGAACATTATCAAAACTGAAACATTTACAAATACATATTCTAGAATTTGAACACATCATAATAAAACAAGGTTGCCACTTTGGTGGTCACACCAAGTTCCACCATAATATGAACAAATCCTAAACTGCAGCTTATGTGGGATATTTATTTAACCATGAATGCTTTAAAATATAATTTTACAAGTCTAAACATTCATATAAACATGCACATTAGCTCAATCAATCAATTTTGTACAATAACTTTAAGAAAAATCAGCAAAAACATTACAAATCGAGTTCCCATAGGGCATTTTTCCATAATAACATATTTTTTAATGCATCAAAATATACCAAAATATATATCAGATTGAAGAGCATTAAAAATGGAGTCCAACGAAACAAACCGGAGGTCAATCCGACATTCCTAGCTCCCAGAATCACTGTTTAATGTTCTTTTGTTTAAAAAACAGAAACCAAACAGGCCCTTATAAGAAAACCCTGTCTGGGTCGGTTCGGGTTGGTTCGATCCGGTCTGACCAAATCGGTTTGGTTCTCTCAAAATTGAACCGAATATTCCCTTTTTTATTCTCCACTTTTTTTTTATATTATTTTGGTCCAGGCCGAACCACATGGCCTGAGGCAGACCGAACCACGGTCTGGTCCAAAGGGTCAACCGCCGGGTTATCCGGTCCAACCAAAATAGGTAAACGGGTCAAAAGTCGGGTTTTCGGGTCAAGCTACTGGGCCAAAAAAACCGGGTTACTGGTCACCCATCGGGTTCAGAAAACTGGGTTCTCGGGTAACCCACCGGGTCAAATTCCGGGTTCGGATCAACCCATCGGGCAGAAAAATTCTGGTTCGGGTCGGGTCTGCCGGGCTGGACCAGCTCTGGCAGGGCCGGTCTGGGCTGGGTGGACTCGGCCCGAGTCTCCAGCTAACCCGTTAGGGTTAGCGATTCGGCGCCGAGTCGACCCGACGATGACTCGGCGCCGTCAATTTTTTTTTCTCCCACCCGCGAGTGGATCTCACTCGTGGATTCCGCCGGCGATTGCCGGCGCGTCCGGCGGTCGATGTCGGCGATTTTTATATCGCCGGCTCCGTCTCTTCGAGGCCTTTCCAACGGTATGTAGCTTGATTTATTTTGTCGGTCGAAAAAAATTTTCGTCTATGGAAAACTCCGACAGATCTGATCGAGATTCGATCCAAAACTTGAGAAAAATTTCTCTTTTAATTTGACCATTCATTATCAGTCTTTATAATCGATGTCCATCGATTCTAGGTCTGTATGGTTGGCTCTGATACCAACTGTTAGAATATTATGAGTTTAGGGTTTCAATGAAACCCATTCCAATCCCATACAGTAGCCCTAGAACACAATAGAGAAGTTATAAACAATAAATATAAAGACATACCTGTCTGTAAAGAGATTAATTTCCATACGCTCCACGATGCTCCAAGCTTTGATCGAAATCCCTCGGCTACAGTCTTCCACAGCCTCCAGAGGATATCCTGACGTCTCTTACTAATGGGTGCAGAGAACTGATTAACCGTGGCTGTGGGGACTCTAACCCTGTATTTATAGAATACAGATGTAACCCTAAAACCCTTCCCACAATAGAATTAGGGTTACCAAACCTATCTCATACCGTGTGACGAACCAAACCAAACCGGTTATACCGTGTCAATCAGACTACTACTGAATTAACTAGTCTAGGTAATTAATTAATCCCACATAAATCTAACAGTCATATTCTAAATGCACCGAAAGAAATATCTTTTAGAGCAAACACTCCCTTTAAGTATATTCTCTAAAATTATATGCTTCAGTGTGAATAATTTGAATATACTCAATAATAGTGGAAGAGCTCAGTGGAGATTTCTTTAGAGAAGTCTATTAATAAACACCACGAGGAGTGGATTATCATAACCTTGTAGTGAAAGGGTGCAATTATCTACTTTTGCGTGTTATATACTTTTCATTCCCATTTTGCCTAAACTCTTAACTTTGTGGTGCGAAGAACCTGTCTAGCCTTGAAATAATGAGAAATTAAAGCCTTCTTTAATATGAAACTAATTATTTTTATTTCTATTCCCCTGTAGTATTTGAAGTTGTATTTTTCCATGGAAGGCTTGAAGAGAATTATGGACAACATAACAAAAATAGAAAATTGGTTTTTTGATATGCCATAATTTATTATGGAAAATCTTGTTGCAATCAACATTGGTTAATTTAAAAAAAAACTGTAAACTTATTTTTTTGCCTTCTAATATAACTTATATTTTTTCAATGTGTGATTAATCCTGTCATTTCATATATCTAATAAAAAATGTAGCTATTTTTTTTTTTTTACTTTACCTCATGTTACTTTTGAGAATAAGACACTAAGGGGCAGTAAAAAAAGGATACAATTTCTTAATTCATCTCTTCGGTGACAATAAGTTACACCCTTTTATAATATCAACGTAAATGAAAGGGTTCTCTCTCAAACCCCCCAAGCTCCTCACTAAGTATGCTAGAAGAGTGACGTCCTCAGGTATGTTTTATGGTCTTAAATAAGTTGTAATGCATTTTAACTACATCATTATTATCTCTCACTAACAATACCGGGTGGCTTTACTGTTACTAAAATCATTTCCTTAATTCCTCTTTGCTCTTTACATATGGATCCTGACAATGCTTCTTCATTGAATCCCAAGTTCCTATTGTTTGTATCTTACTCAATCTCCATACTTATTAAGGAGAAATATTGTTGCACAACTGCTCATTTCTTTCTCATTTGAAGCTAAAGGTGTAGCCTATCTTAAAAATTATCCTATTAGTCTAGGGTGTGTGTACTTGACACTGGCTAGTGTCAATGACCCTTATGTAGCCCACATGTACACCCATGTGACCAACCCTGACTGATTCTCTGTTCAAGTGGACCAACCTCATGCTCTTAGAATGTCAGCCTACATTCAGTCCATGGCTCAAGGAAAATCTTAACTCAACTCATGGTCCACAAGCACCACAACCAATAATTGGAACCAGCACAACCAAATTCGGACCACCCCTTATGGTCCATGCTGTGAAAATCCTCTTTCAGCACATGTTCTGACTTCAAAGGTGTTTTCGAGATATCTCTATTTCAAATTTTAAAATATTCAAAAGTGAAAGTTGTAACCTTATAAGTTTAATTTTGTATGGATTTGAAATGAGATCAATCCAAGTTGTATCTAGGGATATTGTGATCTTTTTCCCTAGTATGTGTAGAATAGCCTTTTCATGTGCTTTGGTGGATGAAGATGTATACACTTTTATTAAAGCTTCTTTATACCTTTTCTATCAGTGCAACTCTTTATATGGATTGAATAAGAGAATGTTTTTAGAGTCTTTTCCCTAAAATAAGTTTCTATACCTAAGAACAAGTATCAATATCTTGGGACAAGTTTTAATGTATTGGAATTATTAAAGTACTTATGTTTTTCTTTATTTTTTCTACGTGCAATCTTTGTCCTAAGATTATAGGGATGGTTGAGATTATTTTAAGAATTTAAGGGTTTGTAAAGCCTATAAATAATGGCTGATTTTGATGTACTAAGTAGTTATTTTTTGAAAATGAAAATCTAGATTGAAGTTTGTTTTCTCCTTTGAACTTAAACAGTTCATTTCTTCAAACCTAGAAAAGTTTCACTTCAACTTTGAAGAGTTAAAACTTTCTTATCTCTAATTGCATCCTAAAAGAGTGACAAATCCATTGGAGCTACAGACACATCCTAGAAGAATTGAGTCTAAGACCATAAGTCCATATCAATTCTATCTCCATTTTATTTTATTTTTAGAATTTTACCCTTATTCATGCACTAACTTCATGAACCATTTTGAGTGCTTTACATTATTTATCCGAGTAAACATTTGTCATAGACATTGTATATTCATGAATCCTATTTAAGTAGGTGTCAGCACCTTAGTTTTGTCACTACGTAAAACCTCATTTAGACATCATATGCAAGGGAAAGGGCATTCTAGTCATTTAAATTCCCTTAATATATATATATATATGAATGAAAATAAAATAATGAAAATAATTTAATTAAACAAAAAAAGAAGAGGGGCGGGGGAAGGTGATAATGAAAATCTTTCTTCAAGGTTGGTCTGGGCTCACAGATGAAGAAAAGAGTTCATTCTTCTGGTTGGGCTTATCATGATGGGCTTCGAGGTGACTTCTTTTCTTACCTCCTAGGATGAACCGGGGGTTCGGATTTTTATTCATATCAAGGGGTTAAGATCAATGTAGTGAGGCTAAGAATGGACCTCATTATTATTGGACTTATGACTCGGGGTTCGATGTAAGGGGATATGCCAAAATAAAGGCCTTTTGGGTTTAAGTCCATTTTAAAAGAAAATATAAGTTGATGGGTTGGAGAAAAGAGGTTTAGACAAAGGAAGGGCATAGATCGAATTTAAAAAGGATCATAAAAGGACCCGTCTTGTGAGATCCATATCCGGAATCCCTCACTAACCCGGATTCCTCTTATGCCAGGTCTCAATACATCGATTGATGGAGCACTTGATGTGGACCTGATGGCGGAATCCAAGCAATAGGTAAATCTTTACTATGTATATTTGGTAGGGTAAGGTGTCCTAGTAGACCTTAGGTGGAATGGGTGCATATCCCAAAGCATCCGGGCCAAATAGCTGGCCAATAAGCTATATTTTGGCCCAATCGGATGATCAATCATCCGATTATCAGCAACCGATTGATCGTAAGCTTAGATCTTCTCTCTCCTCGATTTCTATAAAAGGGGCACTAAGCCTTCCTTTTCTCTCTTCTTGGAAACATGGGAGAGTGAGAGAGAGGAGAAGAGAAGTAGAGAAGATGAAGAAGAACTTGAAGCTAAAGCTCCTAGCCCTAGCCTCACTCCTTGTAGGTAAGTATAATGAACTTCCTCCTTCTTCCTTGATGTCTAAGTGGAGGAAGCTTGGGAGGTTCAGCTCCATTAATAACCTAGAAATGTTAGGTTTTCTCACCCAACTCCATTAAGGGAGTTATTAAAGCTATAAATGGCTCCCATTGTCACACCCCAATTCCGACTGAACCAGAAGTATGAGTGAACCGGCTCTAAACCACGGTTCACACCATGATCTCAATAGACCGTGTCAACCAATCATTCCCAAGCAGTCTAACATAATCAGAGATTAATACATAGCAGCGGATTAAATAAATGAACTGAGATCTATGTGACAATTATTATAATTATTCAACTTATTCCACCATTCATAAATTTAAATAATAAAAGTATTACATTGTATTGTTCAAAATAAAATCCCCTCTAAAGAAAAACACAAAAGGAGCACTCGCATGATGTGTCATGCTCGTCCTCCACTGCCTGGGTATCAATGACAGCAACTATACCGTATGTTGGAGCAGTCACGAAGTCATCAAATGTGTACCCTGCATCCAAATCTGAAAAGAAGAATATATATATTCGGGTGAGCTCACAACTTAGCTCAGTAAAGTACAAGACCAATGCAACATACAAAATGTAAGACCCGTGTCAATCTAACCCGGTCTTACCACCTTGAACCAGGTTTACCCGTCATGGTTGAGCCAAATGGACCAAGGGCGTGAAGGAGATCGAGATCCCAGGTATCAAATCGACCCAAAAACACTTAAATAGGGGGAGGGTCGCATACCCAGCTAAGCAGGGTCGGACCTCCCAAAACAAAAAGTCAGACCCTCAGTTTTGAAGGGAGGGTCGGACAGCTTAGAACCCTAAGGTCGACGAGATCATCGACCCTCCCATCGACCCTTGGTTACCGTAGGAAATAGAATTAGGAAATTTCCTAATTTTCGATTGGGATTCTTTCCTAATCTCAAGGGGACTTATTTTAGGATGTTCCTACTCTATTTAAAGGACGTCCCTAAGCCACTTTCACTCCTTTCACAACCCTAATTGAATTGAGAGAAAGAGAAGAGAAGGAAAAGAAGAAGAAGAGGAACAATGAAGAGAAATAATCCAGAAGAGAAGAGTTACAGAGAAGGATTATTCTTCTCAGGTATGGATACTAATTTCATGAGTTTCTACAGACCTTAGGTTAGTTATTGGTGAGAGTGTGATCTCGGAGAAACCCAAACCATCAATCTATGGTTAGGTTTTCATGGAAAACCATAGAAGAATGCATGAAAGCTATTTAGGTGGATGATTCATGGTTCTAGACCATGGAATGAATGTTGAATGGAATGTAGAAGCAAGCCATAGGACCCAAACACGAAGAATGGATTAAAAAGAGGGAATTGGACCAAAGTGCACCGAGGGTCGCACCGAGGGTCGATGACCATCCGACCCTAGGTGATACTGACCATCGACCCTCAGTGTTCGGGAAGTTTCAAGTTTGGGGAGGGTCGCACCCAGGGTCGATCAGGACTCCGACCCTACCCCCGACCCTCAGTTAACATAATGGTTTTAAATTCTGAATAAATTCTAATTAAATTCTATCGACTTTGTTAGGTCTTCTAGCAATATAATAACATTGTAAAGGTGATTCTAAAGCTTGGAAAAGTATCTATTAGCAAGCTAAGGTGAGGAACCAGAACTCCAAACTAATTGGTTAATAACAAAACTATTTTTCTATTTCTTGAGTCCTATGCCATGCTTGATTCTATGCGAATATGTTTGTAATGTGCATACAGCATGCCATCCAATATTTCTATTACTTGTTCATGCATATTTACTTTATTGTTTATAACATGATGATGATGATGATGATAGGAATAGGCATGTGCTTGTATGTGTGTGGTTGGTGTACTTGATGCGAGCGAGTATCAGGGGAGGTGTGATGAGAACGTCAATAAACGTTAACCTTTGGCGGGTCTCAGCACTTTAGCTCTATCTCTAACTCAAGTCTTGTGCATTAGCATCGTCGTATCGCCATTACTTTAGTAGAACTATTATGTTGTAGGGTATCAGGGGAGGTGGTCTTGGTCCTCGTAGTCTCTGACTCTACCGGGGGGCCTTAACTCTATCTCTATGGACATTCTGAGGGATGCTGGGGTGAGGCCTTGGATACACTTTTTGGCATTAGGATTGGTTAGTTGCGAGCCCAGTTTGCAGCCCTCGCTAACAGGGGCTTACGTATTGGTATGGCAATATATAGCAATAAACGTTAACCTTTGTTATATACTGTTCATGGTTGGGTGCATGTGAGTCGACGATAAACGTGATCTTCGGGTGACGTCACACACTTGTGTATAGAGGCGGGGTCAATAAACGTGACCTTTGGTTACCTAAACCTTTCTATTGCATACTGCAAACATTAAACCGGACCAAAGATATAAATTGATTGCATGCATATGTACTATTGCATTGTTTTGGCTACTCACTGAGCCGTGATGTGTGCTCACTCGTCGACGTCGAATATTTTTAGTTGATGATGCAGGTTATACCGTTGAAGATTATATGAATGCGTTTGTATACGGGAACGTGGCAGCCATGGAAGCTGGAGCTGAAGTGGATACACACGACTCCTCTTACGAGTGCAACTCGTATGTATTTGATTAGATATTTTCTAGGTTTCTTTATTTGCATTTATTAAGACATGTATTTGGTATTTAAATATTTATGTCTCAGTTGAAACAGAATAAATTATTATTTAAATTTTAATATCACATAGATTCTCAGTTCATTTATTTATAAGATTTTCGCTATTGTGTATTTACTTTGATTATGATTACGGATGTGTGTAAGTTTAGATAACGCGGGGATAGCCTACTCGAGATCTTAGTTGAACCGTTGGTTTATTAGCGGTTCATCACACCATTCTGGATAGTACGGAATTGGGGTGTGACAACTTGGTATTAGAGCATCTCAGGCCTTGCCCGCTGAACTAACATACATTCGAGACAATTGTGAACTGAGATAGGATAAAAATAAAAACAGTAATATTAACACATTATAAGCACCAGTGATGATTGAGATCAAATTTAAAAAGAGAATAATACATCTATTAAAGGGGAAACAAGTTTACATACAATGAGAGCGAAACAAAATGTATATACACAACTAAAGCAGAGTACAGTCCACAACCCGGACAGTTACTCTGTAGTACAAAGAAAATAAAGTACACTCAGGAAGCTGGAGGCGAAGGAGGAGGTGGGGCCTCACGATCTCTGTCATAGTCCTCAGCATAGACTCTAGTCAACCAGGCTATCTGAGTCTGGGTCGTCTGTAGACTAGCTGTGAGATCGGCTACCCTCCGATCAGTCACACGCTGTACCTCTACGAACTCTCCCATCCGCGTGTCTGATATGCGCTGGGCGGCTAACAGCTCATCCACTCTCACACGCTGAGCGTCTAACAACTCCTCCATCCTCAGATCAGATCTGCGCTGAGCCTCCCTGATCTCCTGCAGCTTCTCCATCATGTCAGAAGGTGGGAGTGAAGGACCAGCCGCAAGCAAAGGACCAGCCTCAGGTGCAGGAGCCGCCGCAGAAGAAGTGCCAACTCCAGCCGCATGTGTAGGGGAAGGCGGTGGTATCGAGTCGACATCCATATACATACGGTCATCATCGTCGATGGGATCCACATGAGCTCTAGCAGCGGCAGCAGCAGCCTCAGCATCAGCCATCTCGATACGAGTGTGAGGGCGCACCATCGCATTCCTCTCCTCATCACTAACTTGGGCATCCCGCATACCCATCTTGTAGATTGCCTCCCAATCTAGAGGCGACGAGAAGGTCTTCTCCTGGATCTTCTCGTCTACCAGGTCAACCCCCAGATGGGTAAGTAGAACCGTAATCATGCGCCCATAGGGTAGATTACCCCTATGACCGGACAATGTAGCACTAATCATGGTCCGCATAATGATGTAAGGAAGGCAGACCGGCTGTCTGGTGCAGATACAGTATATCAGAAACTGGGTCAGTTGTGAAACCCTCTCATAGTGCCCACTCTGCGGGATCAGATTATGCTGGATAATCTTGCAGAAGACCCATGGAGCTGGACGCAAATAACAGGCTCTCATCTGCCAGCGATAAGGTCGTAGCAGCACTTGGCTTGTAAGAGGGCATTTGGTGCAAGTTGCCATGGGCATTATGTTTCAAGCCACTCAGGCTGCACCCATGCACACAGGACAAGCCAGTGCAACACCGGTGGGTAACCACCCAGCTCCTCAGACACCTCAATAACCTCGCACAGATTCCAATGCGAGGTTCGGAAGCGGCTCGGGGTAATTACCGATATCCACCCCATATGTTTGGGGAAAACCCCCAAAATCAGTTGGACCACTCTCGACTAGTGGAGAGATTCTTGAAGATGAAACCCAAGGAATTCAACGGCAAATCGTCTGATCCATTGTGGCCAGCACACTGGATAGACGAGATGGAGAGAAATTTCCTCATGATGACTATCACAGAGGAAGAGAAAGTATTATGTGCCACCTTCATGCTCAAGGGCGACGCACATCATTGGTGGAAATCCACGAAGGCATATCTACTGACCAAGCACGCCCTACTAACTTGGACTATATATAAAGAAGCCTTCTTTGAGAAATATTTTCCACGGAGCTTCAGAGATTCTATGGAAAAAGAGTTCCTGAGTTTATATCAGGGACAGATGACTGTGGACGCATATCAACAGCGTTACGAAGAGCTGTTTTTCTTTGCACCAATTAGCATGCAAGAAGAAGACACCAAAACCCGTAGGTTCGTCACGGGACTGAGAGGAAACATCAGAGAACATGTTCTGGGATTAGAAAAGAAAATTTATAATGAAGCTGTCCAGATTGCTCGAGTTATCGAATCGAGCCAGAAGGAGAGTTATTTTACTCGGAACAGTGGCATCAAAAGGCCAGCCGGAAATTCTTACAACGGAGGCAATAACAGGACATATAAGCCTTTCCGTCCTCAGAATTCTACTGCTGCAACCAAGACTACTTCAGCAGCTCAACCTTAGCCAAAGCCAAATTCTAAAAGCCCGAAGTGTTTTAACTACAACCAACCGGGACATATGGCAAGAGAGTGCCCTAAGCCCAAGAAGAAATTCCATCAGGGACGGGTATATGCTGTTACGTCTGAGGATGCGGCCGCATTACCCGATGTGGTCACAGGTATCGTACCTATAAATGGCGTACCCGCCAGAGTACTCTTTGATTCCGGAGCTACTCATTCCTTTATATCTGTGGCATTTGGAAAGAAGATAAATTTACCCATCAAAATATTAGACTACAAATTACTTGTACGATCACCGATGGGGTTAGAAGTGGAATTAGAGAAGGGTTATGGACCATGTCCAGTTCTCATTGGAGAGAAGACCTTAGATGCAACCTTGATACAACTTGAGATGACAGACTTTGATGTCATCTTGGGAATGGACTGGTTAGCTCGGCATTCTGCAAATCTGTTATGTGCCGAAAAGAAGCTAACGTTCAAGGACAAAGAAGGAGCATAATTCAGTTTCTCGGGAACCAAGCTTCCCCGGAGACGCAAGCCCATACTTTCAGCACTAAAGGCTAAGATGTGCCTTGAGAAGGGGGCAATCGGGTATCTGGTATCAGTGGTCGACCTAACCAAGGAAGCACCACGGATGGAAGACATTGACGTCGTGCGAGACTACCCTGACGTATTTTCAGAGGAACTACCCGGATTACCACCCGACCGAGCCACAGAGTTTGTGATAGACCTTATACTTGGAGCCGCACCAGTGTCAAAAGCACCATATAGAATGGCTCCTACTGAACTGAAGGAATTAAAGTGCAACTACAAGAACTGCTGGACAAGGGTTATATTCGACCCAGTATATCTCCATGGGGGGCACCAGTGTTGGTCGTAAAGAAGAAGGATGGTAGCGTTCGATTATGCATCGACTATCGGGAGTTGAATAAACTGACAATCAAGAATCGATACCTACTACCTCGGATCGATGACTTGTTCGATCAGTTACAAGGAGCAAAAGTATTTTCTAAGACCGACCTTCGATCAGGCTATCATCAGCTAAAGATTAAAGAAGGTGATATTTCGAAGACAACATTCAGGACCAGATATAGACATTATGAATTTTTGGTTATGTCTTTCGGATTAACTAATGCACCGACAACGTTCATGGAACTTATGAACCGAGTTTTCCACGATATGTTGGATACGTCGGTTATAGTATTTATTGATGATATATTGGTATACTCCAAGGACAAGGAAACCCATATCAAGAACCTAAACGCAGCCCTACAACGTTTAAGGAAAGAGAAGTTATATGCAAAATTTTCAAAGTGTGAGTTTTGGCTAAGGGAAGTAGCCTTCCTAGGCCATGTAGTATCCGCTGAAGGAATCAAAGTGGACCCCAGCAAGATCGAGGCTATTGTGAAGTGGGAAGCACCAAAGAGCATTTCAGAAATTAGAAGTTTTCTGGGTCTAGCTGGTTATTATCGGAGATTCGTAGAAGACTATTCTCGAATTGCCATACCTCTCACCAGTTTAACTAAGAAAGGTGAAAAGTTTGTGTGGATCGATAAATGTGAGAAGAGTTTCCAAACGCTGAAGACCAGATTGATATCCGCTCCGATCTTGACTATTCCCGTTCCAGGATAGACCTTTACTTTATACACTGATGCGTCGGGACTGGGATTGGGATGTGTGCTTATGCAAGGAGAGCAAGTGATTGCTTATGCTTCAAGACAGTTAAAGGTACATGAGAAAAATTATCCCACTCACGATCTGGAGCTAGCGGCAGTAGTACATGCGGCCAAGATATGGAGACATTTATACGGGGAGAAATTTCAGATTAAGTCAGACCATAAAAGTCTTACTTATTTATTTAATCAGAAGGAGTTGAATATGAGACAAAGAAGATGGCTGGAACTATTGAAAGACTATGATTGTGATATCCAGTATCATCCGGGAAAAGCGAACGTAGTAGCGGATGCATTAAGTAGAAAGGCAATGATAAAATCGCAAGGAGAAGTTAGCACGACTGCAACAATGTGTACTACCGGAAGGGTATTCAATCATGGCAATGAGCAGTATGTGATAGATACAACGGATGGATCAGCCAACCAAGGGTTTATTCATCGGTTTTCGAATATGTTCGCGGCATTGAAGATTATACCGGATATAGTGGATGAAGTGAAGACAGCAACCAAAGCAGATCCTTATCTGAGAACAGTACAAGAAGATATTGAGAAAGGTAGGACCAACCCTGAGTTCACCTTGGATGACGAGAAGGTACTAAAATACAAAGGAAGAATATGTGTACCTGAAACAGAAAGTGCAGACATTAGACACCGACTGATGAAGGAAGCCCACACCACCATCTATTCGATACATCCTGGAAGTACAAAAATGTATCATGACCTAAAGAAGCTATATTAGTAGAGGGGGATGAAAGCAGATGTAGCTAAGTTCGTGTCCCAATGCCTAAATTGTCAGAAGGTAAAGGCTGAACGACAAAGACCCGCAGGACTGTTGCAGCCATTATCGGAACCAGCATGGAAATGGGACTGTATCACTATGGACTTCGTCACAGGGCTACCATTGACTCCTCGAGTAGTTGACGCAGTTTGGGTGATTGTGGACCGTCTGACTAAAACAGCTCGCTTCATACCTATACGACCTCAGTATACACTGGAAAGGTTAGCGAAGCTGTATGTGGATAATATTGTTCGATTACATGGTGTTCCAGAAAGCATTGTGTCTGATAGAGATCCACGATTTACTTTCAAGTTTTGGGAGGGATTGCAAAAGGCTATGGGTACAACGTTGAAGTTCAGTACTGCATTCTACCCACAGACGGATGGACAGTCGGAGCGTACAATCCAGATTCTAGAAGATATGCTACGAGCATGTGTAATTGATTTTAAAGGATCATGGGACGAAAAGTTACCATTGATCGAGTTCGGTTATAATAAAAGCTATCAGGCTACTATACAGATGTCACCTTATGAAGCACTGTATGGTAGGAAGTGTTGAACTCCCTTATTTTGGAATGAAGTTGGGGAATGTAGTATTGTTGGACTAGAATTTGTTGAAGAGACTTGTCGAGTGGTCGACATCATCAATGAAAGAGTGAGAACAGCTCAGAACCGTCAGAAGCAATATGCAGACACTCGACGAAGAGATCTGGAGTTCGTCGTAGGTGATAAAGTATTTTTGAAGGTATCACCTATGCGAGGATTGAAGAGGTTCGGACAGAAAGGGAAACTAAGTCCAAGATATGTCGGGCCATATGAAATTCTATCTAAGCGTGGACAAGGCTTATCAGTTAGCACTACCACCATCTATGTCAAGTGTGCATGACGTATTTCACATTTCCCTATTGAAGAAGTATGTCAAAGACCCAACACATGTTTTGACAGTGGATTTGTTGGAATTGACTGATGATTTGACATTTGAAGTAACACCAACAAAAATCACTAGTCGAAAGGTTCAACGTCTACGCAACAGAGATATCTACTATGTTAAGGTCACATGGAAAAGTAGAGACATGAAAGAGATTACATGGGAAGAAGAAAATGCTATGCGGAAGCAGTACCCTCACTTGATTGATTCAGAAGGTACGTACAATTTCGAGGACAAAATTTTTATAAGTTGGGGGGAGTTGTAAGACCCGTGTCAATCTAACCCGGTCTTACCACCTTGAACCAGGTTTACCCGTCATGGTCGAGCCAAATGGACCAAGGACGTGAAGGAGATCGAGATCCCAAGTATCAAATCGACCCAAAAATACTTAAAATAGGGGGAGGGTCGCATACCCAGCTAAGCAGGGTCGGACCTCCCAAAACAGAAAGTCAGACCCTCAGTTTTGAAGGGAGGGTCGGACAGCTTAGAACCCTAGGGTCGACGGGATCATCGACCCTCCCATCGACCCTCGGTTACCGTAGGAAATAGAATTAGGAAATTTCCTAATTTTCGATTGGGATTCTTTTCTAATCTCAAAGGGACTTATTTTAGGATGTTCCTACTCTATTTAAAGGACGTCCCTAAGCCACTTTCACTCCTTTCACAACCCTAATTAAATTGAGAGAAAGAGAAGAGAAGGAAAAGAAGAAGAAGAGAAACAAGGAAGAGAAATAAGCCAGAAGAGAAGAGTTGCAGAGAAGGATTATTCTTCTCAGGTATGGATACTAATTCCATGAGTTTCTACAGACCTTAGGTTAGTTATTGGTGAGAGTGTGATCTCGGAGAAACCCAAACCATCAATCTATGGTTATGTTTTCATGGAAAACCATAGAAGAATGCATGAAAGCTATTTAGGTGGATGATTCATGGTTCTATACCATGGAATGAATGTTGAATGGAATGTAGAAGCAAGCCATAGGACCCAAACACGAAGAATGGATTAAAAAGAGGGAATTGGACCAAAGTGCACCGAGGGTCACACCGAGGGTCGATGACCATCCGACCCTAGGTGATACTGACCATCGACTCTCAGTGTTTGGGAAGTTCAGAGTTTGGGGAGGGTCGCACCCAGGGTCGATCAGGACTCCGACCTTACCTCCGACCCTCAGTTAACAGAATGGTTTTAAATTCTGAATAAATTCTAATTAAATTCTATCGACTTTGTTAGGTCTTCTAGCAATATAATAACATTGTAAAGGTGATTCTAAAGCTTGGAAAAGTATCTATTAGCCAGCTAAGGTGAGGAACCAGAACTCCAAACTAATTGGTTAATAACAAAACTGTTTTTCTATTTCTTGAGTCCTATGCCATGCTTGATTCTATGCGAATATGTTTGTAATGTGCATACATCATGCCATCCAATATTTCTATTACTTGTTCATGCATATTTACTTTATTATTTATAACATATGATGATGATGATGATAGGAATAGGCATGTGCTTGTATGTGTGTGGTTGGTGTACTTGATGCGAGCGAGTATCAGGGGAGGTGTGATGAGAACGTCAATAAACGTTAATCTTTGGCGGGTCTCAGCACTTTAGCTCTATCTCTAACTCAAGTCTTGTGCATTAACATCGTCGTATAGCCATTACTTTAGCAGAACTATTATGTTGTAGGGTATCAGGGGAGGTGGTCTCGGTCCTTGTAGTCTCTGACTCTACCGGGGGGCCTTAGCTCTATCTCTATGGACATTCTGAGGGATGCTGGGGTGAGGCCTTGGATACACTTTTTGGCATTAGGATTGGTTAGTTGCGAGCCCAGTTTGCAGCCCTCGCTAACAGGGGCTTACGTGTTGGTATGGCAATATATAGAAATAAACGTTAACCTTTGTTATATACTGTTCATGGTTGGGTGCATGTGAGTCGACGATAAACGTGATCTTTGGGTGACGTCACACACTTGTGTATCGAGGCGGGGTCAATAAACGCGACCTTTGGCTACCCAAACCTTTCTATTGCATACTGCAAACATTAAACCGGACCAAAGATATAAATTGATTGCATGCATATGTATTGTTGCATTGTTTTGGCTACTCTCTGAGCCGTGATGTGTGCTCACCCCTCGACGTCGAATATTTTAATTTGATGATGCAGGTTATACCGTTGAAGATTATATGAATGAGTCTGTGTACGGGAACGTGGCAGCCATGGAAGCTGGAGCTGAAGTGGATACACACGACTCCTCTTGCGGGTGCAACTCGTGTGTATTTGATTAGATATTTTATAGGTTTCTTTATTTGGATTTATTAAGACATGTATTTGGTATTTAAATATTTATGTCTCAGTTGAAACAGAATAAATTTTTATTTAAATTTTAATATCACAAAGATTCTCAGTTCATTTATTTAAAAGATTTTTGCTACTGTGTATTTACTCTGATTATGATTACGGATGTGTGTAAGTTTAGATAACGTGGGGATAGCCTACTCGAGATCCTGGTTGAACCATTGGTTTATTAGCGGTTCATCACACCATTCTGAATAGTGCAGAATTGGGGTGTGACACAAAATGCATGAGATAACATTACAATTTGGGTCAGGTATAACTTGCAAATATGCTATGGTAAGGTTTGGCGGCCACCGCACCTCCATGCACGAGAGTGTGAGCACACCCAACAGTTAGGCACTTACCACACTACTGCTGTTGCCCCACATCACTCACTTTGGTATGGAGATAGGGCTTGAGTCTGGCAGACAGGAAGAACCACAATCCCACGTCCTCCCCCTGATACCCCACACTGTACCAATACCTAAACCCCTACTGGCAAGGGCTTGCAAGTGGGTTCTGTTTCTAACCAGTCCTAAATGGCAATACAGTATCAATGGCCTTACCCCAGCACGGCTCCCTACGACATAGAGATAGGGCTCGAGTCCGGCGGGCAGGAAGAACCACAATCCCACGTCCTCCCCCTGATACCCTATTCGTACCAAGTCTGCTAAAGTAGATGGCGATACAAAAAGGTGTTAGCTGTGGATATATCCAGGGTTCTACTCCCCTTCACATTCCACACACTAACTAAAACACACACATGCCTAACTTCCAATAATCCTAGCATATGAAATGCATGAACAGATAATAGTATCAAAAGAAGTAACTATATGGCATGTGAAATGCACAGACATCAAGCAATCATTTTAAACATAAACTTATTCACAAAGGTTTACTGTTCTTTAATTAATTAGGGTTTGGGGTCTTGTCCCTTACCTGACGCGTGATAACAATCCCGCTCTGTGTCACAGGGTTCACTCACGTTGTCTATAGGTCCTACATAATCATATTCAAATGTTAGAATCCATTTATTAAGGTTACAGAGGTCAGAACTAGGTTTGGCCAAGCAAACCAGGCTCGGGAGGCATACCGGTCGCAGGTACCGGTCTCAGTATAGTGAGACCGGTATGTGCCACCGGTATGTATACCGGTTGTGGTATATACTGGTTGCACATATGTGAGACCGGTATGTGCCTCCGATATACACCACAGGCCCATACCGCCGAACCTTGTGTCCAACCGGTATAGTCTGTGGTTTAGATCTGAGAACCTGATCTCGGATCTCCCTTTCCCTTTGGTCATTGGCTCGATTTCTAGGGTTTCTCCTAACCCATTCTAAGATTCAAATACTCTATTGGTCTTTTGATTTCGACTAGAATGCCGTATCAAACCTAGATTAGATCCGAATGAGAAAACTAATGGAAATCCTAGGCTTTTTGGATCGCTGCGCCGCTTCGCGGATCCGATCCGACATACTGATATTACTAATAGTATAGAGCATTTACCGATGGTGTTTGTCGGTTAGCGGCGTGCTCCTCTACTGAAGTCTCCTTCCTGGGCGGCCTCTTCCTCCTTGCTCCTTCTCAACTCTTCTCCAGACGGCTAGGGTTTGAGAAGGTTCAATGGAGTGTGTTCATCTCTATAAATAGAAGAGGGCCGTTCTGGGGAAGGTTTTCCATGATTGGAAATTTTTTAAGTTTCCATTCGGAGTGAGGGACCCACTGGAGTCCGTCTCCCACAGAAAATAAGTATACCGGTTGCACATACTGGTCTAAGTCACTTAGACCGGTATAGTCTGACCGGTATACCATACCGGTTGCACCATACCGGTCTGACTGACTCAGATCGGTATAGTCAGACCGGTATTAGTTTTTATCAAATTTGAGTGGTTCTTGTACCTGAAATTTTGTGTGGTTCGTCACCCGGCTACGCCTTCTGGTCCGACTATGATTGGGACACCTGTCATTATATAAAACCATGATTTAGACCCGGTTTTAGAACACGGTTCTTACAACTCTACCACCCTTAAAAGAAATTTCGTCCCTAAAATTTGCATGTAGGTCTCACAATTCCCCCTCCGTTAAAAGAAATTTCATCTCCGAAATTATATGTACCTTCAGAGTCGAAAAGATGGGGGTATTCTTGTCCCATGGCATCCTCCTCCTCCCAAGTAATTTCTTCTACGTCCTGACTTTTCCAAACTACCTTGACATAGTGGATAACTCACCTTCGAAGCTGTTGTACCTTTTTACTAATGAGCTGGATTGGCACCACCTCGAAGGTTAAGTCTTTTGTCAAATCTGGGGGGTCTGCAACGAGAATGTGCGAAGGGTCTCTCACGTACTTCATTAGTAAGGACACGTGAAAGACGTTGTGGACGCTAGACATCGCTGGTGGCAATGCAAGTTGATAGGCCACTTTGCCGCATCGGGACAAAATTTCATATGGTCCCACATATCTAGGACATAGTTTTCCTTTCTGCCGAACTGCTTCAGTCCTCTTACTGCTGACACCTTCAAGAAAACTTTATCACCAATCATGAATTCAAGGTCTCGTCGCCTGTTGTTAGCATATTGCTTTTGACGCACCTGAGCTGTCTTTACTCAGTTCTTGATTTGATCTACTGCTTTGCAGGTTTCTTCTACAAATTTTGGTCCAACGATCCTTCTTTCTCCAACTTTGTCCCATAATAATGGTGTCCGACATTTCTTGCCATATAAGGCCTCATATGGGGCCATCTGGATCGTAGACTAGTAGCTGTTGTTGTAGGCAAACTCAATGAGGGAAAGCTTCTCATCCCAAGCCCCCTTAAAGTCGATAGCACATGCGCAAAGCATATCTTCTAGGATCTGGATGGTCCTATCTGACTGCCCATCCGTTTGAGGGTGGAAGGCTGTACTGAACTTTAGTTTCGTCCCCATTGCCTTCTGTAACCCCTCCCTGAACTTTGATGTGAAGCGTGGATCTCTATCAGATACTATGCTCTCTGGGACACCATGCAGTCTGACTATATTGTCCACATACAATCTTGCCAACTTGTCCATGGTGTATTGTGATCTGACTGGGATAAATCTGGCGGTTTTGGTAAGGCGATCTACAACTACCCAAACAGCATTCACTGACCTTGGAGTCATAGGCAGACTAGTGACAAAATCTATGGTAATACAATCCCATTTCTATGCCGGCTCAAGTAACGATTGCAATAATCCTGTGGGCCTCTAGCTTTCTGCTTTGACTTGCTGGCAGTTTAAACATTGAAACACATATCGGGCCACATCTGCTTTCATACCCCTCCACCAGTATAATCTCTATAGGTCATGGTATATCTTGGTGCTCCCAGGATGTACTGAATATGGAGTAGAGTGAGCTTCCATCATGATTCGGTTTTTGATTTCCAGATCTTCATTCTCAGGTACACATAAACGCCTATGATATCTGAGTACCTTGCCTTCATCCAAGGTGAAATCAGGGTTGGCTCGACCCTTTTCCAAATCTTCTTGAACTGTCCTGAGGTATGGGTCCTGTAGGACTGCTGCCTTTATTTCTTCCTTCAAGTCGGGCAAAATCTTCAATGCTGCAAACATAAGGGTAAACTGGTGAATCAACCCTTGCTCAATAGGATCATCTGCTGACTTTATTAAGAGCTGTTATTCATCCTCTGATGAGCCAGAAACAGCAGCACACAATGCTGCATTTGTACTTGGTCCTGCTTCAGGGTTCAATGCCCATTTCCTGCTAAGCGCATCAGCTACAATGTTAGCTTTACCAGGGTGATACTGAATGTCACAGTCGTAGTCATTGAGTAATTCTAACCACCTCCTCTGCCTCATGTTCAGGTCTTTTTGGGTGAACAGATACGTCAGACTTTTGTGATCAGACTTAATCCAAAATTTCTCACCATACAGGTAATGCCTCCAAGTTTTGATAGCATGAATGACCGCTGCCAATTCTAGGTCATGTGTAGGGTAGTTCTTCTCATGCTTTTTCAGCTGTCTTGAGGCATAGGCTATCACCTGTTCTCCTTGCATCAGCACACAACCTAGTCCCAAACCTGAAGCATCTGTATATAGTGTGAATGGATGGTCTGGAGCTGGAATAGTCAATATAGGTGCTGATACCAGTCTTGAGTTCAGCGTCTGGAAGCATTTCTCACATTCTTCAGTCCATATGAACTTCTCCCCCTTTTTGGTCAACCTGGTGAGTGGAACAACAATCTTGGAATAATCCTCCACAAACCTTCTGTAGTCCAGCTAAGCCCAGGAAGCTACGGATTTCAACAACTGTCTTCGGCGCCTCCCATCCTACTATGGTAGAAATTTTACTGGGATCGACCTTGATTCCTTCAGCAGACACCACGTGACCAAGGAAGGCCACTTCATCTCACCAGAATTCACACTTCTTGAATTTTGCATAAAGCTTCTCTCTCCTCAGTCTTTGTAATGCTGCTCTTGGATGCACTGCATGTGTCTCCTGGTCCTTGGAGTATACTAAAATATCGTCGATGAACACGATAACCGACATATCCAACATGTCATGAAATACTCGGTCCATTAGCTCCATGAATGATGCAGGTGCATTAATCAACCCAAAGGACATCACAAGGAACTCATAGTGTCCATAACGCGTCCTGAAAGCTGTCTTGGGGATGTCTGCTTCCTTAATCTTGAGTTGATGATACCCTGACCTTAGATCAATCTTCGAGAATATACTCGAACCTTGTAATGGGTCAAACAAATAATCTATTCTTGGTAGTGGGTACCTGTTCTTGATAGTGAGCTTGTTTAATTCTCGATAGTCCATACAAAGACGTACGCTACCATCCTTTTTCTTGACAAAGGGCACAGGTGCTCCCCAAGGTGAGATACTAGGCCTTATAAAACCCTTGTCTAACAGTTCTTGCAACTGTGACTTTAACTCTTTCAACTCGGTGGGAGCCATCCTGTAAGATGCTTTAGATACAGGTGCTACCCCTGGTAGGAGGTCTATTACAAACTCAGTAGCTCTGTCTAGTAGCAACCCGGGTAGGTCTTCTGGAAATACATCAGGAAATTCCAGTACTACTTTGATGTCCTCCATTTTTGGCAAGTCAGTGGTCAGATCCACCACTGATACGATGTATCCTATCCCCCCTTTCTCTAAACACTTCTTTGCTTTTAGGGCTGAGAGTATAAGCTTTCTCTTTCTAGGCAGCCTAGCCCCTTTAAAGTTGAACTCCGACCCTTCACTATCCTTGAACACCAATTTCTTCTCAGCACATAATAGGTTTGCTGAATGTTTAGATAACCAGTCCATGCCAAGAATGACATCAAAATCTGACATCTCCAGCTGGACTAGATTGGCTTCCAACTCTCGTCCTTCAATAAGCACTGGGCAAGGACAATAATATTCTTTTAATACGACCTCCATTCCCATGGGAGACCAAACTAACAGACTTAGTTGTAGAGTCTTGATGGGTTGATCTAGTCCTTTTCCAAATGACACTGACACAAAGGAATGGGTGGCCCTCGAGTCAAACAGGACTCTGGCAGGTAATCCTGCTATATTTACTGTACCTGAGGTTTTTTTTTTTTTTTTTCAAATTCTCGCTTAGATTCAAATGCACAAACAAGTAATGCAACAGTTAAGGAGTAAGTATAAAATCATACCCGTAACCACATCTGGTGATGCGGCTGCCTCTTCTGTAGTAACAACATATACCTTGCCTTGCTGCTGCTCCCTCTTTGGTTGTGGGCTTGTTCTGGCATAATGCCCCACCTTTTGGCAATTGAAACACTTTACGTTAGGGTTCGGACCCGTTGCTTGTGGTGTCATTGTAATAACCGGTCTGGAAGGCATTGTGCTAGTTGGTGGCCTGAATGGACGGTATGGCCTGTTGTTTCTTCCACCTTGGGACTCAGGATTAGGCCTCTTCAGACCCCTATTTTGTGCAAAGAAACTTTCTCTCTGACTGGCCTTGATGACTCAGGCCACCTGTACAACTTCATTATATATACTCAACCCTCGACCCAGCACAAGCTCTCTGATAACACCCCGAAGTCCCATAGTGAAACGAGGAGTCTTTGTTTCCTCCTCCTACATACTGGTTGGAGTGAAAAAGAATAACTCCTCATACCTTTGTTGGTATGCCTCTACTGACAACTGAGATTGTTGCAAATTTAGGTACTCCCTCTCCATTTGATCACGAAAACTCCTCGGAAAATATTTCTTGAAGAAAGCCTCCTTGAAAATGTGCCAAGTGATTATCTGGTGCTTTGTTTCCAGATATGATCTTGTGGAACTCCACCACCCATTGGCTTCCTCCTTCAGCATGTGAGTGGTATATAATACGTTATCCCCATCCTGACACTCCAGTAGTCAAAAGTTCTTCTCCATTTCAGCTATCCACTGCACTGGCCACAGTGTTTTCCCTGACTTCCCTGTAAAAGTTGGTGGTTTGAGCTTTAAAAATCCATCCACCGCTTTGGAAAGACTACCCTGTGCATAAGGAACCTGTCCATATGGTGCCGGTCCATACCAATGTGGCTGATAAGAATAGACACTCTGATTTCCCCCCTGATATCCCCCATAGTATGCACCCTGATACGGTCCCTGATACCCTCCTTGATCTTGGTTAGGAATTCACATTGTGTGTGAATTCCGCAGGCAGTACCGGTCTGGCCATACCGCAGGCAGTACCGATTGCACAATTCACATTTGTGTGCAACCGGTATACCCTGCGGTAGGTATCGATCGCACCATACCGCAGGGGGGTACCGGTCGCACAGTCCAGCCCAGATGTGCGACCGGTATCACCAAAAAGCCTTTAAAAATCACGATTTGGTCTCATTTCTCATTTTCCTCTTTAGAGTTTACTCCGGTGGCGATTTCTCTCTGGGTCTCCGAGTCTCTACAGTGCATCTGGTGCTCCTAAGATTGTTTCTACTTCATTCTAGAGTATCAATCTCGTCTCTCTGGTAAGCTTATCCATCTCTTCCCTCTTTTTAAAAGATTTTTCATCATCTTTTATATCAAAACATAGGTTTCTCTTGATTTGGAAGTTTTTAACCATAGAAAACTTTTTTCTTTGCTTGAGAAAGGTTTTAGGGGTCTAATTGTGTAAAACCCCTCAACCAATTCGAAGGTCTATCGATTGGTTTAAAGAAAATTTGAAAATGTCGACTTTTAAGGTTTCTAGGTTTTTTCGAGGTTTTTGATAAATTTAGTTAATATACCTCCATTTATTTGCTTTGATGAAATTGTTTGACCTATGCTAGTATTGTATTATCACAATAAGTCATTCCATTCATATTGGGTGTGCTTTTAGGCTTTTTTCACCATTTCCTATTGTTATACTGTCGAACTTTTTCTGAATTTGCTTCTAACTGACTCTTGTTCTTTGTTTAATAGATACACTATGTCTAGACGTATTGGAGCGGGAAAACGATCATTTATGCCTGGTATGAACAAGCCACATCCCCCACCTGTCTTGTATGATGAGAGGTACTTTCGGTCAGAGGCGGCCGCTTCACGCCTAACATGGTTTCGAGCCAAGCGTATCGAGGTGGGCCGTTTTGTTAACCTGGAGCATCTTCACCGCTTCGATGTTGATGCCACTTTTGGGGAAATAGGTTGGTTACCTGTAAGACCCGCACTCTAAAAACCCGGTCTAAACCTTGGTTTTGTGTCATGACAGGTCTTCCAATCATCACCGGGCCAGACGGGGCAAGCGGATAACAAACAGGTACAAAATTGGACCGAAGTCGACCAATTATTCCTGATTTTAGGTATACCGGTCGATGGTACCGGTTTTGGTACCGGTCGACCGGTATGGCCAGCGCAGCTATGTGCGGGAATCTAGAAATTGGTCTTTGCGGGTCCCGCTTTCTTGATTTCGAATCCTAGAAGTTTCCTAATCCTAGTAGGGTTACTAAACCCTATTTCTAGCCTATAAATACACCCTTAAGCCTCCTCAAATCCTTTCCATTGTCTCTCGCAAACCCTAGAGAAGAGAAAGAGGTTGGAAAGGAGAATGAGTTAGGAGGAAGGAGAAGAAGCCGCCATTACCGTTCGACGAAGCTCTCCTTACGCCAGTCAATGGTAAGTGCTTGAATCCATCTTCTTATCCTATGTTAGTTGTGTGGGTGGATCAATACCATGCAAAGTAGGTATTGATCTAAAACCCTAAATTGGCCAATAAACCCTAAGTTGCCGTCAAACCCTAGATTCGGGTTTCGAGATGATATTCATCGAAACGAGACTTGAATGAGTTGGGGATAACTCTAACTCAAAGCCTAGACTTAGTATGGATAGGAGAAACCCTGAAAATCCATGGAGGATGATCGTCGGCAGTCGAAGAACCCATGTATGGTCTTCCGGAGACATACCGATCGACTATACCGGTTGCACATAGTGCGACCGGTATGTTGCGACCGCTATCTCTCGGGAGGTTGTCTGTGGGGACCGGCTGACCATATCGGTCGCCAGTCTTTCCCACAAAGCTGCGACCTGTACATGCCACCGGTCAGCTCTGTGAGGGTATTTTGTAACCCTGTTGGTTTCCGATCAACATGAGACTCTAAGAATGTTATTTTAATGAAACCCTAATAATATTGTAGGACTTTGTGACTTATCATTTGGACCTTGCGACGTGGAGCAAGTTATCGAACGAGCGTCAGGTAAGGGAATCTGACCTAAATCTAATAATTAATGGACAGTAAATCGTTGTTAATCATTGAATATCTATGATGTGATGTTTGTGCATATTCACCTGCCATCCTTTACTTTCAGTTATTATTACTGTTCATGCATTGATAGGATGTGATTGTTAGGCATGTGATTGTTTTCGTTAGTGTGTGGAGTGGGGCATGGGCCTGGGATCGCTCTTCACATTAGCACCTTTTGTAGTATTCTGTCTTAACATGCTTGGTACGGGTGGGGTATCAGGGGAAGGTCGTGGTACGGTGGTCTCCGATATTGATATTGTCCCGGCCATTGTTATGTGGTACTGTGGATTCCGAGTCGACGCTGGCTTGTCCACGATGCTTTAGCTCTATCTCTATGCCGTAGGGAGTTATGTTGGGGTAGGGTCTACCTACGTATGGTTTCTATCCTAGTGGGTTAGTTGCGGATAGGGCATCAGGGGAGGTGTGGGAATGCCTTAGCTCTATCTCTATGCCGTAGACGGCTGTGCTGGGATAGAGCATACAGTGATGACATATAGGATTGGTTAGTTGCGAGCCCAGTTTGTGAGCCCTGGCCAGTAGGGGCTTAGGTACTGGTATGGGTAGAGTATCAAGGGAGGTACGTGGGTATCTTAGCTCTATCTCTATTCCATAATGGGTGCATGTGGGACAATGGGGGTGTGATCCATGAGGTGCCACACACTCGTGTATAGAGGTGCGGGGGCCACCAAACCTTTCTATAGCACATTGCAAACTTAAAACCAGACCACAACATAAAATTGATTGTTACTCATGCATAATCTTGTGGAACTGTCTGATTGTCTTACTGAGCTGTGTTGGTAGCTCACCCTTTGTACGTACATTGTTTTAGATGTTGATGCAGGTTACATTGTGGATGATTACATGCATGCTCCTATGTATGGTGGTGTTGCGGCGTTGGACGTACAGGCAGGAGAGGACGAGCATGACGCTTCATGCGAGTGCCCTTTCTGCGTGTACCTTTGATGGGATTTTTATTTAGTTGTTTCAGTTATTTTTGTTTGATATTAAGAGATGTAAAAGATATTATATTTTATGTTTGAATTTAGATAATTGGATATTTATTTAAATTATCAATAGATACTCAGTTCATTCTATTTAAAGTCTTATACTGTATATTTATATTCTGATTGTGGTTAAGTGTAATGGTTTGTATGGGTGGACACGGCCTATTCGAGATCCTGGTGTGAACCGTTGGTTCAATGACGGTTCACTCACACCGTTCTGGTTGGATCAGAATTGGGGTGTTACAACTTGCTATCAGAGCTCTCGGGCTCTGTTCCAACAAACCATGTTGCACTTAACTGAGTCGATGAACTGAGTTAGGAGAAAATTAAAAAAAATCTTAATACAAACGCACCTTAAGCATTGTTTGATACCTGAGACGGACTAAGAAAGAGAATAATATACTATGTTAAATATGAAACTTAACATGTGCACATACACTAGTTAGGAAAAACCATGAAAATTTCTATTAATTAAGAAAATTGTAGCAAATGATATAGTGCTATAGGGTACGCTCCACAAACCGGACAGTTACCCTGTTATATGTAAAACAGTCATGAGTAAGTACAAGAAAAATCATGGGGTAGGGGGCCTAGGAGGAATGGGGTCCGCTATATCATAATCTCGCTCGTAAGCGACCCTGTGCACCTGATCCTGTGTGACTCGGAGGCTGCGAGTCAACCGTGCTAAGTCACGGCTCATCTCCTGCTGAGCGTCCCTGAGCTCCATAAACATACCCATCACTGAGTCGGGAGGAGGCTGAGATGGTCCAACTGTGGGGACAGATGGTGGTGGTGCAGGTGCAGGCTGTGGGGCAGGCACTGGTGCTTCCCCAGCCATATCTTCATCATCGTCATCACCCATCTCTGCCGCATAGGCCGCATTGGCCGCGGCTGCTGCTGCTACTGCCGCTGCTACTCTCCCAAGTGGACGAGGGTGAGCCTCCAACTCGTCATCACTAACCGGCAGATCGACCATCTGCATCCTCTGAATAGCATCCCAGTCGATGTCGGAGGTCATGGTGTCCTCAACGGCTACCTCTCCTCTCAAGCTCACGCCCAGACGGCGAAGAAGGAAAGTGACGAGACGGCCATATGGAAGGTTGCTGGCCCGATCGGCCACGGCCACGCGATGCATAGTCCGGATGATGAGGTAAGGTAGTGAGATCCGGCTCCCTCGTGCGGCGACGCAATAAGTGACGTCTTCGGGTGAGCCGGGACAACTCACCTGTAGTGTCCGTTTGCGTGGTACTATGTTGTGCTGAATAATGCGACTATATACCCGAGGTATAGGCCTCGGGCTAGCCGCCTTCATAGGGGCTCCGGGGTTTAAGATCTGATGCGCTATCTCTCGGCGCAAATCATCGGGTCCAAATAACCTTTCGCCTTGGGGGCGCAGTACACCAAATCTCCATCGTTGGGAATCCCAAGAAGATCAGCCAACTGATGGGTGTTAAATGAAATATGCACACCCCGGACGTAGCTGGTGATACGTAGATCCCTACACTGGTTCATATCTTCGACATCCCCTTCAAGCTCCAAGTTCGCATAGAAGTGCTTGACCAAGTTAGGGCGTGTGGTCCCTGTGTATGAAATAACCGGCAACCAACCTAGAGCGCCAAAAGCCGTCTCCACATTGAACCGGTGCAGTTGTTCCACATTGACCCGGCGCCCTGATTCAATACTTTTATTATCAAACCATGGAAACCGAGCTTGAGCTTCCAAGGAGCGAAACCATAGCTCATCTAGCTGTGGAACTGGTGGTGAGGGAACCCGAGAACTAGAGCCATGTGAGCGTTTCCCGAGAGCGCGTTTAGGAGCCATTTTAAACTACAAAACAAAAGAAAATAAGATAAAAGTTAGAAAATTTTTGAAATTTCGGCAGCATAACGACAACATTTTGGGAAAAAGCCTCGAATTCACCCAAAAACATGGGGAGGAGGACTTACGTAACCCCCACACTCTTCAACAAACCAAACACAAGCAATTCAAATGAGAAATTTCAAGAATTTAAGAAAAAATTAGAAATTTCGAAATTTTTTTTTGAAAACCTAGGTCAAAAGTTGTAAAAATTTGATTTTTATGTGAACCATTCGGTGAAACCCCAAATTAGTTGAGGGCTTTTGCTCTTGGGGGTCCCTAAACCCTTTCCAAGCCGAAGGAAAAGAGTTCCTACGGTTGAAACATCTCGAACAAAGAAAAACCTAAATTTCTACATATAGACGATATGGAAAATATCTAAAAACATGAGAGAGAGGGAAGAGACCTACCTGGAGACGATGTTCTACGCTTGGAATGGAAGGAATCGGCTTCAAATGGCACCGGTCGGACTGTAGCAACTCAGAACTCAGAAGGAAATCACCACCGGAGAGAAAAAGAAGAAGAAAAGTGAGAAATTTTCTCACTTTTCGCGATTTAAAGCCAGTTTTGGGCATACCGGTCGACGGTTTTGCCTATACCGGTCGACCGGTATCACCCAGCTATATGCGACCGCTTTGTCTCGGTCAGAAATTTTATTCTGACCGGTCGACTATACCGGTTGCAACACTGTATACAGAGTGTCGACCGGTATCTCCCAGACATGCGACCGCTATGTCTCGGCCAGAATTTTAATTCTGACCGGTCGACTATACCGGTCGCAGCATATCCACAGGGGTGCGACCGGTATGTTGCGACCGGTACGCACCAAAGAGCCAGAAAAAAATTAAATTTAAAATTTCTAAAATTATGTAAATTGAAATGTTACTTCTCGACTATTTCCCCTTGCATTATTAAAGACTAACACTACTATTATTGATGTTCTCACGTGTTATGTCTTCTTCTCAGATCCATATAAAATAGTCTGAGATGGCAGGCGGAAACGGTCGAAGGGGGCGAAAGCGTCGTCAGGCCAGGATGCGCCTAGAAGAAGAGCAAGTTGAACAAGACCAGGTTAGAGAACCAAGTCCTGAAGTGGAGGAGGAACAGGTCCCAGAAGTGCCAACAAATTTACCTGGCCCACCTCATAGGAATTCTGAGACCATTGTTACAAACTTGGTTTATCAGATGTAGGCTCAACAAAAGTAATTTCTGAGCGAGGTACTGAAGATGCTCAGGCCAACAGGTTCTGTTCCCGCCGGAAATACGCCCGAGTCAGGAGGAATTAATACTACCCAACCGATGCAGAGTAGCCCAAGGCTGAGGGGTCAAGCATAGAACGTACCACCACCGCATCGGTTTCCGTCGCCTTCTGCGTACCCGGGAGCTTATCCGTATCCACCACCATGGTACGGAGCAGACATGCAGGGTCAGCATGATCTGAGCAGGTCAGTGGATAGATTCTTGAAGTTGAAACCTTCATCGTTCACGGGCGAACAGGGAAACCATTGTGGCCAGCACAAGGGGGTTCTTTGAGATGGAAAAGAACTTCCAATTGATGACTTGTACTGAGGAGGAAAAGGTTCTGTTTGCCACTCATATGTTGAAAGAAGACGCAAATGCTTGGTGGAATTCTACTCGGGCATATCTGGAGAATAAGTATACACTGGTTGATTGGGAAGTGTTTAAAGCTTCTTTCTTTGACAAGTATTTTCCAAAGAGTTTCAAGGATCAAATGGAGAGAGAGTTTCTCAATCTGTAGCAGTCTCAGTCGATCGTAGACGCTTATCAGCAGAGGTACGAAGAGTTATTTTTCTTTGCACCGGCCAGTATGCAAGAGGAGGAGACCAAGACACGTAGGTTCACTATGGAACTACGTGGAAGCATCAGAGAGCACCTCTTGGGTCTGGACAAGAAGATCTACAACGAGGCTGTGCAGGTTGCGAGGGTGATAGAGTCCAGTTAGAGGGACAACTTCTTCGCTCAAAATAGGGGAGTGAAGAGATCTACTAGTGAGAGTGCGGGTGGCGGTAGTACTAGACCATTCCGCCCATACAGGGCACAGACCGCTACAGCACCTGCGAGAAATAATCCGGCACCACCACGTTGCCACGGTTCACTTGGACACAACCCAAATATCAAATGTTATAACTGTCGCCACTGGGACATGTCGTAAGGAACTGCACTCTACCTAAGAAGCAAGCTCCCCAGCAAGGAAAAGTGTATGCGGTCACCACTGAAGAGGCAGCCGCATCACCTGATGTGGTAACTGGTACGACTCTATCCCTTACTATTTGATTTATTCTTTCAGTTTGCATGCGCATATAGAACTAAGGGATAACTAAAATTCCAGGAATTGTAAATGTAGCTGGTATACCCGCCAGAGTATTATTTGACTCTGGGGCCACACACTCCTTTGTTTCTATTTCTTTTGGGAAGCGAATGGAGTTACCAATCAAGCATTTGAACCCAAGCTTGATAGTTCACTCTCCACTAGGAGTTGAAGTGGCTTTGACCAAATATTATGGACCATGTACTGTATGTATTGAGGGCCGAGACTTAGAGGCAAGCCTAGTACTACTTGAGATGGCAGACTTTGATGTCATTTTGGGAATGGATTGGCTAGGCCATCATTCGGCCGTCCTTTTATGTGGTGAAAGGAAGCTTGTGCTTACTGACAAAGAGGGAAGGGAATATAGTTTCGCTGGGATCAAGCTATCTAGGAAGCGGAAGCTGATCCTCTCCGCCCTAAAAGCTAAGAGATGCTTAGAGAAAGGGGGAGTGGGTTATCTAGTATCTGTAGTCGATATCACGGTAGAGTCGCTCAAGATGGAGGATATAAATGTGGTTCGGGAGTTCCCAGATGTGTTTCCAGAGGAGCTTCTAGGCTTACCACCAGACAGGGCTACAGAATTTGTGATAGATCTTATGCCAGGTTCGGCGCCGGTGTCTAAAGCACCATACAGAATGGCCGCAACCGAGTTAAAGGAGTTGAAGACCCAATTACAAGAATTGTTGGATAAGGGCTTCATAGGACCTAGTATATCGCCTTGGGGAGCACCTGTATTATTTGTCAAGAAGAAGGATGGTAGTGTACGGCTATGTATTGACT
Organism: Protea cynaroides; assembly: GCA_028583415.1. Lineage (NCBI taxonomy): Eukaryota > Viridiplantae > Streptophyta > Magnoliopsida > Proteales > Proteaceae > Protea > Protea cynaroides. Next base: position 76,813,572 of record CM053276.1, on the reverse strand, counting down.
ACCGTGAGCTGAACAAGTTGACGATCAAGAATCGGTATCCTTTGCCTAGGATCGATGACTTGTTTGACCAGTTACAGGGTGCAAAGGTTTTCTCAAAGATCGATCTCCGATCAGGGTATCACCAACTGAAGATCAAGGCCTGAGATATTCCGAAGACTGCTTTCAGAACGAGGTATGGGCATTACGAGTTTCTAGTTATGTCTTTCGGGTTGACCAATGCTCCAGCGTCGTTTATGGAACTGATGAACCGAGTGTTTCATGATATGTTGGACACTTCGATCATCATTTTCAGCGATGACATATTAATTTACTCTAAGGACATGGAGACTCATACAGCGCATTTGAGGGCAGCCCTACAACGGCTGAGACAGGTGAAGCTTTATGCAAAATTCAAGAAGTACGAGTTTTGGCTGAAGGAAGTGGCTTTCTTGGGCCATGTTGTATCTGAAGATGGTATCAAGGTTGATCCAAGCAAGATAGCTGCTATAGTAGGATGGGAAGCACCAAAATCTATTGCGGAGATTCGTAGTTTCCTTGGGTTGGCTGGTTATTATAGGAGATTCGTGGAAGATTACTCCAGGATCGCTGTTCCACTCACCAGATTGACCAAGAAGGGAGAGAGATTCATATGGACAGATGAGTGTGAGAAGTGCTTTCAAACTTTGAAGTCAAGATTTGTCTCTGCACCTATCTTGACCATCCCTAAACCAAGCGTTCCGTTTACCTTATATACGGATGCTTCAGGGTTGGGTATTGGGTATGTATTGATCCAAGGAGAACAGGTGATTGCTTACGCATCAAGACAGTTAAAAGAGAATGAGAAGAATTATCCTACGCATGACTTGGAGCTAGCAGCGGTTATACATGCAATCAAGACTTGGAGACACTACTTGTATGGTGAGAAGTTTCAGATCAAGTCAGATCACAAGAGCTTAACCTACCTTTTCACTCAGAAGGATCTAAATATGAGACAGAGGAGATGGCTGGAATTGTTAAAAGATTATGATTGCGACATCCAGTACCATCCGGGCAAAGCAAATGTTGTGGCTGACGACTTAAGCAGAAAGTGGGCATCGAAACCTAAGGCAGGACCAAGTACAAATGCTGCATTGTGTGCCGCAGCCTCTAGTTCAATCGAAGGTGACGAAGGGCATATAATTGAAACTGCAGAAGATCCAGTTGAGCAAGGCTTGATTCATAAGTTCACTATGATGTTCGCCGCATTGAAGATTTCATCGGATCTAGTTGATGAAGTCAAGGTAGCAATCCTACAGGATCCATATCTCAAGACAGTGCAGGAAGACTTAGAGAAGGGTACGTGCAATCCTGACTTTACCTTGGACTCAGACAAGGTACTCAAGTATCGTGGATGGTTATGTATACCTGAGAGCGAAGACTGCGATATCAGAGACCGAGTTATGACTGAAGCTCATTATACTCCATATTCGGTACATCCAGGAAGTACCAAAATGTACCATGATCTAAGAAGACTATATTGGTGGAGGGGTATGAAGGCTGATATAGCTCGTTTTGTGTTCCAGTGTCTGAATTGTCAACAAGTTAAAGCAGAAAGGCAGAGACCCGCAGGTTTACTACAGCTATTACCGGAACTTGCGTGGAAGTGGGATTGTTTCACCATGGATTTCGTCACTGGCCTACCTTTGACACCAAGGTCAGTGGATGCAGTCTGGGTTATAGTGGATCGACTCACCAAGACAGCTTTATTTATTGCGGTCAGACCTCAGTATACCATGGAGAAATTGGCCAAGTTTTATGTTGATAATATAGTTAGACTTCATGGCGTTCCAGAGAGTATAGTATCTGACAGAGATCCCCGTTTTACATCAAAGTTCTGGGAAGGATTACAGAAAGCTATGAGAACAAAGTTGAAGTTCAGTACAGCTTTTCACCCTCAGACGGACGGACAGTCAGAGCGAACTATTCAAATTTTAGAAGATATGCTCCGAGCTTGTGCATTATATTTCAAAGGAGCTTGGGATGAGAAGCTATCACTTATCGAGTTTGCTTACAACAACAGTTATCAGGCTACAATTCAGATGGCCCCATACGAAGCACTCTATGGGAAGAAGTGTCGTACACCCCTGTTGTGGAACGAGGTGGGGGAAAGAAGAATTGTAGGACCAGAGTTTGTTGAAGAAACTTGCCGAGTGATTGATCAGATCAAGGAGAGAGTAAAGACGGCTCAAGTCTGACAGAAGCACTATGCGGATAATCGACGTCGAGATCTGGAGTTTGCAGTGGGTGACAAAGTGTTCTTGAAGGTATCACCGGTGCGAGGTCTGAAACGGTTTGGTAAAAAGGGGAAGCTATGCCCCAGGTATGTGGGACCATATGAGATATTGAACCGACGTGGTAATGTAGCATATCAATTGGCTCTACCACCATCTATGTCCAGCGTTCATAACGTGTTCCATGTGTCATTACTGAAGAAGTATGTCAGAGATCCATCACATATCTTGACCGCTGACCCTCCAGACTTGACTGAAGACTTAACTTTCGAAGTGGTGCCTGTAATGCTCTCAAGCCAAAAAGTTCAGCAACTTCGAACCAAGGATATCCACTATGTGAAGGTGCGTTGGAGAAGCCAAAATGTGGAGGAAATTACTTGGGAAGAAGAGAGCGCGATGAGGAAGGAGTACCCTAACCTTTTTGACGATCAAGGTACGTTAAAATTTTGAGGCCAAAATTTCTTTTAAGGGTGGGGGAGTTGTAGAACCTACAGGCAAATTTCGGGGACGAAATTTCTTTTAAGGGTGGTGGAGTTGTAAGACCCGCACTCTAAAAACCCGGTCTAAACCTTGGTTTTGTGTCATGACAGGTCTTCCGATCATCACCGGGCCAGACGGGGCAAGCGGATAACAAACAGGTACAAAATCGGACCAAAGTCGACCAATTATACCTGATTTTAGGTATACCGATCGATGGTACCGGTTCTAGTACCGGTCGACCGGTATGGCCTGCGCAGCTATGTGTGGGAATCTGGAAATTGGTCTCTGCGGGTCCCGCTTTCCTGATTTCGAATCCTAAAAGTTTCCTAATCCTAGTAGGGTTACTAAACCCTATTTTTAGCCTATAAATACACCCTTAAGCCTCCTCAAATCCTTTCCATTGTCTCTTACAAACCCTAGAGAAGAGAAAGAGGTTGGAAAGGAGAAGGAGCTAGGAGGAAGGAGAAGAAGCTGCCATTACCGTTCGACGAAGCTCTCCTTACGCCAGTCAACGGTAAGTACTTGAATCCATCTTCTTATCCTATGTTAGTTGTGTGGGTGGATCAATACCATGCAAAGTAGGTATTGATCTAAAACCCTAAATTGGCCAATAAACCCTAAGTTGCCGTCAAACCCTAGATTCGGGTTTCGAGATGATATTCATCGAAACGAGACTTGAATGAGTTGGGGATAACTATAACTCAAAGCCTAGACTTAGTATGGATAGGAAAAACCCTGAAAATCCATGGAGGATGATCGTCGGCAGTCGAAGAACCCATGTATGGTCTTCCGGAGACATACCGGTCGACTATACCGGTTGCACATAGTGCGACCGGTATGTTGCGACCGCTATCTCTCGGGAGGTTGTCTGTGGGGACCGGCTGACCATACCGGTCGCCAGTCTTTCCCACAGAGCTGCGACCGGTACATGCCACCGGTCAGCTCTGTGAGGGTATTTTGTAACCCTGTTGGTTTCCGATCAACATGAGACTCTAAGAATGTTATTTTAATGAAACCCTAATAATATTGTAGGACTTTGTGACTTATCGTTTGGACCTTGCGACGTGGAGCAAGTTATCGAACGAGCGTCAGGTAAGGGAATCTGACCTAAACCTAATAATTAATGGACAGTAAATCATTGTTAATTATTGAATATCTATGATGTGATGTTTGTGCATATTCACCTGCCATCCTTTATTTTTAGTTATTATTACTGTTCATGCATTGATAGGATGTGATTGTTAGGCATGTGATTGTTTTCGTTAGTGTGTGGAGTGGGGCATGGGCCTGGGATCGCTCTTCACATTAGCTCCTTTTGCAGTATTCTGTCTTAACATGCTTGGTACGGGTGGGGTATCAGGGGAAGGTCGTGGTACGGTGGTCTCCGATATTGATGTTGTCCCGGCCATTGTTATGTGGTACTGTGGATTCCGAGTCGACGCTGGCTTGTCCATGATGCTTTAGCTCTATCTCTATGCCGTAGGGAGTTATGTTGGGATAGGGGCTACCTGCGTATGGTTTCTATCCTAGTGGGTTAGTTGCGGATAGGGCATCAGGGGAGGAGTGGGAATGCCTTAGCTCTATCTCTATGCCGTAGACGGCTGTGCTGGGATAGAGCATACAGTGATGACATATAGGATTGGTTAGTTGCGAGCCCAGTTTGTGAGCCCTGGCCAGTAGGGGCTTAAGTACTGGTATGGGTAGAGTATCAGGGGAGGTACGTGGGTATCTTAACTCTATCTCTATTCAATGATGGGTGCATGTGGGCCAATGGGGGTGTGATCCATGAGGTGCCACACACTTGTGTATAGAGGTGCGGGGGCCACCATACCTTTCTATAGCACATTGCAAACTTAAAACCAGACCACAACATAAAATTGATTGTTACTCATGCATAATCTTGTGGAACTGTTTGATTGTCTTACTGAGCTGTGTTGGTAGCTCACCCTTTGTACGTACATTGTTTTAGATGTTGATGCAGGTTACACTGTGGATGATTACAGGCATGCTCCTGTGTATGGTGGTGTTGCAGCGTTGGACGTACAGGCAGGAGAGGACGAGCATGACGCTTCATGCGAGTGCCCTTTCTGTGTGTACCTTCGATGGGATTTTTATTTAGTTGTTTCAGTTATTTTTGTTTGATATTAAGAGATGTAAAAGATATTATATTTTATGTTTGAATTTGGATAATTGGATATTTATTTAAATTATCAATAGATACTCAGTTCATTCTATTTAAAGTCTTCTGCTGTATATTTATATTCTGATTGTGGTTATGTGTAATGGTTTGTATGGGTGGACACGGCCTATTCGAGATCCTGGTGTGAACCGTTGGTTCAATGACGGTTCACTCACACCGTTCTGGTTGGATCAGAATTGGGGTATGACATTACCCCTCATTCAGTATAGAGAGACTACCCGTCCTAGCTTGGTGAAGTTGTTCTTTGCCAACTTGGAGGTAGAAGGTGACTTAAACGACTGGGAGCATGGCAGAGACCTTCGCATCACCAGCTATGTGAAAGGGGTGATGATTTCATTTAACGTAGCCGAACTAGCTGCACTTCTGGAGTTTCTTGACGACGGGGAACTCATTTATTGTCCGCCCAGAGCCAAGGGCTATCATTCTGAGGACATGAGGGCAGCCATAGCCTAGCAGATCTTATTACCAGGTAGAGTCATGTTGGCTTCTAACCTACGTCCTTAGCCTCGCCTATTCTGCAGGATCATACAGCATAATAATGTTCCCCAGAGTGGACACTATGGAGAGTTATCTTAGTTGACTCAGTACCTCACCTACTATGTGGCTACCAGGCATTGGGTTTGTTTGCCTTACTTGATTATTCGGGTTATGATCTATGCGGCCATGCCTGGTGTGATGGGCAATCTCCCAAATGGTAGGTTGATCACAGCTTTGCTGCAGCGTCTGGGTGTGGATATGCAGGGTGAGGTAGCTGTGGAGGTCACCAGAAGTTTTGATATAGATGCCGAGGCCATCTATAAGATGCAGATGGACGATCTAGTGCTCGGTGACGAGGAGTTACAGGCTCTTCCTCTCCTACCTAGGAACCATGCGGCCCTTGCAGTAGCAGCAGCAGAGGCAGCCGAGATGGGAGATGTTGTGGGTGCATACATGGAGGACATCCCGACTCCGCACCCCAAGATTCTCCGATTCGCGGGACCCTCTAGGCCTTCTCGAGTTCTTTGGACCATCTCATCCCCCCATCGGACCCGAGTTATGAGCATGCTTATGGAGATCGGAGATACTCAGAGAGGTATCCTAGATACTCAGAGAGAGATGGATCAGGAGTTGGGGCGTCTAGCTCGTAGTCTACGGGTCACACAGGACCAGGTTCATTGGCTCAGAGAGGTGTACGAGCAGGACTATGATATTGCAGACCTGGTACCATCCAGGCCCGCTACACCACCATAGTCAGATGTAGTTTTTATTTTATTTTCATGTGGTTTATTTTGTTACTAGAGTAACTGTCCGACTTGTGGACCGTATTCTGTTGTTCACTTGTATATAACAAAAAAAAAAAATTCTTATGAAATGGTTATTTGTTTCTCTTAATACTTCAGTGATTATATTTGTTCTTTCATTAATAGTATATTATGCATCTTTCTTAAGTCTCAAGCAATAAGCAAGCTTATGGTGTGTTCTTATTAAAGTTTTTAATTTTCCTAACTCAGCTCATTGGACACAGTTAGATGCAGAATGATTAGCTGGACAGAGCCAAGGTGCTCTGATACCAAGTTGTCACACCCCAATTCCGACTGAACCAGAAGTTTGAGTGAACCGGCTCTAAACCACGGTTCACACCAGGATCTCAATAGACCGTGTCAGCCAATCATTCCCAAGCAGTCTAACATAATCAGAGATTAATACATAGTAGCAGAAGATAAATAAATGAACTGATATCTATGTGATAAATTAAAATAATTATTCAACTTATTCCACCATTCACAAATTTAAATAATAAAAGTATTACAATGTATTGTTCAAAATAAAATCCCCTCTAAAGAAAAATACAAAAGGAGCACTCGTATGATGCGTCATGCTCGTCCTCCACTGCCTGGGTATCAATGGCAGCAACTGTACCGTATGCTGGAGCAGTCATGAAGTCATCAACTGTGTACCCCGCATCCAAATCTGAAAAGAAGAATATATATATTCGGATGAACTCACAACTTAGCTCAGTAAAGTACAAGACCAATGCAACGAACAAAATGCATGAGATAACATTACAATTTGGGTCAGGTATAACTTGCAAATATGCTATGTAAGGTTTGGCGGCCACCGCACCTCCATGCACGAGAGTGTGAGCATACCCAACAGTCAGGCACCTACTACACTACTGCTGTTGCCCCATATCACTCACTCCAGTATAGAGATAGAGCTCGAGTCTGGCGGGCAGGAAGAACCACAATCCCACGTCCTCCCCCTAATACCCTACACTGTACCAATACCTAAACCCCTACTGGCAAGGGCTTGCAAGTGGGTTCCGTTTCTAACCTGTCCTAAATGGTAGTACAGTATCAATGACCTTACCCTAGCATGGCTCCCTACGACATAGAGATAGGGCTCGAGTCTGGCGGGCAAGAAGAACACAATCCCACATCCTCCCCTTGATACCCTATTCGTACCAAGTCTGCTAAGGTAGATGGCGATACGAAAAGGAGTTAGCTGTGGATATATCCAGGGTTCCACTCCCCTTCACATTCTACACACTAACTAAAACACACACATGCCTAACATCCAAGAATCCTAGCATATGAAATGCATGAACAGATAATAGTATCAAAAGAAGTAACTATATGACTTGTGAAATGTACAGACATCAAGCAATCATTTTAAACATAAACTTATTCACAAAGATTTACTGTTCTTTAATTAATTAGGGTTTGGGGACTTGTCCCTTACCTGACACGTGATAACAATCCCGCTCTGTGTCACAGGGTTCACTCACGTTGTCTACAGGTCCTACATAATCATATTCAAATGTTAGAATCCATTTATTTAGGTTACAAAGGTCAGAACTAGGTTTGGCCAAGCAAACCAGGCTCGGGAGGCATACCGGTCGCAGGTATCGGTCTCAGTATAGTGAGACCGATATGTGCCACCGGTATATATACCGGTTGCGGTATATACCGGTGCACATATGTGAGACCGGTATGTGCCTCCGGTATACACCCCAGGCCCATACCGCCGGACCTTGTGTCCAACCAGTATAGTCCGTGGTTTGGATCCGAGAACACGATCTCGGATATCCCTTTCCCTTTGGTCATTCGCTCGATTTCTAGGGTTTCTCCTAACCCATTCTAAGATTCAAATACTCTATTGGGCTTCTGATTTCGACTAGAATGCCGTATCAAACCTAGATTAGAACCGAATGAGAAAACTAATGGAAATCCTAGGCTTTTTGGATCGCTGCGCCGCTTCGCAGCTTCGATCCGACATCCTGATATTACTAATAGTATAGAGCACTTACCGGCGGTGTTTGTCGGTTGGCGGCGTGCTCCTCCACTGAAGTCTCCTTCCTGGGCGGCCTCTTCCTCCTTGCTCCTTCTCAACTCTTCTCCAGACGGCTAGGGTTTGAGAAGGATCAATGGAGTGTGATCATCTCTATAAATAGAAGAGGGCCGTTCTTGGGAAGGTTTTCCATGATTGGAAACTTTTCAAGTTTCCATTCGGAGTGAGGGACCCGTTGGAGTCCGTCTCCCGTAGAAAATAAGTATACCGGTCGCACATACCGGTCTGAGTGACTCAGACCAGTATAGTCAGACCGGTATACCATACCGGTTGCACCATACTGGTCTGATTGACTCAGACCGGTATAGTCAGACCGGTATGAGTTTTTATCAAATTTGAGTGGTTCTTGTACCTAAAATTTTACGTGGTTCGTCACCCGGCTTCGCCTTTCGGTCCAACTATGATTGGGACACCTATCATCATATAAAACCACGGTTTAGACCCGGTTTTAGAACACGGTTCTTACAACTCTACCACCCTCCCCAAAATTTACATCTAGGTCTCACAATTCCCCCTCCCTTAAAAGAAATTTTGTCCTCGGAATTGTACGTACCTTTAGAGTAAAAAAGATGGGGGTATTCTTGTTGCATGGCATCCTCCTCCTCCCAAGTAATTTCTTCTACATCCTGACTTTTCCAAACTACCTTGACATAGTGGATAGCTCACCTTCGAAGCTGTTATACCTTTTCACTAATGAGCTGGATTGGCACCACCACGAAGGTTAAGTCTTCTGTCAAATCTGGGGGGTCTGCCACAAGAATATGCGAAGGGTCTCTCACGTACTTCTTTAGTAAGGACACGTAAAAGAAATTGTGGACGCTAGACATCGCTGGTGGCAATGCAAGTTGATAGGCCTCTTTGTCGCATCGGGACAGAATTTCATATGGTCCCACATATCTAGGACATAGTTTTCCTTTTCTGCCAAACCGCTTCAGTCCTCTTACTGGTGACACCTTCAAGAAAAATTTATCACCAATCATGAATTCAAGGTCTCGTCGCCTGTTGTCAGCATAGTGCTTTTGACGCACCTGAGCTGTCTTTAGTCGGTTCTTGATTTGATCTACTGCCTTGCAGGTTTCTTCTACAAATTCTGGTCTGACGATCCTTCTTTCTCCAACTTCGTCCCATAATAATGGTGTCCGACATTTCTTGCCATACAAGGCCTCATATGGGGCCATCTAGATCGTAGACTGGTAGCTGTTGTTGTAGGCAAACTCAATGAGGGAAAGCTTCTCATCCCAAGGCCCCTTAAAGTCGATAGCACATGCGCGAAGCATATCTTCTAGGATCTGGATGGTCCTCTCTGACTGCCCATCCGTTTGAGGGTGGATGGATGTATTGAATTTTAGTTTCATCCCCATTGCATTCTATAGCCCCTCCCAGAACTTCGATGTGAACCGTGGATCTCTATCAGATACTATGCTCTCTGGGACACCATGCAGTCTGACTATATTGTCCACATACAATCTTGCCAACTTGTCCATGGTGTATTGTGGTCTGACTGGGATAAATCTGGAGGTCTTGGTAAGGCGATCTACAACTACCTAAACAGCATTCTCTGACCTTGGAGTCATAGGTAGACCAGTGACAAAATCCATGGTAATACAATCCCATTTCCATGCTGGCTCAAGTAACGATTGCAATAATCCTGTGGGCCTCTATCTTTCTGCTTTGACTTGCTGGCAGTTTAAACATTGAAACACATATCGGGCCACATATGCTTTCATACCCCTCCACCAGTATAATCTCTTTAGGTCATGGTACATCTTGGTGCTCCCAAGATGTACTGAATATGGAGTAGAGTGAGCTTCCATCATGATTCGGTTTCTGATTTCCAGATCTTCATTCTCAGGTACACATAAACGCCTATGATATCTGAGTACCTTGTCTTCATCCAAGGTGAAATCAGGGTTGGCTCGACCCTTTTCCAAATCTTCTTGAACTGTCCTTAGGTATGGGTCCTGTAGGACTGCTGCCTTTATTTCTTCCTTCAAGTCGGGAAAAATCTTCAATGCTGCAAACATACGGGTAAACTGGTGTATCAACCCTTTCTCAATAGGATCATCTGCTAACTTTATTAAGAGCTGTTCTTCATCCTCTGATGAGCCAGAAACAGCAACATACAATGCTGCATTTGTACTTGGTCCTGCTTCAGGGTTCAATGCCCATTTCCTGCTCAGCGCATCAACTACAATGTTAGCTTTACCAGGGTGATACTGAATGTCACAGTCGTAGTCCTTGAGTAATTCTAACCACCTCCTTTGCCTCATGTTCAGGTCTTTTTGGGTGAACAGATACGTCAAACTTTTGTGATCAGACTTAATCTGAAATTTCTCACCATACAGGTAATGCCTCCAAGTCTTGATAGCATGAATGACCGCTGCCAATTCTTGGTCATGTGTAGGGTAGTTCTTCTCAAGCTCTTTTAGCTGTCTTGAGGCATAGGCTATCACCTGTTCTCCTTGCATCAGCACACAACCCAGTCCCAAACCTAAAGCATCTGTATATAATGTGAATGGATGGTCTGGAGTTGGAATAGTCAATATAGGTGCTGATACCAGTCTTGAGTTCAGCGTTTGGAAGCATTTCTCACATTCTTCAGTCCATATGAACTTCTCCCCCTTTTTGGTCAACCTGGTGAGTGGAACAACAATCTTGGAATAATCCTCCACAAACCTTCTGTAGTATCCAGCTAAGCCCAGGAAGCAACGAATTTTAGCAACTGTCTTCAGCGCCTCCCATCCTACTATGATAGAAATTTAACTGGGATCGACCTTGATTCCTTCAGCAGACTCCACGTGACCAAGGAAGGCCACTTCATCTAACTAGAATTCACACTTCTTGAATTTTGCATAAAGATTCTCTCTCCTCAGTCTTTGTATTGCTGCTCTTAGTTGCACTGCATGTGTCTCCTGGTCCTTGGAGTATACTAAAATATCATCGATGAACACGATAACCGACGTATCTAACATGTCATGAAATACCCGGTTCATTAGCTCCATGAATGATGCAGGTTCATTAGTCAACCCAAAGGACATCACAAGGAACTCATAGTGTCCATAACGCATCCTGAAAGCTGTCTTGGGGATGTCTACTTCCTTAATCTTGAGTTGATGGTACCCTGACCTTAGATCAATCTTTGAGAATACACTCGAACCTTGTAATTGGTCAAACAAATCATCTATTCTTGGTAGTGGATACCTATTCTTGATAGTGAGCTTCTTTAATTCTCGATAGTCCATACAAAGACGTACGCTACCGTCCTTTTTCTTGACAAAGAGCACAGGTGCTCCCCAAGGTGAGATACTAGGCCTTATAAAACCCTTGTCTAACAGTTCTTGCAGCTGAGTCTTTAACTCTTTCAACTCGGTAGGAGCCATCCTGTAAGGTGCTTTAGATACAGGTGTTATCCCTGGTAGGAGGTCTATCACAAACTCAGTAGCTCTGTCTGGTGGCAACCTGGGTAGGTCTTCTGGAAATACATCAGGAAATTTTCGTACTACTTTGATGTCCTCCATTTTTGGCAAGTCAGCGGTCACATCTGTCACACCCCAATTCTGCTCTATTCAGAATGGTGTGATGAACCGCTAACAAATCAAAGGTTCAACCAGGATCTCGAGTAGGCTATATCCGTTTTATCTAAACCCCATACATTCATATTCATAATCAGAGTAAATACACAATAGCAGAAGTCTTATAATAAAATGAACTGAGAATCTACTGTGATATTAATATTTAAATAGCAAATTATTCTGTATCAACTGAGACATAAATAAATACCAAATACAAGTCCTTAATAAATCCAAATAAAGAAAACTAGAAAAATAACTAATCGAATATACATGAGTTGCACTCGCAAGAGGAGTCATGTGTATCCACTTCCTCTTCCACTTCCAACGCCGCCATGTTCCCGTACACTGGAGCATTTACATAATCTTCGATAGTCATACCTGCATCATCAACTAAAAATATTCGACGTCGAAAGGGTGAGCACACATCACGGCTCAGTGAGCAAACAAAATAATGCAACAATACATATGCATGCGATTCAATTCATATCTTTGGTCTGGTTTTACGTTTGCACTGTGCTATAGAAAGGATAGGTGGCCACCGCACCTCTATTTACGAGAGTGTGGATACGCCCGATGAACCTCTCACCGTCGCCCACAGCACCCACAATGAACATTGTACAACGAAGGTCACATTTATCGATGCACAACTCCATACCAACTAATAAACCCCTGATGGCTAGGGCTGCAAATGAGACTCGCTACTAACCAATCCTAATGTCAAACAGTGTATCCAAGGCCTCACCCTAGCATCCCTCAGAGCACCCGTAGAGATAGAGCTAAGGCCCCCGGTAGAGTATAGGACTCAAGGACTGAGACCCTCCGTGATGCCCTACGTCGCAATAGTTCTGCTAAGGTAATGACGATACGACGATGCTAATGCACAAGACTTGAGTTAGAGATAGAGCTAAAGTGCCCGGATCAAACACCGCCTAACACTTCCCCTGATGCCCTACTCGCATCAAGCACACTAACCACACACAAACATTCACATGCCTATCCCTACCATCTATCATCATCATCATGTTATAAGTAAACCAAATTAAATATGCATGAACAATAATAGAAGGAATATTGGATGATATGTTGAATGCACATTACAAGCATATTCGCATAGAATCAAGCATGGCATTGGACTCAAGAAAATAAAAGTAGTTTATTATTAACCAATTAATGTAGGTCTTGTTTCCTCACCTTAGCTTGTTAATAGATCCTCTTCCAAGCTTTAGAATCACCTTTATAATGTTATTATATTGCTAGAAGACCTAACAAAGTCAATATAATTTAATAGAATTAATTCTGAATTTAAAAACCATGCTGTTAACTGGGGGTCGAAGATAGGGTCGGAGTCATGATCGACCCCTGGTGCGACCACCCCTATTCTGGACTTCTCGAACACTGGGGGTCGATGTTCAGGGTCTGGTAGGGTCTATTGGCCATCGACCCCCTGTGCGACCCCCTGTGGGTTTTGATCAATTTTCTTCCTTTCAGTCCATTCTTCGTGTTTAGTGTCCTATGGCTTGTTCTTAAAGTCCATTCTATACACATTCTTTGGTCTAAAACCATGAATCATTCACCTATATAGCTTTCATGAATTCCCCCATGGTTTTCCATGAAAACCTAACCATAGGTTGATGGTTTGGGACTCTCCGAGATCATACTCTCTTCATTACCTAACCTAAGGTCTGTAGAAACTCATGGAATTAGTATTCATACCTGAGAAGAATACTCCTTCTCTGCAACTCTTCTCCTTTTTGGTTTCTTCTCTTCCTTGCTTCTCTTCTTCTTCTCTTCCTTCTCTTCTCTTTCTCTCAATTCAATTAGGATTGTAAAAGGAGTGAAAGAGGCTTAGGGACGTCCTATTTATAGAGTAGGAACTCCTAAAATAAGTCCCATTGAGATTTGGAAAGAGTCCAACCGAAATTAGGAAACATTCCTAATTTCTGTTTCTGGCGGCAACTGGGGGTCGATGAGGGGGTCGATGATCCCGTCGACCCCTAAATCCTAAAGTGTCTGACCCCCTCTGTAAAATAGGGGGTCTGACTTTCTGTCTTGGTGGTCCGACCCTCCTTTGATGGGTATGCGACCCTCCCCTTAATTTATGTACTTTTGGGTCGATTTGATACATGGGATCACGATTTCCTTCACGCCCTTGGTCCATTTGGCTCGACCATGATGAGTAAACCTGATTTAAGGTGGTAAGACCGGGTTAGTTTGATACGGGTCTTACAACTCCCCCCTACTTATAAAAATTTTGTCCTCGAAATTGTACGTATCTTCTGAATCAAATAAGTGAGGGTATTACTTTCGCATAGCATTCTCTTCTTCCCATATAATTTCTTCCATGTCTCTACTTCTCCAGGTGACCTTAACATAATAGATATCTCGATTGCGTAGTCGTTGAACCTTTTGGCTGGTGATTTCAGTTGGTGTTACTTCAAATGTCAAATCATCAGTCAATTCCGGTAAATCTACTGTCAGGACGTGCGTTGGATCCTTGACATACTTCTTCAGTAAGGAAATATGAAATACGTCATGCACACTTGACATAGATGGTGGTAGTGCTAGATGATAAGCCACTTTTCCACGCTTAGCTAAAATCTCATATGACCCGACATATCTTGAACTTAGTTTCCCTTTCTGTTCGAACCGTTTCAATCCTCGCGTAGGCGATACCTTCAAGAATACTTTATCACCTACGACGAACTCAAGATATCTGTGTCGAGTATCTGTATATTACATCTGACGGTTCTGAGCTGTTCTTACCCTTTCCTTGATAATGTCGACCACGCAACAAGTCTCTTTGATAAATTCTGGCCCAACAATACTACGTTCTCCAACTTCATTCCAAAACAAAGGAGTTCGACACTTTCTGCCATACAGTGCTTCATAGGGTGACATCTGTATAGTAGCCTGGTAGCTATTGTTATAAGCGAACTCGATCAGTGGTAACTTTTCATCCCATGATCCTTTGAAGTCAATTACACATGTGCGTAGCATATCTTTTAGAATCTGAATTGTACGCTCTGACTCTCCATCTGTCTGTGGATGGAATGCAGTACTAAACTTCAATGTTGTACCGATAGCCTTTTGCAATCCTTCCCAAAACTTTGAAGTAGATCGTGGATCTCTATCGGATACAATGCTCTCTGGTACACCGTGCAATCGAATAATATTATCCACATACAGCTTTGCTAACCTTTCAAGTGTATATTGAGGTCGTATCGATATAAAGCGAGCTGTCTTAGTCAGACGGTCTACAATCACCCAAACTGCATCAACTACTCGAGGAGTTAGTGGTAATCCCATGACGAAGTCCATAGTAATGCAGTCCCATTTCCATGCTGGTTCCAGTAACGGCTGTAACAGTCCCACGGGTCTTTGTCTTTCAGCCTTTACTTTCTAACAATTTAGGCATTGAGACGCGAACTTGGCTACATCCGCTTTCATCCCTCTCCACCAATATAGTTTCTTTAGACCATGATACATTTTTGTACTTCCAGGATGTATCAAATAGATGGTGGTATGAGCTTCTTTCATCAGTCGATGTCTAATGTCCACACTTTCTGTTTCGGGTACACATATCCTTCCTTTGTACTTCAATACCTTCTCTTCGTCCAAGGTGAACTCAGGGTTAGTTCTACCTTTTTTGATGTCTTCTTGCACCGTTCTCAGATAAGGGTCTGCTTTGATAGCTATCTTCACTTCATCAATTATATCCGGTATAATCTTCAATGCAACGAACATATTTGAAAACCGATGAATAAACCCTTGGTCGACTGATCTGCCCGTTGTATCTATCACATACTGCTCATTGCCGTGATTGAATACCATTCCTGTAGTACACATTGTCACGGTTGTGCTAACCTCCCCTTAAGATTTTATCATTGCCTTTCTGCTCAACGCATCTGCTACTACATTAGCTTTCCCCGGATGATACTGGATATCACAATCATAGTCTTTCAGTAGTTCCAGCCATCTTCTTTGTCTCATATTCAACTCCTTCTGATTAAATAAATAAGTAAGACTTTTATGGTCCGACTTAATCTGGAACTTCTCTCCGTATAGGTAATGTCTCCATATCTTGACAGCATGTACAACTGCTGCTAACTCTAAATCATGAGTGAGATAGTTTTTCTCATGTGTCTTCAACTGTCTTGAGGCATAAGCAACTACCTATTCTCCTTGCATAAGCACACATCCTAATCGCAGTCCTGACGCATCAGTGTATAGGGTAAATGGCTGTCCTGGGACAGGAATAGTCAAAATCAGAGCGGATATCAATCTGGTCTTCAATGTCTGGAAGCTCTTCTCACATTTATCCGTCCACACAAACTTTTCACCTTTCTTAGTCAAACTGGTGAGAGGTACGGCAATCCAAGAATAGTCTTCCACAAATCTCCGATAATAACCAGCGAGACCCAGAAAGCTTCTAATTTCGGCAACGCTCTTTGGTGCTTCCCATTTTGCAATAGCCTCGATCTTGCTGGGGTCCACTTTGATTCCTTCAGCGGATACTACATGGCCTAGGAAGGCGACTTCACTTAGCCAAAACTCACACTTGGTAAATTTGGCATATAGCTTCTCTTTCCTTAAACGCTGTAGGGTGGCGTTTAGGTTCTTGATATGAGTTTCTTTGTCCTTGGAATATACCAATATATCATCAATAAATACAATAACCGATGTATCCAACATATCGTGGAAAACTCGATTCATAAGTTCCATGAAAGTTGCTGGTGCGTTTGTTAATCCAAAAGACATGACCAAGAATTCATAATGTCCATATCTGGTTCTGAAAGCTGTCTTAGGAATATCACCCTCTTTAATCTTCAACTAATGATAGCCTGACCGAAGATCGATCTTAGGAAATACTTTTGCCCCTTGCAACTGATCGAACAAGTCATCGATCCTAGGTAGTGGATATCGATTCTTGATTGTCAGCTTGTTCAACTCTCGATAGTCGATACATAATCGAATGCTACCGTCATTTTTCTTTACGAACAATACTGGCACTCCCCATGGTGATATACTGGGTCGAATATAACCCTTGTCCAACAGTTCCTGTAGTTGCACTTTTAATTCCTTCAGTTCAGTATGAGCCATTCTATAAGGTGCTTTTGAACTGGTGCAGCTCCAGGTATAAGGTCTATCACAAACTCTGTGGCTCTGTCGGGTAGTAATCCTGGTAGCTCCTATGGAAATACATCGGGATAGTCCCGCACGACATCAATATCTTCCATTCGTGGTGCTTCCTTGGTTAGGTCGACCACTGATACTAGATACCCGACTACCCCCTTCTCAAGGCACTTCGTAGCCTTTAGTGCTGAGAGTATGAGCTTGCGTTTACGGGGAAGTTTGGTTCCCGTAAAACCAAATTCTGCTCCTTCTTTGTCTTTAAATGTTAGCTTCTTTTTGGCGCATAATAGGTTCGCAGAATGCCGAGCTAACCAGTCCATTCCCAAGATGACATCAAAGTCTGGCATCCCAAGTTGGATCAAGGTTGCATCTAAGGTTTTCTCACCAATGAGAACTAGACATGACCCATAATCTTTCTCTAATTCCACTTCTAACCCCATCGGTGACCGTATAAGTAGTTTGTAGTCCAATGTTTTGATGGGTAAGTTCAGCTTCTTTCCAAACGACACAAATATAAAGGAATGAGTAGCTCCTGAATCAAAGAGTACTTTGGCGGGTATGCCATTTATAGGTACGATACCTATGATTTGTTTAAACTTAGTCTACATGCTTACACAATGTAATACAACTTAAAGGTTTAGGTCATACCTGTGACCACATCGGGTGTTGCGGCCGTATCCTCGGATGTAACAGCATAAATTCGTCCTTGATGTAGCTGCTTCCTGGGCTTGGGACACTCCCTTGCCATATGCCCCACTTGGTTGCAGTTAAAATATTTTGGGCCTTCAGTATTTGGCTTTGGCTGATGTTGGGCTACTGGGGTAGTCTTGGGTGCCGTAGTAAAGCCTTGAGCACGGAAGGGTTTGAATGTCTTATTATTCCCTCCATTATAAGCATTTCCAGCTGGCCTTTTCATACCTCTGTTTTGCATAAAATAGCTCTCCTTCTGGCTCGATTCTATAACTCAAGCAATTTGCACAGCTTCATTATATATTTTCTTTTCCAAACCTAGAACATGTTCTCTGATGCTCCCTCTAAGTCCCGTGACAAACCTACGGGTCTTAGTGTCTTTTTCTTGCATGCTGAGTGGTGCAAAGAAAAATAGCTCCTCAGAACGCTGTTGATATGCATCCACGGACATCTGTCCCTGATATAAACTCAGGAACTCCTTCTCCATAGAATCTTTGAAGCTTCGGGGAAAGTACTTCTCGAAGAAAGCTTCTTTATATATAGCCCAGGTCAATAGGGCGTGCTTGGTCAATAGGTAGGCCCTGGTAGATTTCCACCAATGATGTGCATCACCTTTTAGCATGAAGGTGGCACATAATACCTTCTCTTCTTTTGTAAGAGTCATCATCAGAAAATTTCTCTCCATTTTGTCGATCCAGTGTGCCGGCCAGAGCGGATCAGACGGTTTTCCGTTAAACTCCTTGGGCTTCATCTTTAAGAATCGCTCCACCAGTCGAGAGTGGTCCATTTGATTCTTAGGGTATGCCCCAAACATAGGTTGTGGATACTGGTAATTAACTTGAACTGCTTCAGGACCTGGTACTGGAATCTATGCAGCTGGTGGTTGGGGTGTTTGAGGTGCTGGGTGGTTACCCACCGGTGCTACACTTGTTTGTACAGTCTGCATTGGTGTAACATGTGCTGTCTGAAGCATCATTCCCATTGCTGCTTGCATTTGAGCCTGTGCTCGCTGCATTTGCTACAGCTGTTGCGCTAGGTTCATAACCACAGTTGTCAGCTCCGGTGGTAGAGGTGGCAAATTTATAAGATTTGCCTGACCCTGGTTTATTGGTGGTGCAACCTGCGGATTACCCTGTGCATATATATTTTCTTGACTGGCTTCCTCCACGGGTGGTGGTGGTGGAACTACGTTTTGGCTCTGCCTGGTTACTCTACGCCCAGCCATGTTTCCTTCTGATAATGGTGGTGCCTAAAAATCATCAAAATACATGAGGCAATCATTTATACTTCATGTAGGCCCGCTAACCGATATAAAATTTCAAAATTTTCAGCTCATTGTATGAAAATTTACTGTCTTTTCTATGCAGGGTCGATGGTGGGGGTCGATGATATGTCCGGCCCTCAGTATTCGACCCTGGGAATAACCTGTTCTTCCCGAGAGCTGGGGGTCGATATGGGAGTCGATGGGTGTCCGACCCCCAGGTCCGACCCCTGGTTTTCTGTCAGATTCTCGAGAGCTGGGGGTCGATATGGGGGTCAGTATGGGGGTCGATGATCCTGGTCGAATTGTCTGACCCCCAGACCAAAAATCAGACTCTTAAGATCCGATTCTGGGTTCATTTCCCATCATTTCTTCCCCGTTTCGACTCGTCTCCCACCACTGAGTTGCTACAGTGCCACTCCGCTGTATTGATCATTTCGGTTCCGTGTTTCAACGTCCACATCACTCCTACAGGTTTGTTTTCTCATTTTTACCTGTTTTTAGGTTTCCATTTCTAGGTTTTTGCCCATTTAACTTGTATTTTTCAAATTAAACTTTTTCCAACCATAAAAATTTGATTTTTATTGGGGGCTTTTGTTATTGGTGTCTCGAGGAACGAAAGCCCTCAAAATTTTTTGAGTTTCATCGGTTGGTTATCGAGAGACTTGAATTTTTACTCTTTTTGCCTTAATTTGTCGAAATTTTCGATTTCTCACAATTTCTTCAAATTGGATCCCATTAGTTAGAATTTCCTACTGTGTGAGTGTTTTAGGATATGTTAGAACCTACGTAAGTCCTCCTGCTCACGTGTATGGGTGACAAGTGAGGCTTTTGGCCAACTTACGTCGTTATAATGTCAAAATTTCAGCTTTTCTACCCTACTAACGTGTAAAAGGAGTGAAAGAGGCTTAGGGACGTCCTATTTATAGAGTAGGAACTCCTAAAATAAGTCCCATTGAGATTTGGAAAGAGTCCAACCGAAATTAGGAAACATTCTTAATTTCTGTTTCTGGCGGCAACTAGGGGTCGATGAGGGGGTCGATGATCCCGTCGACCCCTAAATCCTAAAGTGTTCGACCCCCTCTGTAAAACAAGGGGTCTGACTTTCTGTCTTGGG
Source organism: Protea cynaroides (assembly GCA_028583415.1). NCBI lineage: Eukaryota > Viridiplantae > Streptophyta > Magnoliopsida > Proteales > Proteaceae > Protea > Protea cynaroides. The sequence continues at coordinate 76,793,540 of CM053276.1, read as the reverse complement.
GGTCCGACCCTCCCTTGCTGGGTATGCGACCCTCCCCTTAATTTAAGTGTTTTTGGATCGATTTGATACCTGGGATCACGATCTCCTTTACGCCCTTGGTCCATTTGGCTCGACTACGATGGATAAACCTAATTCAAGGTGGTGAGACCGGGTTAGTTTGATACGGGTCTTACAACATCCACCACTGATACGAGGTATCCTATCCCCCCTTTCTCTAAACACTTCTTTGCTTTTAAAGCTGAGAGTATAAGCTTTCTCTTTCTAAGCAGCCTAGCCCCTTTAAAGTTGAAATCCGACCCTTCACTGTCCTTGAACACCAATTTTTTCTCAGCACATAATAAGTTTGCTGAATGTTTAGATAACCAGTCCATGCCAAGAATGACATCAAAATCTGACATCTCCAGCTGGACTAGATTGGCTTCCAACTCTCGTCCTTCAATAAGCATTGGGCAAGGACCATAATATTCTTATAATACTACCTCCATTCCCATGGCAGACCGAACTAACAGACTTGGTTGTAGAGTCTTGATGGGTTGATCTAGTCCTTTTTTGATTGACACTGACATAAAGGAATGGGTGGCCCCCGAGTCAAACAAGACTCTGGCAGGTAATCCTGCTATATTTACTGTACCTGAGGTTTTTTTTTTTTCAAATTCTCCCTTAGTTTCAAATGCACAAACAAGTAATGCAACAGTTAAGGAGTAAGTATAAAATCATACCTGTAACCACATCTGGTGATGCGGCTACCTCTTCTGTAGTAACAGCATATACCTTGCCTTGCTGCTGCTCCCTCTTTGGTTGTGGGCATGTTCTGGCATAATGCCCCACCTGCTGGCAATTGAAACACTTTACGTTAGGGTTCCGACCCGTTGCCTGTGGTTTCATTGTAATAACCGGTCTGGGAGGCACTGTGCTAGCTGGTGGCCTAAATGGACGGTATGGCCTGTTGTTTCTTCTACCTTGGGACTCAGGATTAGGCCTCTTCAGACCCCCATTTTGTGCGAAGAAACTTTCTCTTTGACTGGCCTCGATGACTCGAGCCACCTGTACAGCTTTATTATATATACTCAACCCTCGACCCAGCACATGCTCTCTGATAACACCCCGAAGTCCCATAGTGAAACGAGGAGTCTTTGTTTCCTCCTCCTACATACTGATTGGAGCAAAAAAGAATAACTCCTCATACCTTTGTTGGTATGCCTCTACTGACAACTGAGATTGTTGCAAATTTAGGTACTCCCTCTCCATTTGATCACGAAAACTCTTGGGAAAATATTTCTCGAAGAAAGCCTCCTTGAAAATGTGCCAAGTGATTATCTGGTGCTTTGTTTCCAGATATGATCTTGTGGAACTCCACTACCCATTGGCTTCCTCCTTCAGCATGTGAGTGGCATATAATACTTTATCCCCATCCTGACACTCCAGTAGTCGAAAGTTCTTCTCCATTTCAGCTATCCACTGTGCTGGCCACAGTGTTTTCCCTGACTTCCCTGTAAAAGTTGGTGGTTTGAGCTTTAAAAATCCATCTACCGCTCTGGAAAGACTACCCTGTGCATAAGGAACCTGTCCATATGGTGCCCGTCCATACCAATGTGGCTGATAAGAATAGCCACTCTGATTTCCCCCCTGATATCCCCCATAGTATGCACCCTGATACGGTCCCTGATACCCTCCTTGATCTTGGTTAGGAATTGGTGTCCCTGTAACCGGATGGGGAACTGTGTTGGGTTGGTCCTGTTGTGGGGGTCCTTTAGTAGCTGTGCTAACCCTCATTGGTTCTACATGGACATTCTCGGCATTTGTGGATGGCATATTTGCAGGTGCCGACACAGGCCCAGGTGGCCTGAACATTTTCAACATGTCATCAAAGAATTTCTTCTGCTGAGCCTCTATATTAGTGACCAAGTTGGCCATCATTGTTTCGGAGCCTGTAACTGGTTGCCCCTGTGATGATGATTCTTGATTGGCCTTCATTTGCTTTTCAGTTTCATTTAGGGGGTTAAGTTCTTCCCCACCTACTCTCTTTTCAGAGTTTTCTGTACCTGAACTCTTGTCCATGGTAGGCGCCCTTGAGTGACGGCGTCTGCGATGAACTCTACGTCCATTTCCTCTCACCATTGAGGCAATTTAATTCCCTGTATGATATCTGAATACATTGAGATACATGAGACAAGTTAGAGAATTATTCCAATTAACATTTAGTCTCAACGCATATGCAGCATAAGTATACATCAATAGGGAAGAACATAAGCAAATTTTCAGTTATCTTTCAAAATTTCCTACGTACAAATCCTTTATTCTAGTCATATCATGCAGGCATGAAGTCTGGAATAAGGTTCGGCCGATTCTCGGAATGGTTTTGTATTCCCAATCCCCATGGGGTTTCGGCGGCAGTACCGGTCTCTCCTGGAGTGAGACCGGTATGGCTGGCAATTCATACCGGTCTGGCCATACCACATGCAGTACCGGTCGCACAGTCCACATTTGTGTGCAACCGATATACCCTACGGTAGGTACCAGTCGCACAGTCCAGCCCAGATGTGCGACCGGTAACACCAAAAAGCCTTTAAAAATCACGATTTGGTCTCATTTCTCATTTTTCTCTTTAGAGTTTACTCCGGTGGCGATTTCTCTCTGGGTCTCCGAGTCTCTACAGTGCATCTGGTGCTCCTAAGATTGTTTTTACTTCATTCTAGAGTACCAATCTCGTCTCTCAGGTAAGCTTATCCTTCTCTTCCCTCTTTTTAGAAGATTTTTCATCGTCTTTTATACCAAAACATAGGTTTCTCTTGATTTGGAAGTTTTTAACCATAGAAAACTTTTTTCTTTGCTTGAGAAAGGTTTTAGGGGTCTAATTGTGTAAAACCCCTCAACCAATTCAAAGTTCTATCGATTGGTTTAAAGAAAATCTCAAAATGTCAACTTTTAACCTAGGTTTCTAGGTTTTTTTGAAGTTTTTGATAAATTTAGTTAATATACCTCCATTTCTTTGCTTTGATGAAATTTTTTGACCTATGCTAGTATTGTATTATCACAATAAGTCATTCCATTCATATTGGGTGTGCTTTTAGGCTTTTTTCACCATTTCCTATTGTTATACTGTCAAAATTTTTCTGAATTTGCTTCTAACAGACTCTTGTTCTTTGTTTAACAGATACACTATGTCTAGACGTCGTGGAGCGGAGAAACGATCATTTATGCCTGGTATGAACATGCCACATCCCCCACCTGTCTTGTATGATGAGAGGTACTTTCGGTCAGAGGTGGCCGCTTCACGCCTAGCATGGTTTCGAGCCAAGCGTATCGAGGTGGGCCGTTTTGTTAACCTGGAGCTTCTTCACCGCTTCGATGTTGTGGCCGCTTTTGGGGAAATAGGTTGGTTACCCCTCATTCAGTATAGAGAGACTACCCATCCTAGCTTGGTGAAGTTGTTCTTTGCCAACTTGGAGGTAGAAGGTGACTTAAACGACTGGGAGCATGCCAGAGACCTTCACATCACCAGCTATGTGAAAGGGGTGATGATTTCATTTAACGTAGCCGAACTAGCTGCACTTCTGGAGATTCTTGACGACGGGGAACTCATTTATTGTCCGCCCAGAGCCAAGGGCTATCTTTCTGGGGACATGAGGGCAGCCATAGCCTAGCAGATCTTATTACCAGGTAGAGTCATGTTGGCTTCTAACCTACGTCCTCAGCCTCGCCTATTCTGCAGGATCATACAGCATAATAATGTTCCCCAGAGTGGACACTATGGAGAGTTATCTTAGTTGACTCAGTACCTCACCTACTGTGTGGCTACCAGGCATTGGGTTTGTTTGCCTTACTTGATTATTCGGGTTATGATCTATGCGGCCATGCCTGGTGTGATGGGCAATCTCCCATATGATAGGTTGATCACAGCTTTGCTGCAGCGTCTGGGTGTGGATATGCAGGGTGAGGTAGCTGTGGAGGTCACCAGAAGTTCTGATATAGATGCCGAGGCCATCTATAAGATGCAGATGGACGATCTAGTGCTCAGTGATGAGGAGTTACAGGCTCTTCCCCTCCTACCTAGGAACCATGCGGCCCTTGCAGTAGCAGCTGCAGAGGCAGCCGAGATGGGAGATGTTGGGGGTGCATACATGGAGGACATCCCAGCACCTGCACCCCAGCATTCTCCAGTTGCAGGACCCTCTAGGCCTTCTCCAGTTGCTGGACCATCTCATCCCCCATCGGACCCAGTTATGAGCATGCTTATGGAGATCAGAGATACTCAGAGAGGTATCCTAGATACTCAGAGAGAGATGGATCAGGAGTTGGGGCGTCTAGCTCGTAGTCTACGGGTCACACAGGACCAGGTTCATTGGCTCAGAGAGGTGTACGAGCGGGACTATGATATTGCAGACCCGGTACCATCCAGGCCCGCTACACCACCATAGTCAGATGTAGTTTTTATTTTATTTTCATGTGGTTTATTTTGTTACTAGAGTAATTGTCTGACTTGTGGACCGTATTCTGTTGTTCACTTGTATATAACAAAAAAAAAATTCTTATGAAATGGTTATTTGTTTCTCTTAATACTTCAGTGATTATATTTGTTCTTTCATTAATAGTATATTATGCATCTTTCTTAAGTCTCAAGCAACAAGCAAGCTTATGGTGTGTTCTTATTAAAGTTTTTAATTTTCCTAACTCAGCTCATTGGACACAGTTAGATGCAGAATGATTAGCTGGACAGAGCCAAGGTGCTCTGATACCAAGTTGTCACACCCCAATTTTGACTGAACCAGAAGTTTGAGTGAACCGGCTCTAAACCACGGTTCACACCAGGATCTCAATAGTGTCAACCAATCATTCCCAAGCAGTCTAACATAATCAGAGATTAATACATAGCAGCAGAAGATAAATAAATGAACTGAGATCTATGTGATAAATTAAAATAATTATTCAACTTATTCCACCATTCACAAATTTAAATAATAAAAGTATTACAATGTATTGTTCAAAATAAAATCCCCTCTAAAGAAAAATACAAAAGGAGCACTCGTATGATGCGTCATGCTTGTCCTCCACTGCCTGGGTATCAATGGTAGCAACTGTACCGTATGCTGGAGCAGTCACGAAGTCATCAACTGTGTACCCTGCATCCAAATCTGAAAAGAAGAATATATATATTCGGGTGAGCTCACAACTTAGCTCAGTAAAGTACAAGACCAATGCAACATACAAAATGCATGAGATAACATTACAATTTGGGTCAAGTATAACTTGCAAATATGCTATGGTAAGGTTTGGCGGCCACCGCACCTCCATGCACGAGAGTGTGAGCACACCCAATAGTCAGGCACCTACTACACTATTGCTGTTGCCCCACATCACTCACTCCGGTATGGAGATAGGGCTCGAGTCTGACGGGCAGGAAGAACCACAATCCCACGTCCTCCCCCTGATACCCCACACCGTACCAATACCTAAACCCCTACTGGTAAAGGCTTGCAAGTGGGTTTCATTTCTAACCAGTCCTAAATGATAATACAGTATCAGTGGCTTACCCCAGCACGGCTCCCTATGACATAGAGATAGGGCTCGAGTCTGGCGGGCAGGAAGAACCATAATCCCACGTCCTCCCCCTGATACCCTATTCGTACCAAGTCTGCTAAGGTAGATGGCGATACGAAAAGGTGTTAGCTGTGGATATATCCAGGGTTCCACTCCCCTTCACATTCCACACACTAACTAAAACACACATATGCCTAACATCCAACAATCCTAGTATATGAAACGCATGAACTGATAATAGTATCAAAAGAAGTAACTATATGGCATGTGAAATGCACAGACATCAAGAAATCATTTTAAACATAAACTTATTCACAAATATTTACTGTTCTTTAATTAATTAGGGTTTGGGGTCTTGTCCCTTACCTGACGCGTGATAACAATCCCACTCTGTGTCACAGGGTTCACTCACGTTGTCTACAGGTCCTATATAATCATATTCAAATGTTAGAATCCATTTATTAAGGTTATAGAGGTCATAACTAGGTTTGGCCAAACAAACTAGGCTCGGGAGGCATACCGGTCGCAGGTATCGGTCTCAGTATAGTGGGACCGATATGTGCCACCGTTATGTATACCGGTTGCGGTATATACCGGTTACACATATGTGAAACCGGTATGTGCCTCCGGTATACACCACAGGCCCATACCACCGGACCTTGTGTCCAATCGGTATAGTCCGTGGTTTGGATTCGAGAACCTGATCTCGGATCTCCCTTTCCCTTTGGTCATTGGCTTGATTTCTAGGGTTTCTCCTAACCCATTCTAAGATTCAAATACTCTATTGGTCTTTTGATTTCGACTAGAATGCCGTAACAAACCTAGATTAGATCCGAATGAGAAAACTAATGGAAATTCTAGGCTTTTTGGATCGTTGCGCTGCTTCGTAGCTCCGATCTTAATATTACTAATAGTATAGAGCACTTACCGGCGATGTTTGTCGGTTGGCGGCGTGCTCCTCCACTGAAGTCTCCTTCCTGGGTGGCCTCTTCCTCCTTGCTCCTTCTCAACTCTTCTCTAGATGGCTAGGGTTTGAGAAGGATCAATGGAGTGTGATCATCTCTATAAATAGAAGAGGGCCGTTCTTGGGAAGGTTTTCCATGATTGGAAACTTTCCAAGTTTCCATTCGGAGTGAGGGACCCGCTGGAGTCCGTCTCCCACAAGAAAATAAGTATACCGGTCGCACATATCGGTCTGAGTGACTCAGATCGGTATAGTCAGACCGGTATACCATACCAGTTGCACCATACCGGTCTGGAACCCCATTATGTATGATAGTATAGGACTCAGATGATCTACCAGATGCTAGACCATCTGCTCATTCCTCTGGTTCGGTCTACTTAGAAAATTCTAAGTGTTAATTGGATGACTATACTGGAGGCACCATCAACCGGTTTTATCCTTTGGTTCAGTCTATTTAAACCACTTTGCCTAGTAATGATTAGAAAGACCAACCGTGGGATTCTTGGCTTGTCTTGGGACCTGTGTATGGACCTGTAAGGCTTGTCCATAATGATTAAAAGCTATGTAACCAAACTAATGAATCCTTATATGTTAAATAGGTGTTTAACATGAGTGATTGTTGAAGCCTTTTGTTGGCTTTGGATTACTTTTGCACTTCTTGTGTAATCAGGTGAGGGGTCTAGTCCGTAGACTTAGGGCATTCTTAATAACATGTCTACTTTGCTTAGTAACATGCCTAGGTTGTATTTGATGATATGTTTCATTACTGCTATCTATGAGCATGCATTGCATTATAACAATTATGAATGTTTATATGATTGTTTGGGCATGATGGATGTGTGGCATGTGGGAGCACAATACACGGGCCATGTTGTTGGTGCTAGGCTCTAGCGGGGGCATGGTGATCCATTGGAGTGGAGCCGGGGTTCTCCATTAGGGCATAGCCTTCTTTATATGTGTATAAGTGTACAACCATGCATGATGGTCCGTGTGACGCATTAGAGTGTGGGCACACGGATCATGTTGGATTGTAAGAGGAATGACCATGTATAATGGTTCGTGTGATACATTGGAGTATGGGTACACGGATCATGTTGGAATGTAAACTCATTAGTTGGGGTACAGTGATCCATGGGAGTGGTGAGCTGGGGATCTCTGTTGGTGTAAGTCATGATGGTTTGTCGACATGCTAGTGGGGGCATGGTGATCCATGGGAGTGATGATCTAAGGACTTTTGTTGGCAGGCAGCCAGAATGAAATGAATATACATAATAGACATAGGTGGTGTCATTCGCTGTTCCTTACGTCCTTTTAGTAGGGGTCAAGATATTAGCATAGCTTCACACTTTCGAAGGTTGGGTGACCCTATGAGGAGTCAATGACGTGTGGGTGTACTGTAGTTGGCGTATGTGGGGTTTATGATGGGAGGTGATGAACCCTATAAGGATTGGTGTCCTGAAAGGGGGAGTTTGCTTGTAGAAGCTGTTTAATGATTTGGGGTTGTCTATTTAACCTCTACCTTCGCCCAGGATGTAGTAACATAAACCTGAGACCTAATATAAAATAAATTATATTTTATATCATTTGATGTTGTATGTTGCACGCATGTGATACTAGATTTCTCACTGAGTTGGGATGTGAGCTTACCCTCGTGTCGACACTTCTTTTCAGATTCTGTTGTAGGTGACTTCTTTATCATTGATTTTATGGAGTCCCCTCTGGCAAACATGGTCGTTGGAATTGATGATGTTGGTGGAGAGCACGGCGAGGGCTGCACCTACGGCGACTGTGTCTACACACGACGTAGCCCTACCCTTACTTTTTCCCTTATAGATATATTATGATTCTTTTTATTGGTAGACAAAGAGGTCTATCAATTCAATGTAATAGATTTACTCTTTTTGATTTGGCTATGTGTATATGGATATGATAGTATTTTGTGGAGAACAAATGGTTTGTAATTGATGAACTGATACATAGTATGGGATATGATATCATTAGTTGCATCTGCCAGTATTAAATGCTTCCGCTGTGTTATTATTGTTTTCTTAATTATCATTGGATATTGCTTGTGTAGAATTGTGAGATTTATTTTGTAATCATTGTGGTTATCATTCCTGGAAGTCTTCGGGTTGCTACAAGGGTAAACTCAAAAATCACATCCGAATATCCAGAATGGGCTGTGACAACACTGGTATCAGAGCAAAATTACTTTGAATTACTTATAAGTTTCTCTTGTATACGTATTTTCATGTATCGATGGCAGATGCATAGGTTAACTAAAAGACATGTACAAACCAACAGTAGTGAATAGGGACAACAATAATTTAGTCACCGATTATGATGATTAAATAAGAAAATAATACACATGTATAAAAAAAGAGTCTCTCTCTCTCTCTCTCTCTCTATATATATATATATATATATTAGTCTACCATCTGGACCCAGGTGGTCTGCTAAGAACAGAATGTGTTTCAAAATGATGTATGGGAGACATAGCTACTCTCCCCAAAACACACAGTGCGTCACATACATGGCAAATGTATTTAGCTCATCTCTATGTCCAGCTCTGGGAAATACATTGTGTTGTATGATGCGATTGATGATCCTCGGGATGGGTCTGAAGTTGGGCTCAATGTTCCTATTCTCTATGTCCAGTTTATTGGGTCGGATGAGCTCCCTCCATAAAGTGATCCACTGATCCTTGGGACAGTCTACAACCTGGTGAGGCCCAAAGTACACCATTTTTCCATCTGTAGATACGTTGAGTATTTTTCTTAGACTGGCAATACTTAGGCTCATCGGTACTCCCTTCACCATGCTAGTGAGATGTAGTACACCTGTCTCGTCAACAGTATGACCCAAGTTGCAAAAGAAATGCCTCACCAAGTTGGGGTACACATCGTCTCGAGTGTGCAAGACTGGGGTCCAGCCTAGTGCATCAAAGTGCACCCCAGTAGCAAACCTAGTCAACTCCTTCAGGATAACGTAGTGCCCTGCCTCAACCTTGGTTGCGCCATACTTTGCCCACTTTTGGCTACAGTAATATGATAGGAATCGTGCCCTCAAACCTTCTAGTTGGGACAATCCTACCCTCTCTGCCACGTGCCATAGTGTCTACAGGTAAAGCAAGTGGAAATGGCAGTTAGGAAAAATATGACTTTCCCTGGGAAATTAAGAGTCTTTGGTATGGGAATCAATACCCCAACACTAGAAGATCATCATTGCATGAGATAGCCATTAAGGCATCCCTCATTCTCCTACAAAATGAAACCCTGGGTGTACCCAAGGAAATGGAAATCAAACCAAGGGAAAAAGAGAAATAAACATAACTATGTAGGAAGATGTTGGGTTGTGTCGGCCAAATGTAACTAAAAACCACTGAGAATAGGGAAGGAGACCTTGGGAGATTTGGAGGAATCCTTTTCTCTCTTTTTTCCCGGAGCTACTCTTTTGTGGGCTCTAAATGAAGACTCACGAGCCCTTTTATAGATTTCTGGTTTTTGCAAAATCGAAGGACCAACAACTTAAACCTTGCCTCTGCTTAGATCCTTCGATTGACCAAGAGTCACGTCAATTAGGCTTTTGGTGCCCAAATTAATTGAAGGCATTCAAACATTAACCAGAGCCACATGCCTCTATTATGTATAAGACTTAGAAAAAAATTCTAAGTGTTCTATTGGTGGATAAATAGGATGGAAAACCATCTGCCATACCCTCTAATTAACCTATTGGAAGCAGAATATTCTACAGGTGTTACGAAACGGATGCATTATCGGATGGTATAGCACCCGATGCCGATCATCTAGTTTTCCCAATAAAGTCGGGGGATTACTAACTGGTCCCACATAATCGATGGAGTGTGCTCCCAGTTACTGCTCCCGGTTTAGGAAATAGCTTAAAATGGACTCAGAACAAGGAGAATTTTTGATGCATTGTTTATATTTGCCATGACATGATGTGCTTAAGATATTGTTATGGTTTAATTGGACTTGTGGTCGATACCAACACATGGGCATTTACAGATTTGCCCTACCAACAATCGACCTTGTCAAATAATGCCTCCAAGGCGAAGACCTAAAGGGAGGAAAGCTACCATGCCTCCTCCAGCTGAGATGAGGGTAGTGTGGGTTATGGTGGTTTGAATTCACCACTACCTCCACCACCTCCACCACCTCCTCCTCTACCACCAACTGATCTTCTACCTGCACCTGCAGTGCAAACGGAGGCTGATATGGCAGCTGTAATGGGTGGATCAGTACGCAACCTAGAGGAGCAACAAAGAAATACGGCGACAGCTTTTGGCGAGTTATTGGCCACCATAAGTGAGGTATCTCAAGCTCCACAGGCTCAAGGCCAAGCACAAGGCGGAGGCATACCTCCAATTCCTCCTGCACCACACGTGCATGAGCAAGTGACTCTAGGTCCACCTGCCCCTCAGGTTTATATACAAGTGCCACAAGCACAGACTCACCCTGAAATGGCAAGTGTACAATTGCAGCCTCAACTAGATGGGGCTAAGATCATGAGTAACTTTCAGCGTATGCTTTTGCTGAAGTTTACAGGAGCTGGTACTAACCCAATTCAACCAGCTATGTAAAACCCGCACTCCACTAACTTGGTCTAACCGTGTCGTGTTAGGTCTTCTCATCATTCCTGGACCAAGTGGACCGAGCGTGTGAAGATAGATCACAAACCAGGTATGAGAATCGAGTTAAAAACACAAAAAACATACCTAAGGTCGCATGCCTGGGTAGGTATGGTCAACCATAAGGAAGGAAACCAAAAATCTCAAATTCAGAACCCCATGGTTGATGATTTCGACCCTACGCTCGACGTTTATGCGACTGTATAATCGACCGTGAGAACTCAGATCAAACTCTGAGTTTTGAAAACTTTCCTAAACTAAGGGATTGCTTTCCTAGTTGAAATAGGACTCTATATGGAGAGTTTTTCTCTATATAAAGGATGTCCCTCAGTCCTTTTTCACTCTTTTAGAATATTAGTAAACCCTAGAGAAAGAGAAGGAAGAGAAGGAAGAAAAGGAAAAGAGGAAAAAGCAAGGGAGAGGAATTTGCTGAGAAGAGATTGGCTCTCTATTACAGGCAAAGGTATGAAACGAATCTCTAGAGATGTAAACTCTAAGGAATAAAACTTCTATGGAAGATAGGCAATATCAACCTATTATAATCTATGTGATTTCCTTGAGAAAATCCCAAGGAGAACCATAAGGAGTGAATTTGATGATTAGGGTTGATAAGAAACTACTAATGATGGCCATAGGATGACCTTAGAATAAACCCCATTGAAGATCAGAAGAATTGACCCAGGAAGAACTCGAATTGCATGTAGACTGTGACCAAAAATCTCAAGGTCGCAGCTACAATCAACCATAGCATGACCAGTATGACCAGAGGATCGACCATAGGCAATCGGGAAGATTTTAGAAATCATATGGTCGCAGCTATGGTCGCACCATATGCGATCGTAAGGTATCGATCATTGACAGTAAGGTCGATACAGCATGAGACTATAGGACTAATCAGACAGCTATCAGTGCTTTGTTTTGATTTTTGACTACTGTAACAAGTCACATATGAACCCTAACTTAAATTCATATAACTTTTAGGTTGTTAAATCAATTCAAAAAGAATTTTAAGGCTTGGAAGGACATTGAGTATTGCTAACAGGTGAGGGAACAAGACCTAAACTAATTGATTAATAACAAACTATTTATTTTTATTGAGTCCATTGTCATGATTGATTCTATGCTTGTATGCTTGTAATGTGCATCTCACATGTCATCCAATATTTTTGCTATTACTGTTCATGCATATTTAATTTTGTTTATTTATAACATGATGATGATGATGATGCTAGGAATAGGCATGTGAATGTATGTATGGTTGATGTGTTGGATGCGAGTGGAGCATCAGGGGGAGAACGTGGCATGGTGGTCTTCGACCTCGTCACCAGATTCTAGCTCTATCTCTACTTAAGTCTTGCCCACTACCACTAACATCATCGTATTGCCATTACCTTAGTAGAACTATTACGTTGTAGGGCATCAAGGGAGGTGGTCTCGGACCGTGTGGTCTCTGACTCTGCCGGGGGGCCTTAGCTCTATCTTTATGGACATATTGAGGGATGCTGGGGTAAGGCCTTGGATACATTGTTTGGCATTAGGATTGGTTAGTTGCGAGCCCAGTTTGCAAGCCCTCACCAATAGGGGCTTACGTGTTGGTATAGGTAGGGCATCAGGGGAAGTGTTGGCGGTGTTTGATCCTGACACTTTAGCTCTATCTCTATTCCATGTTGGGTGCATGTGGGATGACAATGGTATTTGATTCATTGGTAACATGTATGTTGGATCTCTGACGTACTTCTTCAATTGTGAGACATGGAATACATCATGTACACTAGACATTGATGGTGGTAGTGTTAACTGATATGCTACTTTTCTACGTCTATCTAGAACTTTATAAGGTCCAATATATCTGGGACACAGCTTACCCTTCTGTCCATTCCTTTTCAAACCACGCATAGGAGGTATTTTCAGAAATACCTTATTACCTATGATGAATTCAAGATCTCTGCGTCGATTATCTGCATATTGCTTCTGACGGTTCTGAGCTATTTGGACTCTTTCCTTGATAATGTCAACTACTCGACAAGTCTTTTTAACAAACTCTGATCCAATAATACTCCATTCTCCAACATCATTCCAAAATAAAGGAGTTCGACATTTCCTACCATACAGTGCTTCATAGGGTGACATCTGTATTGTAGCTTGATAACTGTTGTTATAAGCGAACTCAATAAATGGTAATTTCTGATCCCATGATCCTTTGAAATCAATTACGCAAGCTCGAAGCATGTCTTCTAAAATCTGAGTAGTACGCTCTGATTGTTTGTCTGTCTGAGGATGGAATGCAGTACTAAACTTCAATGTTGTATCCATAGCCTTCTATAATCCTTTCCAAAACCTTGAGGCAAAGCGTGGGTCTCTGTCGGACACAATGCTTTCAAGTACACCATGTAATCAGATAATATTATCTACATAAAGCTTAGTTAACCACTCTAGGGTATACTGAGGTCGTATAGCTATGAAATGAGCTGTCTTGGTCAAACGATCCACAATCACCCAGACAGCGTCAACTACTCGGGGAGTCAATGGTAACCCAGTGATGAAGTCCATAGTGATACAGTCTCATTTCCATGTTGGTTCTGACCGTGACTACAATAATCCTGTAGGTCTTTGTCTTTCAGCGTTTACCTGTTGACAATTCAAGCATTGAGACAAAAATTTAGCTACATCCGCTTTCATTCCTCTCTACCAATATAGTTTCTTCAGATCATGATACATCTTTGTACGTCCAGGATGTACCAAATAAGTGGTGGTGTGAGCTTCCTTCATTAGTCTGTGTCTAACATCCAAGTCTTTTTTTTCAGGAACACATACCGTTCCTTTGTATCTTAGTACCTTTTCAACGTCCAAGGTGAACTCAGGAGTAGTCCTTATCTTTTTTAAGGTCTTCTTGCACCGTTCTTTGATAAGGGTATGATTTAATAACTGCTTCACTTCGTCTAATAGATCAGGTACAATATTTAATGTAGCAAACATGTTTGAGAATAGATGAATAAACCCTTGGTCAGTTGATTCATTTGAAATATCAATCACGAATTGCTCTTTACTGTAATTAAATACTCTCCCTGTGACACACGCCACATCATTTGCACTAACTTCTTCTTGGGATTCTGTCATTGCTTTCCTGCTTAATGCGTTAGCAACTACATTAGCTTTTCTTGGATGATACTGGATATTATAATCATAATCCTTCAATAATTCTAGCCATCTTCTTAGTCTCATGTTTACTCTTCTGATTATAAAGATGAGTGAGACTCTTATGATATGATTTAATCTGAAATTTATCTCCATACAAATAATGTCTCCATATCTTAACAGCATGTACTACTACTGTTAATTCCAAGTCCTGAGTGGGATAGTACTTCTCATGTGTCTTCAATTGTCTTGAGACATACACAATTACTTATTCTCCTTGCATAAGCATACATCCTAAACCTAACCAAGACGCATCGGTGTACAAGGTAAATGGTTGTCCTGGGATCAGAATAGTCAAGATGGGAGCTGATATCAATCTAGCCTTCAATGTTTGGAAAAAATCTTCACATTTATTGGTCCAAACAAACTTTTCTCCTTTCTTTGTCAGACTAGTGAGAGGTATGATGATTCTAGAGTAATCTTCTACGAATCGTCGATAATAACCAGCTAAACCTAAGAAACTTTTAATTTTTGCAACATTCTTAAGTGCTTCCCATTTCACAATGGCTTCAATCTTGCTAGGATCCACTTTAATTCCTTCAGCGGATACAACATGGCCTAAGAATGTGACTTCATTCAGCCAAAATTCACACTTTATAAATTTTACGTAAAGCTTCTCTTTTCTTAGTCACTACAAAGCGGATCTTAGATTTGTGACATGAGTTTCTTTGTCCTTAGAGTAGACTGGTATGTCATCAATAAATACAATGACTGACGTATGCAACATATCATGGAATACCCAATTCATGAGTTCCATAAAAGTTGTGGGTGCATTATTCTATCCAAAAGACATAACTAAAAATTCATAATGTCCATATCTGGTTCTGAATGCTGTCTTCGAAATATCACCTTTCTTAATCTTCAACTGATGGTATCTTGACCGAAGATTAATTTTGGAGAACACTTTGACACTTTGCAACAGATTGAACAAGTCATCGATCTAAGGCAACGGGTACTGATTCTTAATTGTAAGCTTATTCAATTCTCGATAATCTATACACTATCGAACGCTATCATCCTTCTTTTTCACGAACAATACTGATGCTCCCCATGGTGATTTATAGGGTCTGATATAACCCTTGTCTAGTAATTCCTGTAATTGTACATACAGTTCCTTCAGTTCAGTAGGAGCCATTTGATAAGGTGCTTTCGATACTGGTGCGGCTCCGGGCATAAGATCTATAACAAACTCGATCGCTCGGTTGGGTGGTAGTCCTAGTAGTTCCTCAGGAAATACATATGGAAATTCATGCACAACTTTAATATCCTCCTTTCGTGGTGCTTTCTTGGTGAGATTGACCATGGATACTAGATACCCAATTCCTCTTTTCTCGAGACATTTTTTAGCCTTCAATGCAGAGAGAATGAGTTTTCATTTACGGGAAAGTTTGGTTCCCGTAAAACTAAACTCTACTCCTTCCTTGTCTTTAAATGTCAGTTTCTTTTTCGCACATAATAGGTTTACAGAGTGCCGAGCTAACCAATCCATTCCTAAGATAACGTTAAAGTCTGCCATCTCGAGTTAAATTAAGGTTGCATCCAAAATCTTCTCGTCGATAAGAATTGGACATGGTCCATAACCTTTGTAGATATTTCTACTTCTAATCTCATAGGTGATCGTATAAGCAGTTAGTATTCTAAAGGTCTGAGGGGTAGATTTAACTTCTTTCTAAATGACACAGATATAAAAGAATGAGTAGCTCCAGAGTCAAAAAGTACTCTGACGGTTAAGCCATTAATAGGTACGATACCTATGATTTGATTTAAGTTAGTCTACATTCTTACACAAGGTAGTACAAAATGAATAGTTCAGGTCATATCTATGACCACATTAGACGATGCAACAACATCTTTAGATGTAACTGCATAAACCTTTCCTAGTTGTAGCTGCTTCCTTGGCTTATGACACTCTCTTGAATAATGTCCTACTTGATCACAGTTGAAGCATTTGACTCTAGCATTACTTTGCTTCTGTTGAGGTTGGACTGTCTGAGTAGTCTTGGCTGCAGCATTGAAGCCTTGAGTACGAAAGGGTTTAAATGTTTTTGAGTTCCCTCTGTTGTATGAGTTTTCATTGGGCCTCTTTATACCTCTGTTCTGAGCAAAATAACTTTTCCTCTGGCTCGATTCCAGTACTCGAGCAATCTGTACAGCTTCATTATAAATCTTCTTTTCCAGTTCCAATACATGCTCACGGATGCTTCCCCTAAGTCCCATAACGAACCTTCGAGTTTTGGTATTTTCCTCCTGCATGCTGGAGGGTGCAAAGAAAAATAGTTCTTCATAACGCTGTTGATATGCGTATATAGTCATCTGTCCCTGATACAGACTCATAAACTCCTTTTCCATTTGATCTATGAAACTCTTGGGAAAATACTTCTCGAAGAAAGCTTCATTACAGATAGCCCAGGTCAGTTGGGGGTGCTTTCTCAACAGATAACTCCGAGTAGATTTCCACCAATGGTGCGCATCACCTTTCAGCATAAAAGTGGCACATAATACCTTCTCTTCTTCATTTATAGTCATCATCCTAAAGTTTCTTTCCATCTCATCGATCCAGTGAGCTGGCCATAACGGATCTGATGGCTTGCCTGTAAATTCCTTCGGCTTTAACTTCAGGAAATGCTCGATCAGTCTGGAGTGATCAAGCTGATACTGTGCATATGCTCCATACATAGGCAATTGGTACTGATAATTACCTTGGTTATACCGCTTTGCAGTGCTTCAGGGTTTGGCACTTGGCCTTGTACTGCTGGTGTTTGTGATGCTTCGGGTACAGTGTTGCTACCACCGGGTACAGTACTAGCTTATCCTACAGGTAGAGGTGTTGTGTTTGCAACTAGGAAAGTAATTCCCATAGCAGCTTGCATGTTGGTTTCCATTTGCTATATATACTGCATTTGTTGTGTCAAATTCATCACCGCAGTAGCCAAATCTGTAGGTGGTGCAGGTCAGTTGGTTGGGTTGGCTTAGCTGTGCACATTCTGAGGTACAACATTTTGAGCTCTAATATTTCCTTCTTGTCCTTGCTAACCCTCATTGTCATTAGTCTCCATAGGTGGTGGAGATGGGTTTGCATTCTGTTTCCTTTTACATACTCTGCGTCCAGCTATTTAAACTCTTGGTTGAAAGGTACTCAGAAGGCTGTACATGTGAGACAAGATATGATGGTAGTATTGTGTTAGTCTCACAATGGAAGGCAAAAAAAAAAAAAAAACAAGATTAATAGGTAAAAAGTTCAAACAGAATCAAAATGCAGATAACAGTCAGTCATACGATTGATGGCCTACGGTCTTACCACCTTGAACCAGGTCTACCCATCATGGTCGAGCCAAATAGATCAAGTGCGTGAGGGAGATCACGATCCCAGGTATTAAACTGACCCAAAAAACACTAAAAAATGGGGGAGGGTCGCATACCCAGCAAGGTAGGGTCGGACCCCCCAGTATAAAAGTCAGACCCTGAGTTTTTAACTGGGGGTCAGAAATTTTAGAACCAGGGGTCGATGGGATCTCTGATCCCCTCATCGACCCCCAGTTTGTCGACAGAAACCGTAATTTGGAAACTTTCTAAATTTCAATGGGATTCTTTCCTAATCTCAATGGGACTTATTTTTAGAGTTTCTACTCTATAAATAGGACGTCACTAAGAGTCTTTCACTCCAATTAAAACCCTAATTGGATTGAGAGAAAGAGAAGAGAAGGAGAAGAGAAAGAGAAGAGATGGAAAAGTAGAGAAGAAGATCAAAGAGAAGGCTTCAGAGAACCAAGCCTAATTCTAAGGTATGGATACTATCTCCATGTAATTCTACAGACATTAGAATATATAGTGAAGAGGATATGATCTAGGGAAACCCAAATCATCCATCTATAGTAAGGTTTTCATGGGAAACCATGGGGGAAATCATAAAAGCCATATAGGTGAATGAACTACGGTTCTAGACCATAGAACATGTGTGGAATGGATTGTAGAAGCAAGCCATAGGACCCCAAACACGAAGAATGGACTGAAGGATGAGAATATCGACTAAAC
This sequence comes from Protea cynaroides, assembly GCA_028583415.1. NCBI lineage: Eukaryota > Viridiplantae > Streptophyta > Magnoliopsida > Proteales > Proteaceae > Protea > Protea cynaroides. Next base: position 76,775,163 of record CM053276.1, on the reverse strand, counting down.
CCACGGGGGGTCGCACGGGGGGTCGATGGCCAATCGACCCTACCAGACCCTAACAATCGACCCCCAGTGTTTGGGAAGTCCAGACTGTGGGTGGTTGCACCCAGGGTTAATGGAACCTCTGACCCTGGCATCGACCCCTAGTTAACAGCACGATTTTTAAAATCAAAATTAATTCTAATTAAATTCTATCGACTTGATTAGGTCTTCTAGTGATATAATATCGATATATAGTTGATTCTTAAAGCTTGAAAGAGGACCTACGATCAAGTAAAGGTGAGGGAACAAGACCTAAACTAATTGGTTAATAATAAACTGTTTTACTCTTGAGTCCAATGCCATGATTGATTTTATGCGTGTATGATTGTTATGTGCATTCAACATGTCATACAATATTTCTATTATTACTGTTCATGCATATTTAAATTATTGTTTATAACATGATGATGATGATGATGATAGGAATAGGCATGTGGATGTATGTGTGTGTTGGTGTGCTTTATGCGAGCGAGTATCAGGGGGAGGTGTCATAGGTGGGGCCTCAGCACTCTAGCTCTATCTCTAACTCAAGTCTTGTCCACTGACATCATCTTATCACCATTACCTTAGCAGAACTATTACGTCGTAGGGTATGAGGGGAAGTGGTCTCGGACCGTGTAGTCTCTGACTCATCGGGGGGCTTTAGCCCTATCTCTATGGATGTATTGAGGGATGCTGGGGTGAGGCCTTGGATGCACTGATTGGCATTAGGATTGGTTAGTTGCGAGCCCAGTTTGCGAGCCCTCGCCAGCAGGGGCTTACGTGTTGGTATGGGCAACGGGTACAGCAATAAACGTGACCTTTGCGTGTACATTGTCCATGGTGGGTGCATGTGGGTCGACAATAAACGTTGCCTTTGGGCGGCTTCACACACTCATGTATAGAGATGCGACACCAATAAACATGACCTTTGGCCACCTATCTTTTCTATAGCACATTGCAAACTTATTTACCAGACCAAAGATATGAATTGAATGCATGCATATGTATGTTGCATTATTTTGTTTGCTCACTGAGCCATGATGTGTGCTCACCTTCTCGACGTCGAATATTTTTAGTTGATGATGCAGGTACTACAGTTGAAGATTTTATGAATGCTCTGGTGTATGCGCGTGTTGCTGCAATGGAAGCTGAAGACTTGGAGGATTTGCAGGACCCCTCATGCGAGTGCAACTCATACGTATTCTATTAGAATTTTATTTGAATTTATAAAAGGTTGTAATTGATATTTTATTTATTTATGTCTCAGTTGATACAACAATAACTTGATATTTTAATTATGATTATTACATTTAGAGTTCTCAGTTAATTTACTATAAGACTTCCGCTATTGTGTATTTATTCTGATTATGGTTGTGGATGTGCATGGTTTTATTTTTAATGGATACCGCCTATTAGAGATCCTGGTTGAACCGTTGGTTTATTAGCGGTTCATCACACCGTTCTGAATGGTGTAGAATTAGGATGTGACAACTTGGTATCAGAGCATTTCAGGCTTTATCTGTGAAATCGTATACTTCCACAAAATGGTCGTGAACTGAGATAGGATAAAAATTTAAAAGATGTAATAATAACACACCATAAGCATTTGTGTTGTTTGAGACTAAACTGAAAGAGAATAATGCATTTATTAATTGAGAAACAAATTTATATACACCAAAAGGAAGAACAAATGTTTATATATATATATGATTAAAGCGGAGTACAGTCCACAGTCCGACAGTTACTCTGAAATACAAAAAGAAAAATAAAAGAAATACATCAAGAAGCTGGAGGTGATGGGGAGGCGGTGCCTCACGTTCTCTATCGTAGTCCTCAGCGTAGACTCTAGTCAACCAAGCTATCTGAGTCTGGGCCATCTGGAGACTAGCTGTGAGATCAGCCACCCGCTGATCAGTCACACGTTGAGCATCCCTAAGCTCTCCCATCCTTAGGTCACACATATGCTGAGCCTCTCGTATCTCGTACAATATCCTCATCATGTCATCAGATGGAGAACACGAAGGACCAGCTGCATGCGAAGGACCAACTGAAGAAGACGGACCAGCTCCAGTAGCATGAGTAGGTGATGGAGGAGGTATGGCATCTACGTCCATGTATAGCCGGTCGTCATCATCCCCATGAACCCCTGCTCCAGCGGCTGCTACTGCTGCTGCCTCAACGTCGGCCATCTCCACTCGAGTGCGAGGGCGCACCATCACGTTCCTCTCCTCATCACTGACCTGGGCATCCCGCATGCCCATCTTGCAGATAGCCTCCCAATCCAGAGGCGATGAGAAGGATTTCTCCTGAATCTTCTCATCCAATAAATCAACCCCCAGGCGGGTAAGCAAGGTCGTGATCATGCGTCCATAAGGAAGGTTGCCAGTGTGACTGGGCAACGTGGCACTGATCATCGTACGCATGATGAAGTAGGGAAGGCAGACGGGCTGCCTAGTGTATATGCAGTACAGCAGGTACTAGGTCAACTGGGAGACCCTCTCGTAGTGTCCACTCTGCGGTATCAGATTATGCTGAATGATCTTGCAGTATACCCGTGGATCTGAACGCAGATAACTCGCTTTCATCTCCCAGCGATCAGGTCTGATGAGCTGACGATCGATCTTAGCCCTCATCTGTAGAGAAAAGAACTAGGGCTCTCCAGAGGCACAGAATACCAAGGGGCCAGCATAGAAAATTCCCAACAAGTCGGCCAGCTGTCGATAATCAAAGGAAACATCAACTCCCTTGACGTAGCTGGTGATCCGAAGCTCACCACCCCCTCTCAACATCATTGTAATCTCCCACCACCTGGAGATTACAGTAGAACTGGCGTACCAAGTTAGGACGGGTACACGCATCATAGGTGATGATGGGAAGCCATCCCATATCACCAAAGGCCCCCTCCACATTGAACAAGGCTAAGCTAGCCAAGTCCACTTTGCGGTCGCCCTCTACCTTCTTGCGAGCGTAGTGGGCATACTGTGCCTCGGCTTCATTGGAACGGAAGCGAAGACGGTCGCGAACTCTGGGTACCTTGGTACGAGCCATAGTATCTGCAAATAAGAAAGAGAAACAAATAATGGATTAGTAGAGAGTAAAAATCAGAAATTTTGACATAATAACGACGTAAATTGGTCAAAAGCCACACTTTTCACCTATACACGTGGGCAGGAGGACTTACATAGATCCTAGACTATCCTGTGAGACTCATACATTCAGAAATTTCAACTAATTAGATTGAATTGCAAGGAATTTCAAGAAATTCAAAATCTCGACAAAATTAGGGCAAAAAGTTTAAATTTTGAGTTTCTCGATAACCAACCGATGAAACTCAAATATTTTTGAGGGCTTTCATTCCTCGAGTCACCAACAACAAAAGCCCCAATAAAAATCAAATTTTTACGATTGAAAAAAGTTTAATTTGAAAAATACGAGATAAACGAGCGAAAACCTAGGTAAAGAAACCTAAAAACATAAAAAGGTGGAAGACATACCTGTAACGGAGGTGTAGACAACGAAACAAGGAGTGCAAACCACCAACGGATTGGAGTTGTCACTGTAGCAACTCAGAGGGACGAGTTGAGTCGAAGTGGAGAAGAAAGAATGAGAAATGGACTTTGAATCGAAACTTAAAAATCAGATTTTTAGTCCGGCGGTCAGAAAATTCGATTAAAACAATCGACCCCTGCATCGACCCCCATATTGACCCTCGGCTCTCGGGAATCTGACAGAGAACCAGGGGTCGCACCCTGGGTCGGACATTCTACGACCCCCCCCATCGACCCCCGGCTCTCGGGAAGAATGGGTGATTTCCCAGGGTCGCAGACTGAGGGTCAGACACCCATCGACCCCCACCATCGACCCTGCAGTGAAAACACAGCATTTTCGACAGAATGATCTGAAAAATTTGAAATTTGCATTTGCTAGTGGTTTTAAAATATGAGAATGAAGTATTTAATGATTGTCTCTCGTGTTCAATGATTTCAGACAATCCCACTATCAGATTAACAAATGACGGGACGCAGAGTAACCAGACAGAGCCGTAACTTTATTCCACCACCACCACCTGTGGGGGAAGATAACCAGACACAATCGGGAACACAAGGGAATATGAACACGGAACCGTCTATCATAAATGGACAGGCAAATCCTACCAATCTGCCAGCTTTACCTACAGACTTGGCCACAGTCGTAATGAACTTGGCCCAACAGCTGCAACAGATGCAACATGTACAAGCTACTATCCAAGCTGCCATAGGCATAACTCTTCCAGTTGCACAAACACCTCCAATGCCAGCTGGACAGGCAAGCACAGCACCAGGGGGGAGTAACACAGTACCCCACGCACCTCAGACTCCTATCATGCAGGCTCAAGTACTGAATCCTGAGATAGCTCAAGGTGGATATCAATTCCAACCACCTATGTATGGAGCGTATGTCCCGCAGCAACTAGACCACTCCAGACTGGTGGAGCATTTTCTAAAACTAAAGCCCAGAGAATTCAATGGCAAGCTAGCAGATCCTTTATGGCCGCCACACTGGGTTGAAGAAATGAAAAGAAACTTTATGATGATGACACTAAATGAATAAGAAAAAGTGTTATGTGCCACCTTTATGCTGAAAGGAGATGCACACCATTGGTGGAGGTCCACCAGGACGTATTTACTTACAAAGCACGCCCAACTGACTTGGGATATTTATAAAGATGCGTTCTTTGAGAAGTACTTTCTGAGAAGTTTCAGAGATTCTATGGAAAGAGAGTTCCTGAGTTTATATCAGAGGCAGATGACCGTGGATGCATATCAACATCGTTATGAAGAGCTGTTCTTCTTTGCACCCACTAGTATGCAAGAGAAAAACACAAAGACTCGAAGGTTCATCATGGGACTTAGGGGAAGCATCCGCGAGCATGTTCTAGGACATGAAAAGAAAATTTATAATGAAGCGGCACAAATTGCTCGAGTTATAGAATCGAGCCAGAAGGAGAGTTATTTCATGCAAAACAGAGGTATCAAAAGGCCAGCTGAAAATTCTTATAATGGAGGGAATAACAAGACATTCAAACCCTTCCGTGTTCAAGGCTTTACCGCTGCAACCAAGATTACTCCCATAGCTCAACAGCAACAGAAGCCAATTACTGAAGGGATAAAATGTTTTAACTGCAACCAAGTGGGACATATAGCAAGGGAATGTCCTAAGCCCAAGAAACAGCTACATCAAGGACGAGTTTACGTGGTTACATCTGAGGATGTTGCTGCATCGCCTGATGTGGTCACATGTATGAATTACATTTTAGTTAGTTGTGTTACATTGTATGAGTATGTAGACTAAACCAAGACAAATCACAGGTATCGTACCTATTAATGGCATTCCCGCCAGAGTACTCTTTGATTCAGGAGGTACTCATTCCTTTATATCTGTGACGTTTGGAAAGAAGTTAAATCTACCCCTTAAATCCTTAGACTACAAACTACTTGTACAAACACCTATGGGATTAGAAGTGGAGTTAGAAAAAGGTTATGGACCATGTCCAGTTCTTATTGGTGAAAAGACCTTGGATGCGACTTTGATCCACCTTGAGATGGCAGTCTTTGACGTCATCTTGGGAATGGACTGGTTAGTTCGGCATTCTGTAAACTTATTGTGTGCTGAAAAGAAGCTGACATTTAAAGATAAGGAATGAGCAGAGTTCAATTTTTGGGAACCAAACTTCCCCGTAAACGAAAGCTCATACTCTCGGCGCTAAAGGCTAAGAAGTGCCTTGAGAAAGGAGCAGTCAGATATTTAGTATCTGTGGTTGACCTTACCAAGGAAGCACCACGAATGGAAGATATTGATGTCGTACGTGACTTTCCAGACGTATTCCCTGAAGTACTACCAGGATTACCACCTGACCGAGCTACAGAGTTTGTTATAGATCTTATACCTGGAGCCGCACCAGTATCGAAAGCACCTTATAGAATGGCTCCTACTGAATTGAAGGAATTGAAAGTACAACTACAAGAACTGCTGGACAAGGGTTACATTCGCCCTAGCATATCACCTTGGGGAGCACCAGTATTATTCGTGAAGAAGAAGGACGGTAGCGTTCGCTTGTGTATAGACTACCTGGAACTGAATAAACTGACAATCAAGAATCGGTATCCATTGCCTCGGATCGATGACCTGTTCGATCAGTTGCAAGGTGCCAAAGTGTTCTCAAAGATTGATCTTTGGTCAGGCTACCATCAGCTGAAGATTAAGGATGGTGATATCCCCAAGACAGCATTCAGGACCAGATATGGACATTATGAATTTTTGGTCATGTCTTTTGGATTGACAAACACACCAGCAACCTTTATGGAACTTATGAACCGGGTTTTCCACGACATGTTGGATACATCGGTTATTGTATTCATTGATGATATATTAGTCTACTCCAAGGATGAGGAAACACATGTTAAGAATCTAAACGCCCTCTGTAGCGACTACGGAAGGAAAAGCTCTACGCCAAATTTACAAAGTGTGAGTTTTGGCTAAAGGAAGTCGCATTTCTAGGCCATGTAGTAGCCGCTGAAGGAATTAAAGTGGATCCCAGCAAGATCGAGGCTATTGTAAAGTGGGAAGCACCGAAGAGCGTTGCAGAATTTAGAAGTTTTCTGGGTCTAGCTGGATATTATCGATGATTTGTGGAAGACTATTCCCGAATTGCCGTACCTCTTACCAGTTTGACTAAGAAGGGCAAGAAGTATGTTTGGATGGATAAATGCGAGAAGAGTTTCTAAACCTTGAAGGCTAGATTGATATTAGCGCCAATCTTGACCATCCCAATTCTAGGACAACTATTTATCTTGTACATCGATGCGTCAGGACTGGGATTAGGATGTGTACTCATGCAAGGAGAATAAGTAATTGCTTATGCCTCAAGACAACTTAAGATACATGAGAAGAACTATCCTACACATGATTTGGAATTAGCGGCAGTAGTACATGCTGTCAAAATATGGAGACATTATCTGTACGGGGGAAGTTTCAGATTAAATCAGACCATAAAAGTTTTACTTATCTATTTAATCAGAAGGAGCTGAATATGAGACAAAGAAGATGGCTGGAACTATTGAAAAACTATGATTGTGATATCCAGTATCATCCAGGGAAAGCTAATGTAGTAGCCGATTCGTTGAGTAGAAAGGCAATGATAAAATCTCACGGAGAGGTTAGCACAACTACCGCAATGTGTACTAACAGAAAGGTATTCTAGCACGGTAATGAGCAGTTTCTGATAGATGCACTAGATGGATCAGCCAACCAAGGGTTTATTCATCGGTTTTCAAATATGTTCGCCGCATTGAAGATTATACCGGATATAGTTGATGAAGTAAAGACAGCTATCAAATCAGACCCTTACCTAAGAACGGTACAAGAGGACATCGAAAAAGGTCGAACTAACCCTGAGTTCACCTTGGACGAAGGAAAACTACTGAAGTACAAAGGAAGAATATGTGTACCCGAAACAGAAAGCTTGGACATCAGATACCGATTGATGAAAGAAGCCCATACCACCATCTATTCGATATATCCTGGAAGTACAAAAATGTATCATGATCTAAAGAAATTATATTGGTGGAGAGGAATGAAGCAGATGTAGCTAAATTCGTGTCTCAATGCCTAAATTGTCAGAAAGTAAAGGCTAAACGACAAAGACCGGTCGGACTGTTACAGTCGTTACCAGAACCAGCATGGAAATGGGACTGCATCAATATGGATTTCGTCATGGGATTACCATTGATTCCTCGAGTAGTTGACGCAGTTTGGGTGATTGTAGACCGCCTGACTAAAATAGCTCACTTTATACCTATACGACCTCAGTATACACTGGAGAGGTTAGCCAAGCTGTATGTGGATAACATTGTGCGATTACACGGTGTACCTGAAAGCATTGTGTCCAATAGAGATCCATGATTTACTTCAAAGTTTTGGGAAGGATTGCAAAAGACTATGGGTACAACATTGAAGTTTAGTACTGCATTCCATCCACAGACAGATGGACAGTCAGAGCATATAGTTTAGATTCTAGAAGATATGCTTCGAGCATGTGTGATTGATTTTAAAGGATCATGGGATGAAAAGTTACCATTGATTGAGTTTGCTTATAACAATAGCTATCAGGCTGCTATATAGATGTCACCCTATGAAGCACTATATGGCAGAAAGTGTCGAACTCCTTTGTTTTGGAATGAAGTTGGGGAACGTAGTATTGTTGGACCGGAATTTGTTGAAGAGACTTGTCGAGTGGTCGACATTATCAAAGAAAGAGTGAGAACAGCTCAAAATCGTCAGAAGCAAAATGCAGATACTCGACGCCGAGACCTTGAATTCGTCGTGGGTGATAAAGTATTCTTAAAAGTATCGCCTATGCGAGGATTGAAACAGTTTGGATAGAAAGGGAAATTAAGTCCGAGGTATGTCGGGCCATATGAAATTCTAGCTAAGCGTGGGAAAGTGGCTTACCAGTTAGCACTACCACCTTCTATGTCAAGTGTGCATGATGTATTTCATATTTCCTTATTGAAGAAGTATGTCAAGGATCCAACACACATTCTGACAGTAGACCTACCTGATTTGACTGAAGATTTGACATTTGAAGTAGCACCAACTGAAATCACTAGTCGGAAGGTTCAACGACTACGCAACCATGATATCTATTATGTTAAGGTCACCTGGAGAAGTAGAGATATAAAAGAAATCACATCGAAAGAAGAGAATCCTATGCGAAAGCAATATCCTCATTTATTTGACTCGGAAGGTATGTACAATTTTGAGGATGAAATTTTTATAAGTAGGGGGGAGTTGTAAGACCCGTATCAAACTAACCCGGTCTTACCTCCTTGAACCAGGACTACCCATCATGGTCAAGCCAAATGGATCAAGTGCGTGAGGGAGATCACGATCTCAGGTATTAAACTGACCCAAAAACACTAAAAATTGGGGGAGGGTCGCATACCCAGCAAGGTAGGGTTGGACCCCCCAGTATAAAAGTCAGACCCTGAGTTTTTAATCGGGAGTCAGACATTTTAGAACCAGGGGATGACGCGATCTCCGACCCCCTCATCGACCCCCAGTCTGCCGACAGAAATCATGATTTAAAAACTTTTCAAATTTCAATGGGATTCTTTCCTAATCTCAATGGGACTTATTTTTGGAGTTTCTACTCTATAAATAGGATGTCCCTAAGCCTCTTTCACTCCTTTTAGAACCCTAATTGGATTGAGAGAAAGAGAAGAGAAGGAGAAGAGAAAGAGAAGAGAAGGAAAAGTGGAGAAGAAGATCAAAGAGAAGGCTTCAGAGAACCAAGCCTAATTCTCAGGTACGGATACTATCTCCATGTAATTCTATAGACCTTAGAATAGATAGTGAAGAGGATATGATCTAGGGAACCCCAAATCATCCATCCATGGTTAGGTTTTTATGGGAAACCATGGGGGAAATCATAAAAGCCATATAGGTGAATGAACTACGATTCTAGACCATAGAACATGTGTGGAATGGATTGTAGAAGCAAGCCATAGGACCCCAAACACGAAGAATGGACTGAAGGATGAGAATATCGACTAAACCCACGGGGGGTCGATGGCTAATCGACCCTACCAGACCCTAACAATCGACCCCCAGTGTTTGGGAAGTCCAGACTGTGGGTGGTCGCACCCAGGGTCGATGGAACCTCCGACCCTGGCATCGACCCCCAGTTAATAGCACGCTTTTTAAAATCAAAATTAATTCTAATTAAATTCTATCGACTTGATTAGGTCTTCTAGTGATATAATATCGATATATAGTTGATTCTTAAAGCTTGAAAGAGGACCTACGATCAAGTAAAGGTGAGGGAACAAGTCCTAAACTAATTGGTTAATAATAAACTATTTTACTCTTGAGTCCAATGCCATGATTGATTTTATGCGTGTATGATTGTTATGTGCATTCAACATGTCATCCAATATTTCTATTATTACTGTTCATGCATATTTAAATTATTGTTTATAACATGATGATGATGATGATGATAGGAATAGGCATGTGGATGTATGTGTGTGTTGGTGTGCTTTATGCGAGCGAGTATCAGGGGGAGGTGTCATAGGTGGGGCCTCAGCACTCTAGCTCTATCTCTAACTCAAGTCTTGTCCACTGACATCGTCGTATCGCCATTACCTTAGCAGAATTATTATGTCGTAGGGTATGAGGGGAAGTGGTCTCGGACCATGTAGTCTCTGACTCTGGCGGAGAGCTTTAGCCATATCTCTATGGATGTATTGAGGGATGCTGGGGTGAGGCCTTGGATATACTGATTGGCATTAGGATTGGTTAGTTGCGAGCCCAGTTTGCGAGCCCTCGCCAGCAGGGGCTTACGTGTTGGTATGGGCAATGGATACAACAATAAACGTGACCTTTGCGTATACATTGTCCATGGTGGGTGCATGTGGGTCGACAATAAACGTTACCTTTGGGCGGCTTCACACACTCTTGTATAGAGGGGCGACATCAATAAACGTGACCTTTGGCCACCTATCCTTTCTATAGCACATTGCAAACTTATTTACCAGATCAAAGATATGAATTGAATGCATGCATATGTATGTTGCATTGTTTTATTTACTCACTGAGCCATGATGTGTGCTCACCCTCTCGACGTCGAATATTTTTAGTTGATGATGCAGGTACTACAATTGAAGATTTTATGAATGCTCCGGTGTATGCGCGTATTACTGCAATGGAAGCTGAAGACTTGGAGGATACGCATGACCCCTCATGCGAGTGCAACTCATGCGTATTCTATTAAAATTTTATTTGAATTTATAAAAGGATGTAATTGATATTTTATTTATTTATGTCTCAGTTGATACAACAATAACTTAATATTTTAATTATGATTATTACATTTAGAGTTCTCAGTTCATTTACTATAAGACTTCCGCTATTGTGTATTTATTCTGATTATGGTTGTGGATGTGCATGGTTTTATTTTTAATGGATACCGCCTATTAGAGATCCTGGTTGAACCGTTGGTTTATTAGTGGTTCATCACACCGTTCTGAATGGTGCAGAATTGGGGTGTGACAGATTTTGCTATTGGCCACCCAATGGATGAAAGCCCTCAAGAAAATTTGAGTTTCATCGGTTAGTTTAGTAGAAACTTAAAAATTCCCATTTTTGACCTAAATTTTGGGATTTTTCCCAATTGTCAAAATTTCTTCAAATTCGACCTACCTAGTTTAAATTACCATTGTATGAGCCTTGCAGGATGGTTTGGGACCCATGTAAGTACTCCTGCCCAAATGTTTGGGTAAAAAATAAGGCTTTTTTCATTTTACGTCGTTATGCTGTCAAATTTTTAAATTTATCTAACTTGTTTTTCTTATTTTCTTCTCTTGCAGTTATCATGGTTCGCACTAAGGTTCCTCGAGTTCATGACCCACGATGCTTCAGGTCCATTGAAGCAGAGGTGCGATATCCTTGGTTTGATTGAAAGAAAGTGGAAGGGGGTTAGTGTGTGAACTTAGCCCATTTAGCCCTGTTTAAAGTGGAGAGGGCATTTGGTGATATGGGCTGACTTCTAGTGATTTTGTACCTGGTTTGCACTCGCCCAGACTTGGTTAAGCAGTTCTACTGTTACTTACAAGTAGAGGGTGACTTAGAAGATGTTGATAGGGGTAGAGAGCTTTGGATCACCTGTTGGGTGAAAGGGGTTCAGATCTCTTTCAACTGTCAGGAGTTGGCTGATTTCCCAGGCATTTCCAATGATAGTCAGTTGGTTTACTGTGCACCCAGAGAGCCACAGTTTCTGTCTACACAGGTGTGTGCAGAAATAGATAATCAGATTCTTTGGGATGACCGCTAGGAGATGAAAGCAGTCAACCTGCATCCAGAGCCACGGGTCTACTGTAAGATTATCCAGCATAATCTTATTCCCCAGGGCAGACACTACGAGATGGTCTCACAGTTGACTCAATACCTGCTATACTGTATCTGTACTAGGTAGCTTGTCTGCCTTCCATATATTATTCTTCGGACTATGCACAGAGCTACGTTGCCTGACTCGAGAGGTAACTTGCCCTATGGGCGGTTGATCTCCACCTTGCTCGCTCATCTATAGGTGGACCTAGTGGATGAGAGGATCCTTGAGGACACCTTCTCAACTAACCTTGATTGGGAGTCCCTCAGCAGGATGGACATGAGAGAGATACAGGTCACTGATGATTAGAGGAATGCTATGAGACGTCCTCTCACTCGGGTAGCGACAGCAGATGCAGAGGTGCCAGCAGCAGCAGTAGTAGAGGTAGCAGCAGAGGCAGCAACAAAGGCATACGAGGGTGATGATGAGGAGGATGATGATCAGATGTACATGGATGTGGATGCCATCCCTCCTCCATCACCACATCATTCTACTAGAGCTGGCCCTTCTAGGGCTTCTCATTTAGCTGGCCCTTCACGCCCACCACCAGATGACATGATGGGGCTGTTATGTGAGATTCGAGAGGCTCAGCGCGTGACTGATTGGAGAGTAGGAGAGCTTCTAGATGCCCAGTGCTCTATAGACCAACGGGTAACGGATCTAACAGCTAGTCTCCAAGTGACTCAGACTCAGGTGGCCTGGATCGCGAGAGTATATGCTGAGGACTATGATAGAGATCGTGAGGCACCTCCTCCTCCAGCACCTTCAGCTACATGATATCATTTATTTCTTTTTTCCTTTTATACTAAAGAGTAATTGTCTGGATTCTGGACTGTACTCTGATTTGGATGTACATTTGACTTATTTCCATTTGGATATATATATATATATATATATATATATATATATATATATATATATATATATATATATATATATATATATATATAAAATTGGTTTCCCCTTTACATATGTGCATTATTCTTTTTCTTAGTTTATGTATCATACAACACAGGTGCTTATGGTGTATTCGTATTACAACTTTTAATTTTATCCTAACTCAGTTCATGATTCATGTGAAAGTAGTTAGGTCAATGGGTAGAACCTGAGAGGCTCTGATACCAAGTTGTCACACCCCAATTCTAGTCTAACCAGAATGGTGTGATGAACCACCAATAAATCAATGGTTCACCCAGGATCTCGTATAGGTCATACCCACCATATCAAACCACACACACATTCCACATTAATAATCAGAGATAATAAATAAATAAGCAAATGTCTTATAGATAATGAACTGAAAGTCTAACAGTGATAAATAAGTATTAAATCTAATTATCTCCAAACCACAAGACATTTATATAAATAATCAATTACATATCTGATGTTCAAATTATAAATAAAGTTAAGCAAAAACACATTGGTTGCACTCGCATGATGAATCATGCGCATCTTCTTCAGCTTCTACGCCCATCGTAGCAACGTGTCCATACATTGGCGCATTCATATATTCTTCAACAGTAGGACCTGCATCATCAATTAAAAATATTCGACGTCGAAAGGGTGAGCACACATCATGGCTTAGTGAGCAAACAAAATAATGCAACAAATATATGCATGCATTCAATTCATATCTTTGGTCTGGTTTATAAGTTTTCAATATGCTATAGAAAGGTTTGGTGGCCGCCGTACCTCTATACATGAGTGTGTGAATCCACCCAATGGATTAAACACCATTGTCGTCTCACATGCACCCACCATGGAATAGAGATAGAGCTAAAGTATCCAGATCAAATATCGCCAATACTTCCCCTGATGCCCTACCCATACCAACACGTAAGCCCCTATTAGCGAGGGCTTACAAACTGGGCTCTCAACTAACCAATCCTAACGCCAAACAGTGTATCCAAGGCCTTACCCCAGCATCCCTCAATACGTTCATAGAGATAAAGCTAAGGCCCCTCGGCAGAGTCAGAGTCCACATGGTCCGAGACCACCTCCCCTGATGTCCTATGACATAATAGTTCTACTAAGATAACAATGATACGATGATGTTAGTGGGTAAGACTTGAGTAGAGATAGAGCTAGAGTCTAGTGATGAGGTTGAAGACCACCATGCCATGTCCTCCCCCTGATGCTCCACTTGCATCCAACATACCAACCACACACATACATTCACATGTCTATTCCTAGCATCATCATCATCATCATCATGTTCTAAATAAAAGAAATTAAATATGCATGAACTATAATAGCAGGAATATTGGATGACATGTGAGATGCACATTACAAGCATACGAGCATGGAATTAATCATGGCATTGGATTCAATAAAATAAATAGTTTGTTGTTAACCAATTGGTTTAGGTCTTGTTCCCTCACCTGGTAGCAATACTCGATCTCCTTTCAAGCCTTGAAATTCTCTTTAAATTGATTTAACAACCTAAAAGTTATATGAATTTAAGTTAGGGTTCATATGTAATATGTTACAGTAGTCAAAAATCAAAACAGAGCACTGATAGGTATCTGATTGGTCCTATGGTCTCATGCTGTATTGACCTTACTGCCTACGGTCGATACCCTACGATCACATATGGTGCGACTGTAACTGCGACCATATGGTTTCTGAAATCTTCCCGAATGCCTATGATCGATCCTTTGGTCATGCTGGTCATGGTATGGTCAACCGTAGCTGCGACCTTGAGATTTCTGGTCACAGACTACATGTAATTTGAGTTCTTCCTGGGTCAATTCTTCTGATCTTTAATGGGATTTATTCTAAAGTTATCCTATGGCCATCATAGTTGTTTCTTATCAACCCTAATCATCAAATTCACTCCTCATGGTTCTCCTTGGGATTTTCTCAAGGAAATCACATAGATCATAATAAGTTGATATTGCCTATCTTCCATAGGAGTCTTATTCCTTAGAGTTTACATCTCCAGAGATTCATTTCATACCTTTTCCTGTGATAGAGAGCCAATATCTTCTCAGTAAATTCCTCTCCTTAGCTTTTTCTTCTTCTCCTTCTCTTCCTTTTCTTCTTTCTCTTTCTCTAGGGTTTTCTAATGTTCTGAAAGAGTGAGAATGGGCTGAGGGACATCCTTTATATAGAGGAAAACTCTCCATATAGAGTTCTCTTTTAATTAGGAAAGCAATCTCATAGTTTTAGGAAAGTTTCCAAAACTTGGTGTCTGATTTGGTGTCTCACGGTCGATCATACGATCGCATAAACCGTCGATCGTAGGGTAGAAATCATCGACCGTGGGGTTCTGGATTTGAGATTTTTGTTCCCTTCCTTGTGGTCGATCATACCTACCCAGGTATTTGAGCTTAGGTATGTTTTTAGTATTTTTAACTCGATTCTCATACCTGGTTTGTGATCTATGTTCACACGCTCATTCCACTTGGTCCAGGAATGATGGGAAGACCTAGCACGACACGGTTAGACCAAGTTAGTTGAGTGTGGGTCTTACATCTACAGTTTGGATATGTGAATGATAACTCACCTGGTTCAAAGTTTCTCCTTAATGGTGGTCAACGCTTCTTCTTTTGATAGAGTCATAGACATTCCGTTACAGCACCAGAACCATTAATGTGAAGAAATATTATTCCCTTTAGATAGTTCTTGAATCATTACCTTTAAATTCCATTAACTGATTCAGATCTTAAAGTGGTAGGATACTTACAAAAGGTTTGTTTCCTTCAATCTCTTTGACGAACTAGTGCTTGCAGAGGTGAGTTCATTTTCTTGTTCTTTTCTCTTCCTTCTCTCTTTCTTTTCTTCTCTTTCTTCTCTGTGTTCCTCCTTCTTTTTCCCTCTTTGGGCAGTACTTAGAGGAAACTCTTCCTCTCTTCTCTTCTTCTCTTCTTCTCTTTCTTTTTTCTTTCAAATTCCTACGTCAAAGTCTTTGCACCAACCTCTATTGGTTTGGTTGACCGAATGGGAGAATAGAGATGATAGAGATCCTTTTCTTTATAAAATTGGTAAGCATGGGATCTCAAGGAAATCAAAATGGACACAAAGAAGATGTCCTCCTTCCTTTCCATGCTCAGACTGTGGGTGATAGACCTTCTTAGTTTGGAGAAGATCAAAATTAAAGTCGACAGGACCCATGACCAATTGGTCACCAAACAGTTTCGTGCGCTGGGGTGTGGTGGCACAGCTTATGGCTAGTGTGAGACCGCACCTCCATTGTCTCCAGCTAGACCTTTGTTTTGGTCAGCTAACTTAGGTGCATGTGCGCCAGGCCCCTTGGTGGTCGTATAGGTTGGGTTTGAGACTTCTCCTAGTGTACTTTTATGCGCTCCAATTGTAAGACCCGTATCGAACTAACCAGTCTTACCACCTTGTACCAGGTCTACCTATTGTGGTCTAGCCAAATAGACCAAGTGCGTGAAGAAAATAGCAAGACCAGGTATGAAACTGACCCAAAAATAGTAAAATAGAGGGTGGGGTCGCATACCTTAACATGTAGGATCGACCCACCTCATCAGGAAGTCAGACCCATGACTTTTAGTCCTAGGGTCGGACAACTGAAACCCTAAGGTCGACGGGATCTGCGACCCTAGCATCGACCCTAGGATCACTGACATAAACCATAAATAGGAAACTTTCCTAATTTCAAGGGGATTCTTTCCTAATCTCAATGGGACTTATTTCCTCTATAAATAGGATATCCCTTAGCCTCTTTCACTCCTTTTGAAACCTTAATTTAAAGTGAGAGAAAGAGAAGAGAAGGAGAAGAGAAGGAGAATTGGAGAGGAAGACTAAAGAGAGGAAATTCAGACAAACCTCTGAATCTCAGCAAACCTCAGGTATTGATATGCTTTCCATGAATTGTTTAAGACCTTAGAATAGTTCATGAAGAAGGTATGATCTAGGAGAAACCCAAATCATCCATCCATGGGAAGATTTTAATGGAATCCATGGAGGGAATCATGGTAGACAAAGTAAGGAAGTAACCTGAAGTTTTAAGCCAAAGAACAAGCATAGAATGGACTGTTGAAGTAAGCCAAAGGACCCAAACATGAAAGAATAGACTGTAGAATGAAAAGGTCGACTCAAACCACGTGTGGTCGCACGTAGGGTCGGTTGGGAATCGACCCTACCAGACCACAGGATCGACCCCTAGCTCCTGAGAAATCCAGGGAAGCTGCGGTCGCACCTAGGGTCGATGGGACAACTGACCCTAGCATCGACCCTATACCCTGAGGTCGCATAAACTTGCGACCCTACCTACGACCCATCCTACGACCCTAGCTTTATAGCAAGCTTAAAATTGTCGAAATGAATTCTAATTAAGAGCTATCGACTTGTTATGTTTTTCTATTGATATATAGGTGATTCTTAAAGCTTGAAAGAGGATTTACACTTAAGGAAAGGTGAGGGAACAAGACCTAAGCTAATTGGCTAATAATAAACTGTTTTCATTTATTGAGTCCAATCCCTTGTATGATTCTCTGATTGTATGATTGTAATGTGCATATCACATGTCATCTATTCGTGTTATTATTGTTCATGCATATTTAATTCCGTTTGTTTATAACATGATGACGATGGTGATGCTAGCAATAGACATGTGAATGTTTGTGTGTGGTTAGTGTACTTGATGCGAGTAGGGCATCAGAAGAAGTGTGATGCGGTGCGGTCCTAAGCACTTTAGCCCTATCTCTACTCAAGTCTTGTCCACTAACATCGTCGTATCGCCATTACCTTAGCAGAACTATTACGTCGTAGGGCATCAGGGGAGGTGGTCTCGGACCGTGTAGTCTCTGACTCTGCCAGGGGGCCTTAGCTCTATCTCTATGGACGTATTGAGGGATGCTGGGGTGAGGCCTTGGATACACTATTTGATATTAGGATTGGTTAGTTACGAGCCCAGTTTGCAAGCCCTCGCCAACAGGGGCTTACGTATTGGTATGGGTATAGCATCAAGGGAAGTGTGATGCGGTGCGGTCCTAAGCACTTTAGCTCTATCTCTATTCCATGGTGGGGTGGATGTGGACGACAATGGTGTTTGATGCGTTGGGTGGGCTTACACACCCTGTGTATAGAGGCAAGGCAGCCATCGAACCTTTCTATAGCACATTGCAAACTTATATACCAGACCACATATATGAATTGAACGCATGCATATGTTTGTTGCATTATTTTGTTTGCTTACTGAGCCGTGATGTGTGCTCACCCTTTTCAAATTTGAATATTTTTAGTTGATGATGCAGGTACCACTGTGGAAGATTATATGAATGGTTCTGCGTACGGGCACGTGGCTGCAATGGAGGCTGAAGATATAATGGAGATGCATGACTCCTCATGCGAGTGCAACTCATGCATTTTCGATTAGATTTTTATTTAAACTATTAAGGAAATATAATTTGATATTTTATTTGTTTATGTTTCGGTTGATACAACATAATTGGATATTTTAATTATGATTATCACAGTTAGATTCTCAGTTCATTTAATATTAAGACTTCTGCTATTGTGTATTTATTCTGATTATGGTTGTGGATGTGTATGGTTTAAGATAATGGACATAGCCTGTTTGAGATCCTGGATTAAACTGTTCTAAATAGTATGAAATTGGGGTGTGACAACTTGGTATCAGAGCTCTCAGGCCCTATCTTTTAAACCAGTATACTACCACAAAGGTTTGTGAACTGAGATAGGATAAAAAATTTTAATGCTGTAATACTAACACATTATAAGCACCTCTGTTGTTTGAGACAAAATTTAAAAGAGAATAATGCATCTATTAAATGAGAAACAAGTTCATATACACCCGAGTGAAAAACAAACGTATATACACATATCTAAAATAGAGTACAGTCTACAACCCAGACAGTTACTCTGTGAAACAAAAGAAAAAAAAATACATCATGAAGCTGGAGGTGATGGGGGAGGCGGTGTCTCGCGGTCTCTGTCATAGTCCTCAGCATACACCCTAGTCAACCATGCTACCTGAGTCTGGGTTATCTGAAGACTCGCTGTGAGATCAGCCACCGGCTGATCAGTCATGCGCTGAGCATCTAGAAGCTCTCCCACTCTCAGATCAGTCACACGCTGAGCATCTAGAAGCTCTCCCACCCGTAGATCAGACATGCGCTAAGCCTCTCTAATCTCACGCAGTAGCCTCATCATGTCATCAGAAGGTGGGTGTGAAGGACCAGCTGCATGTGAAGGACCAGCTCCAGTAGTATGTGTAGGTGATGGGGGAGGTATGGAGTCCACATCCATGTACAAACGATCCTCGTCCTCAGCATCATCCCCATGAACCCCTGCTCCAGGGACTGCTGCTGCTGCCTCAGCGTCTACCATCTCCACCCGAGTACGAGGACGCACCAGAGCGTTCCTCTCATCGTCGCTGACCTGAGCATCCCGCATGCCCATCTTATAGAAGGCCTCTCAATTCAGAGGTGATGAGAGGGTTTTCTCCTGAATCCTCTCATCCACCAAATCAACACCCAGGCGGGTAAGCAGTGTAGTGATCAGGCGTCCGTAAGGCAAGTTACCTACCTGACTAGGCAGTGTGGCACTGATCATCGTCCGCATAATAATATAAGGGAGGCAGACAGGCTGCCTAGTGCAGATACAGTAAAGCAAATACTGGGTCAATTGGGAGATCCTCTCGTAGTGTCCACTCTGGGGTATCAAGTTGTACTGGATGAACTTACAGTACACCCAAGGCTTGGACGTAGGTAGATCGCTTTCATCTCCCAGCGATCCTCTCTAATAAGCTGACGGTCTATCTCAGCGCTCATCTCCAAGGAAAAGAACTGGGGCTCTCTGGGGGCACAGTATACCAAGGGGTCGTCATATGAAATGCCCAAGAGGTCCGCTAACTGCCGATAGTCAAAGAAAATCTCTACTCCCTTGACGTAGCTCGTGATCCTGTGCTCCCTACCCCGCTCAGTGTCATTGTGATCTCCCACCACCTGGAGATTACAATAGAACTGTCTCACCAGGTCCGGATGGGTACAGGCGTCGTAGGTGAATACGGGAAGCCAGCCCATGTCACCACAGGCTCTCTCTACATCGAACAATGCTAGGCTAGCCAAGTCTACACGACGACCTCCCTCTACCTTCTTACGAGCGTAGCAGGCATACTGCACCTCGGCCTCGTTAGAACGGAAACAAACTGGGTCATGAACCCTAGGTACTTTGGTACGAGCCATATTATTTGCTAAAACAAAGAAAAACAGATAATAGCTTAGTAAAGATGAAAAACCCAAAAATTTTGACATTATAACGGCATAAATTGGGCAAAAGCCTCACTTTTCACCCATACACATGGACAGGAGGACTTATACAGATTCTAAACTATCCTACAAGACCCATACAGTTGGAAATTTTATCTAAGAAGATTGAATTTGAAGAAATTGCAAGAAATTCAAAAATATCGACAAATTAAGGAAAAAATGGGAAATTTCAAGTTTCTCGATAACCAACCAATGAAACTCAAATATTTTTGAGGGCTTTCGTCTATTGAGTCACCAACAACAAAAGCCCCCAATAAAAATCAAATTTTTATGGTTGAAAAAAGTTTAATTTGAAGAAAACGATATAAATGAGCAAAAACCTAGTTAAGAAACCCTAAAAACATAAAACCGTAGAAAACATACATGTAGAAAGGAGTAGAAGTCGAAAAGAGTAGCAAAAATCACCAATGGGTCAGAGTTGTCACTGTAGCAACTCAGAGGAACGAGCCGAGTCAGAAATGAGGAGAAAGAATGAGAAATTGATCCAAAAATCGGGATTAAAAACCTGATTTTCAGTCCTAGGGTCGCATAATTCGACCAAAACATGCGACCCTACCTCCGACCCCCTCATCGACCCTAGGCTCTCGGTAAGTAACAGTGAATCTCAGGGTCGCATACCCTAGGGTCGGACATCCATCGACCCTACCATCGACCCTACGATGGAAAATACAGTATTTTTGATAGAATGATCTAAAAAATTTGAAAATATCAGTGACTAGTGGATTTAAATATGAGAATGAAGTATATGATGATTGCCTCACGTATTCTATGATTTTCAGGCATTACCACTACCAGAGAAAATAATGGCTGGACGCAGAGTGACCAGACAAAGCCATAACTCTATTCCACCACCACCACCTGTGGAGGAAGGTGGCCATGAAAATCCAGAAGTACAGGGTAATCCGAATGAGGCATAGCCAGTAACTCACGGCCAGGCAAATTCTACAAACCTGCTAGCTCCACCTACAGACCTGGCTACAGCCGTATTGAACCTGGCACAACAACTGCAGCAAATACAACATGTACAAGCTACTATGCAAGCTACCATAGGCATGGCTTTTCCAACTGCACAGACGACACCAATGCCAGTAGGACAGGGCAAGCATAGTACCAGGGGGAAGTAACACGGTACCCCACGCACCTCAAACACCAGTCATGCAGGCTCAAGTACAAAACCCTGATGTAACTCAAGGTGGATATCAATACCAACCACCTATGTATGGGGCCTACGTTCCTCATCAGTTGGACCACTCCAGACTGGTTGAGCGTTTCCTGAAGATGAAGCCCAAAGAATTTAATGGCAAGCCAGTAGATCCTTTGTGGCCAGCACACTAGGTTGATGAAATGGAAAAAAATTTTATGATGATGACAGTGAATGAGGAGGAGAAAGTGTTGTGCGCCACATTTATGCTAAAGGGCGATGCACACCATTGGTTGAAGTCTACTAGGACATATCTGTTAACCAAGCACACCCAATTGACTTGGAATATATATAAGGAAGCATCCTTTGAGAAGTACTTTCCTAGAAGTTTCAGAGATTCTATGGAGAAAGAGTTCTTGAGTTTGTATGAGGGACAGATGATTGTCGATGCATACCAACAGCGTTATGAGGAGCTGTTCTTCTTTGCACCAGTCAGTATGCAAGCGGAAGATACAAAGACCCAAAGGTTCGTCATGGGACTTAAGGGAAGTATTCGTGAACATGTACTAGGACTTGAGAAGAAAGTCTACAATGAAGCGGTACAAATTGCTCGAGTGATAGAGTCGAGCCAGAAAGAGAGCTATTTTGCTCAAAACAGGGGTATTAAAAGGCCAACTGGAAATTCATATAACGGAGGGAATACAAGGACATTCAAACCCTTCCATACTCAAGGTTTTAACGCTGCAGCCAAGACTACTCCAACAGCTCAACCGCAATAAAAGCAAAATAACGAAGGAGTAAAATGCTATAACTGCAATCAAATAGGACATTATTCACGGAAGTGTCCTAAACCCAGGAAGCAGCTACAGCAAGGAAAGGTTTATGCTGTTACATCTGAGGATGCTGCTGCATCACCTGATGTGGTCACAGGTATGACCTGAACCTTTTCATTTTGTGTTACATTGTGTGCGCATGTAGACTAAATTAAAACAAATCACAGGTATCATACCTATTAATGGCATTCCCGCCAGAGTACTCTTTGATTCAGGAGCTACTCATTCTTTCATATCTGTCATTTAGAAAGAAGCTGAACCTACCACTAAAATATCTAGACTATAAACTGCTTGTACAGTCACCGATAGGATTAGAAGTGGAATTAGAAACAGGTTATGAACCATGTCCGGTCCTTATTGACGAGAAAACTCTAGATGCAACCCTGATTCAACTTGTGATGGCAGACTTTGACGTCATCTTGGGAATGGACTGGTTAGCTCGGCATTCTACAAACCTATTATGTGCCGAAAAGAAGCTGACATTTAAAGACAAGGAAGGAGCAGAGTTCAGTTTTGCGGGAACCAAACTTTCCCGTAAACGAAAGCTCATACTCTCTGCATTAAAGGCTAGGAAGTGCCTTGAGAAAGGAGCAGTTGGGTATCTAGTATCTGTGGTTGATCTTACCAAGGAAGCACCATGAATGGAGGATATTGATGTTGTGCGTGACTTCTCAGATGTATTTCCTGAAGAGTTACCAGGACTACCACCCGACTGAGCGACAGAGTTCATTATAGATCTTATACCCGGAGTCTCACCAGTATCTAAAGCACCTTATAGAATGGCTCCTACTGAACTAAAGGAATTAAAAATAAAACTACAAGAACTACTGGACAAGGGTTACATCCGACCTACCATATCACCATGGGAAGCGCCAGTATTATTCGTAAAGAAGAAGGACGGTAGTGTTCGATTGTGTATAGACTATCGGGAACTGAACAAGCTGACAATCAAGAATCGATATCCATTGCCTCGGATTGATGACTTGTTCAATCAGTTGCAAGGTGCCAAGATGTTCTCCAAAATCAATCTTCGGTCAGGCTACCATCAGTTGAAGATCAAAGACGGTGATATTCCCAAGACAGCATTCATGACAAGATATGGACATTATGAATTTTTGGTCATGTCTTTTGGATTGACAAATGCACCAATAACTTTTATGGAACTTATGAATCGGGTATTCCATGATATGTTGGATACGTCGGTTATTGTATTCATTGATGATATATTGGTCTACTCCAAGGACAAGGAAACTCATATTAAGAATCTAAACGTCGCTCTGCAATGATTACGGGAAGAGAAGCTTTACGCCAAATTTACAAAGTATGAGTTTTGACTAAATGAGGTTGCATTCCTAGGCCATGTTGTATCCGTTGAAGGAATTAAAGTGGATCCTAGCAAGATCGAAGCCATCGTAAAGTGGGAAGCAACAAAGAGCGTTGCAGAAATTAGAAGTTTCCTGGGTCTAGCTGGTTATTATCAACGATTTGTGGAATACTATTCCCAAATTTCTGTACCTCTCACCAGTTTGACTAAGAAGGGTGAAAAGTTTGTTTGGACAGAGAAATGCAAGAAGAGTTTCCAAACATTGAAGGCTAGATTGATATCTGCTCCGATCTTGACCATTTCGATTCAAAGACAGCCATTTATTTTGTACACTGATGCGTCGAGATTGGGATTAGGATGTGTACTTATGCAAGGACAACAAGTAATTGCTTATGCCTCAAGACAATTGAAGACACATGAGAAGAACTATCCCACTCATGATTTGGAATTAGCGGTAGTAGTACAGGCTCTCAAGATATGGAGACATTACTTGTACGGAGAGAAATTTCAGATTAAATCAGATCATAAGAGTCTTACTTATCTCTTTAATCAGAAGTAGTTGAATATGAGACAAAGAAGATGGCTAGAACTATTGAAAGATTATGATTGTGATATCCAGTATCATCTGGGAAAAGCTAATGTGGTTGCTGACGTGCTGAGTGGAAAGGCAATGATAAAATTTCAAGGAGCGGTTAACACAACTACCGCAATGTGTACTATCAGAAAAATGTTCAATTACGGTAATGAGCAGTTTGTGATAGATGCACCGGGTGAATCAACTAACCAAGGGTTTATTCATCGGTTTGCAAGTATGTTTGCCACATTGAAGATTGTACCTGATATAATTGATGAAGTGAAAATAGCTATTAAATCAGACCCTTATCTAAGAATGGTACAAGAGGACATTGAAAAAGGTAGGACTATCCCTGAGTTCGCCTTGGACGATGAAAAGGTACTGAAGTACAAAGGAAGAGTATGTGTACCTGAAACAGAAAGTTTAGACATTAGACATCGACTAATGAAGGAAGCCCATAACACCGCCTATTCGATACATCCTGGAAGTACAAAAATGTATCATAATCTAAAGAAATTATATTGGTGGAGAGGAATGAAAGCAGATGTAGCTAAGTTCATGTCTTAATCCCTAAATTGTCAGAGAGTGAAGGCCGAACGACAAAGACCTACAAGACTGTTACAGCCGTTACCGAAACCAGCATGAAAATGGGACTGTATCACTATGGACTTCGTCACCGGGTTACCATTGACTCCCCGAGAAGTTGACGCAGTTTAGGTGATTGTAGACCGCCTGACTAAAGTGGATCGATTTATAGCTATACGACCTCAATATACACTGGAGAGGTTAGCTAAGTTGTATGTGGATAATATTGTTAGATTACACGGTGTACCTGAAAGCATTGTATTCGACAGAGATCCACGATTTACTTCAAAATTTTGGAAAGGATTGCAAAAGACTACAGGTACAACATTGAAGTTCAGTACTGCATTCCATCCTCAGATAGACGGACAGTCGGAGCGTACCATTCAGATTCTAGAAGACATGCTCTGAGCCTGTGTAATTGATTTTAAAGGATCATGGGATGAAAAATTATCATTGATCGAGTTCGCTTATAACAACAGTTATCAGGCTACTATACAGATGTCACCCTATGAAGCATTGTATGGTAGAAAGTGTTGAACTCCTTTGTTTTGGAATGAAGTTGGAGAACATAGGATTGTTGGACCAGAATTTATTGAAGAGACATGTCGAGTAGTCGACATTATCAAGGAACGAGTAAGAACGGCTTAGAATCGTCAAAAGCAATATGCAGATACTCGATGCCGAGACCTTGAATTTGTCGTTGGTGATAAGGTATTCCTTAAAGTGTCACCTATGCGAGGTTTGAAACGGTTTAGATAGAAAGGGAAACTAAGTCTGAGATATGTCGGGCCATATGAGATTCTAGCCAAAAGTGGAAAAGTGGCTTACCAGTTAGAACTACCGCCATCTATGTCAAGTGTGCATGATGTATTTCATATCTCCTTATTGAAGAAGTACGTTAGAGATTCAATGCACGTTTTGACAGTGGATCCACCTGAATTGACTGATGATTTAACATTTAAAGTAGCACCAACTGAAATCACCAGCCGCAAGGTTCAACGACTATGCAACCGTGACATCTATTATGTTAAGGTCACTTGGAGAAGCAGAGATATAGAAGAAATCGCATGGGAAGAAGAGAATGCTATGCGAAAGCAATACCCTCATCTATTTGACTCGGAAGGTATGTACAAATTTCGAGGATAAAATTTTTATAAGCAGGGGGGAGTTGTAAGACCCGTATCGAACTAACCGGTCTTACCACCTTGTACCAGGTCTACCTATCGTGGTCGAGCCAAATGGACCAAGTGCGTGAAGGAAATAGCAAGACCAGGTATGAAACTGACCCAAAAACAATAAAATAGAGGGTAGGGTCGCATACCTAAACAGGTAGGATCGACCCCACCTCATCAGGAAGTCAGACCCATGACTTTTAGTCCTAGGGTCGGACAACTGAAACCCTAGGGTCGACGGGATCTGCGACCCTAGCATCGACCCTAGGATCACCGACAAAAACCGTAAATAGAAAACTTTCCTAATTTCAAGGGGATTCTTTCTTAATCTCAATGGGACTTATTTTGGGAGGTTTTTCTCTATGAATAAGACGTCCCTTAGCCTCTTTCACTCCTTTTGAAACCCTAATTGAAAGTGAGAGAAAGAAAAGAGAAGGAGAAGAGAAAGAGAATTGGAGAGGAAGACTAAAGAGAGGAAATTCAGAGAAACCTCTGAATCTCAGCAAACCTCATGTATGGATATGCTTTCCATGAATTTTTAAGACCTTAGAATAGTTCATGAAGAAGGTATGATCTAGGAGAAACCCAAATCATCCATCCATGGGAAGATTTCAATGGAATCCATGGAGGGAATCATGGTAGACAAAGTAAGGAAGTAACCTAGAGTTTTAAGCCATAGAACAAGCATAGAATGGACTATGGAAGTAAGCCAAAGGACCCAAACATGAAAGAATAGATTGTAGAATGAAAAGGTCGACTCAAACCACATGCGGTCGCACGTAGGGTTGATTGGGAATCGACCCTACCAGAGCACAGGATTGACCCCTAGCTCCTGGGAAGTCCAGGTAAGCTGCGGTCGCACCTAGGGTTGATGGGACAACCGACCCTAGCATCGACCCTATACCCTAGGGTTGCATAAACCTGCGACCCTACTTGCGACCCATCCTGCGACCCTAGCTTTACAGCAAGCTTAAAAATGTCGGAATGAATTCTAATTAAGATCTATCCACTTGTTATGTTTTCCTATTGATATGAAGGTGATTCTTAAAGCTTGAAAGAGGATTTACACTCAAGAAAAGGTGAGGGAACAAGACCTAAACTAATTGGCTAATAATAAACTGTTTTTGTTTATTAAGTCCAATCCCATGTATGATTCTCTGATTGTATGATTGTAATGTGCATATCACATGTCATCTATTCCTGTTATTACTGTTCATGCATATTTAATTCCGTTTGTTTATAACATGATGATGATGGTGATGCTAGGAATAGGCATGTGAATGTTTGTGTGTGGTTAGTGTACTTGATGCGAGTAGGGCATCAGGGGAAGTGTGATGCGGTGCGGTCCTAAGCACTTTAGCCCTATCTCTACTCAAGTTTTGTCCACTGACATCGTTGTATCGCCATTACCTTAGCAGAACTATTACATCATAGGGCATCAGGGGAGGTGGTCTCGGACCGTGTAGTCTTTGACTCTGCCGGGGGGCCTTAGCTCTGTCTCTATGGACGTATTGAGGGATGCTGGGGTGAGGCCTTGGATACACTATTTGATATTAGGATTGGTTAGTTGCGAGCCCAGTTTGCAAGCCCTCGCCAACAGGGGCTTACATGTTGGTATGGGTAGAGCATCAGGGGAAAGTGTGATGCGGTGCGGTCCTAAGCACATTAGCTCTATCTCTATTCCATGGTGGGGTGGATGTGGATGACAATGGTGTTTGATCCGTTGGGTGGGCTTACACACCCTGTGTATAGAGGCGAGGCAGCCACCGAACCTTTCTATAGCACATTGTAAACTTATATACCAGACCATAGATATGAATTGAATGCATGCATATGTTTGTTGCATTGTTTTGTTTGCTCACCCTTTTTGAATTTAAATATTTTTAGTTGATGATGCAGGTACCACTGTGGAAGATTATATGAATGCTTCTGCGTACAGGCACGTGGCTGCAATGGAGGCTGAAGATATAGTGGAGATGCATGACTCCTCATGCGAGTGCAACTCATGCGTTTTCGATTAGATTTTTATTTGAACTATTAAGGAAATGTAATTTGATATTTTATTTGTTTATGTCTCGGTTGATACAACATAATTGGGTATTTTAATTATGATTATCACAGTTAGATTCTCAGTTCAATTAATATTAAGACTTCTGCTATTGTGTATTTATTCTGATTATGGTTGTGGATGTGTATGGTTTAAGCTAATGGACATAGCCTATTTGGAATCCTGGATTGAACCATTGGTTTATTAGGGGTTCATCACACCATTCTGAATAATGTGGAATTGGGGTGTGACACTAATGACATATGAGGTTCAAGATAGTAGTTCTGAGTCACCTCACGGGTATGTTATCATCTTTGGTCATGTCAGCCCGATATGTTCGCACATGAAAAGACCCGACACATGCCCAAAATGACTAAACCGTAAAAGGGTTTGGGCACCGGTCTTACAACTCCACCCCCTACAAAAATTTCATCCTCAAAATTTAGGCGTAACTATGCCCTTGATCGTTGGGGTATTACTTATATATATCCTCTACCTTCTTCCCCAATTAAATCCTCTGACCCTGTGGTCCTTCTATTGGACTCAAATTCCAAGAGGTTTTGCAATGTGAATCCCTTGCCTCCTTGTTATACAATAGTCGAAGGATCTATTCTATAAAACAAATTGGCCTGTGGTTGGGCTATTTGATCTACAATAGTTGACGGTTCCACAGTATAAGATGAATCTGCCTAGGTTGGGACAGTTAGGAGGTCTATATGTAGGGTCTCTGATATATCTTTTTACATCACAAGTGGAACATGACAGGGTTGATGGAATAGATTGCGGCATAGCTGTTTGGTAATATCATTATGCCTATCCATTACTTTTCAATTTCCAACACCACCCATATTTCCATATTTCTTCCTTGCTTAACTTCTTTACTACGTCTAAGGAAAGCCTCTTTAAGATACCAGCTCTGTTGGGGAGTAATAAAACTAGGTGTAAGACCAACACTACATTAATCTGGTTTAACCGTGTCGTGCTAGATCTTCCCATCATTTCTGGACCAAGTGGACTGATCGTTTGAAGATGGATCACAAACCAGGTATGAGAATCGAGTTAAAAACACTAAAAACATACCTATGGTCAAATACTTGAGTAGGTATGGTCGACCATAAGGAAGGGAACAAAAATCTCAGACCATGAACCCCACGGTTGATGATTTCGACCCTATAATCGATGGGTTCTGTGACCCTAGCCATCGACTGTGAGACCCCAGATCACTCTAAGTTTTGAAAACTTTCCTAAACTAAGGGATTGCTTTCCTAATTGAAATAGGACTCTATATGGAGAGTTTTTCTCTATATAAAAAACGTCCCTCAGCATTTTTTCACTCTTTAAGAACATTAGTAAACCCTGGAGAAAGAGAAGGAAGAGAAGGAAGAGAAGGAGAAGAAGAAAAGGCTAAGGAGAGGATTTGCTGAGAAGAGATTGGCTCTCTATCACAGGCAAAGGTATGAACCTAATATCTAAAGATGTTAATTCTATGGACTATGGATTTTATGGAGGATTTGGGGATGTCAACCTATCATGATCCATGTGATTCCTTGAGTAATTTCCAAGGATAACCATGGGGGATGAGTTTGGTGATTAAGGTTGATAAGAAACTACTAATGATGGCCATAGGATGACCTTAGAATAAATCCAAATGAACAGTAGAGGATTTTACCCAGGAAGTACTCGAATTGCATGTAGTCTGTGACCAAAAATTTTAAGGTCGCAGCTACGGTTGACCATAGCATGACTAGCCTCACCAGAGGATTGACCATAGGCATACAGGAAGATCCAGAAACCATATGGTCGTAGCTGTGGTCACACTATATGCGACTGTAGGGGATCAACCGTAGGCAGTAAGGTCGATACATTATGAGACCATAGGACCAATCAGACACCTATCAGTGCTCTGTTTTGATTTCCTACTACTGTAACATGTTATATATGAACCCTAACTTAAATTCATATAACCTTTAGCTTGTTAAATTGATTGAAAGAGAATTTCAAGACTTGAAAGGAGATTGAGTATTGCTAACAGGTGAGGGAACAAGACCTAAACTAATTGGATAATAACAAACTGTTTATTTTTATTAAGTCCAATGTCATGATTGATTCTATGTTTGTATGCTTGTAATGTGCATCTCAAATGTCATCCAATATTCCTGCTATTACTGTTCATGCAAATTTAATTTCGTTTATTTATAACATGATGATGATGATGTTGCTAGGAATAGGCTTATGAATGTATGTGTGGTTGGTGTGTTGGACGCTAGTAGAGCATCAGGGGGAGGGCATGGCAAGGTGGTCTTTGACGTCGTCATTAGACTCTAGCTCTATCTTTATTCAAGTCTTTCCCACTAACATTGTCGTATCGCCATTACCTTAACAGAACTATTAGGTCGTAAGGCATCAAGAGAAGTGGTCTCGGACCATGTGATCTCAGACTCTATCGGGGGGCCTTAGCTCTATCTCTATGGACGTATTGAGGGATGCTGGGGTGAGGCCTTGGACACACTATTTGGCATTAGGAATGGTTAGTTGCGAGCCTAGTTTGCAAGTGTAAGACCCGTACACCACGAACCCGGTCTAACCTTATATTTCGTGTCGTGACCAGTATACAAATCAAGGTTGAGCCAAGTGGACCAAGTGCATTAAGAAATCCAAGACCCAATATGAAATTTAACTCAAAAATAGTCAAAATGAGGGTAGAGTCTCATGCATAAACAGGTAGGGTCGACCCCACCTCAATAGAAGTCCAACCCATGACTTTTTGGTCGTGGGGTCGCTGGGTCTCGGATTATGCGACCCTATATCCGACCCTACCTGTGACCCTACACCCTAGGGTCTCACATTTTAAAAACGTAGGGTCTCAGTACATCCAACCCTAGGTCCGACCCTAGGAAAACAACACGAACCAGAAATTAGGAAACTTTCCTAATTCCAAGGGGATCTTTCCTAAACTCAATGGGATTTATTTTGGAGGGTTTTTCTCTATAAATAGGACGTCCCTTAGCCTCTTTCACTCCTTTAGAATCCTAATTAAAAGTGAGAGAAAGAAAAGAGAAGGAAGAGAAGGAGAAGAGAAGGATAATTGAAGAAGAAGACTAAGGAGGAGGAAATTAAGAGAAAACTCTGAATCTCAGCAAACCTAAGGTATGAATACATTCTCCATGATTTGTTTAAGAACCTAGAATAGTTCATAAAGAGGATATGATCTAGGAGAAACCCAAATCATCCATCTATGGATAAATTCCAATGGAATCTATGGAGGAAATCATTACGAACAATAGAAAGTGTGTAAAAATCATAGTTTTGAACCATAGAACAATCATAGAATGGACCATGAAAGTTAGCCAAAGGATCCAAACATGAAAGAATGGAGTTTAGAATGAAAGGTCGATTCAGAATACGTATGGTCACACGTAGGGTCGAATGATATCTGACCCTACAAGACCACAGGATCGACCTCATGCCCTCGAAAAGTTCCAGGGAGGATGTGGTCGCACATAGGGTCGATTGGTATCCGACCCCACGTCTGACCCTACCCCTAGGGTCGCAGAAACTGCTACCCTAGGTGCGACCCTACCCTACGACCCTACCCTGCGACCCTATGATTTAAGCTAGTCTAAATGATTGAAATTAATTCTAATTAAAATCTATCGACTTGTTAGGCCTTTCTAGTGATTTGAAAGTGATTCATAAAGCTTGAACGAGGATTTACGCTCAATCAAAGGTGAGGGATAAAGACCTAAACTAATTGGAAAATAAAAAGCTATTTTTGGCTTATTGAGTCCGATACCATGATTGATTGATTCTATGCGTGTATGCATGTATTGTGCACTTAACATGTCATCCAATATTCTTGCTATTACTATTCATGCATATTTAATTTTTTTATTTATAACATGACGATGATGATGATGAAGCTAGGAATAGGCATGTGAATGTTTGTGTGTGGTTAGCGTACTTGGTGTGAATAGGGCATCAAGGGGATGACGTGACACAGTGGTTTTTCCTGGTCACCAGACTCTAGCTCTATCTCTACTCAAGTTTTGTCCACTAATATCGTCGTATCGCCATTACCTTAGCAGAGCTATTACGTCGTAGGGCATCAGGGGAGGTGGTCTCGGACCGTGTAGTCTCTGACTTTGTCGGGGGGCCTTAGCTCTATCTCTATGGACGTATTGAAGGATGTTGGGGTGAGGCC
Source organism: Protea cynaroides (assembly GCA_028583415.1). Classification (NCBI taxonomy): domain Eukaryota; kingdom Viridiplantae; phylum Streptophyta; class Magnoliopsida; order Proteales; family Proteaceae; genus Protea; species Protea cynaroides. The sequence goes on along the minus strand of CM053276.1, from coordinate 76,743,081 downwards.
TTGGATACACTATTTGACATTAGGGTTGGTTAGTTGCGAGCCCAGTTTGCAAGCCATCTCCAACAAGGGCTTACGTGTTGGTATGGGTGCATGTGGTACAACAATGCCGATACTCATTGGGTCGGCAATGCAATATTCATTGGGCGGCTTCACATACTCGTGTATAGAGGTGAGGCGGCCTCCGAACCTTTCTATTGCACATTGCAAACTTATAAACCAGACCAAAGATATGAATTAAATGCATGCATATGTTTGTTGCATTGTTTTGTTTACTCACTGAGCTCAAGTTGGAGAGCTGGCGCTCGCGCGTGTAATTCTTTTTATTTTCTGATGTTGCAGGTATTACGGTTGAAGATTATGCCGACACGCCAATATATGAACAGGTGGTGGCTATGATGAGCAAGCTGTGAAGGACTATTGTGATACGTTAAGCGAGAGTTTCAACTGTGGAAACGCTTAGTGTTAACTTTAATATTTGGATATTTGTAATATGTATTAAATTATGTTTTGGTTACTTGGAGATAAATAGAATATTAATTATTTATCATGACTAAACCTCAGTTCATTATCTGTAAGCCTTCCACTATTTACTTTATTATCTTTGATTAATGTGGAATGTGTTTTGGTTTAACAAAAATGGGGATTACCTATACGAAATCCTGGTTGAACTGTTGGTTTATTGACGGTTCATCACACCATTCTGGTTGGTGCAGAATTAGGGTGTGACAACTTGGTATCAGAGCTCTCAGGCCTTTCCCATGAAACTTGAATACTTCCACTAGAGTCCATGAACTTAGTTAGGATAAATTAAAAGCTTTAATACAAACACACCATAAGCACCTGTGTTGGTTGAGACAGAACTTAAACAAGACAATAATGTACATATTAAAGGTGGAACCATATATATACACAAACAGAAAGAGAAAATTCAAAACTTATCCTGATAAACAAAAAATATAGGGTATGATCTATAAGTCGGGCAGTTATCAAAGTATAAAAAGGATATAGTATAGTAAGAAGAAGGAAGCATCTGTAAAGCAAAAAATTAGAATACCGAGTTGGTACTCACAAGATGTGAAACTCGATGTATGACAAAGGAAGGAGAAAAAATGGTTAGTAATGCCTAAATCTCTGTAAAGGTAAAGGAATGATCTCAGACTGAATCCAACAGAGATAAGAGAACAATGGCCATAGACCAAAAATGAGAGTAACTATAAAAGAAGATAAAGCTATACTCATGGGCGATGTGGAGACTCAGAGTGAGATCCACCACATGCTGATCCATTGCCCGCTGAGCATTACGAAGATGTTGCAATTTGATCCCATTACCATTAGGGTTGAGAACGGGTAGTGAAAACTCATCTGAGCAAATGCTAAATAATGATAATTAGATTGGAGCAAATCAAAGGAGGTGAACAACCAGACCACTCCAGTCAATCTGTCTGGACTACCCAAGTTGCCAATGTTACATCAACACCTCCGAGTCAGGCCATGTACAGTACTAATTGGTAGCAACACTGTACCCCCATCACCTGTTACCTATAAGATAGTGCCTACGATATAGCAAGTCTCAGTAACACACACCCCAGTACAGAAGCTTGGTGCACAACAAGCAGTGTATCAAGGTGGTTATCCTTAGCAGCCACCGATGTATGGGATAACTGCATCATGACAAAATGATCTGACCAAGGATTGAGGAATAATTTCTGAAGATGTAGCCTCAGACGTTTTCAGCAAAGGATCAAAGATATAGTGGCCTTATAAATAGATAGGTTTATATAGGATGCGGTGCATTGTTGACTTACTTTTATGATTATAGAGGATGCACATGCCTGATTCTAATTCTCGTACCTTGACAGGATACCTTCTTGATTTAACTTGTTAATTGGAGTTATAGATATTGTTTCTTTAGTATTAGTCCTAATTATACCAATCTGAGCTACTCTCATGATCGACAACATGAACAAGGATATGAGCTAAACGAACAGTAAATGTTTAATCATGTTGAGCATACATCTTTTCGATTATACCTGATTTATTGATGTACCAAATCTTTCTCCAGATTTATTCCAATAGTGCCTCGATCGATGGCATTATATACTCGATAGAACCTGTAACCATGAGGTTAAGAACTATAAAACCTCTACTTCCAAGTATTTGGACCACCGGGTAACTTAACGATCTTTTGATGCCGATTGGATTACCATAGATTTACTCCGGATCTTTTAAACTTAAGTTCATTAGATAAAGCAAGTGTTCGTCATTATACTAAATTGAAAGGAGGAAATGAATTGCTTTTGGATAAATATTCTGATTCTTACATTTCTCGACATCCATTGAAAAGATGTTTAGTGATAATGGAATTATTGAAAGAAAGATGATTGGATTCAGATAAAATGATATAGCCAATAAACCTCAGATAAAGTAATGGAGGATTTGTTTCAAGATTACTGAATGGAAGGATATGAGTCATGTCTATAAAAGAGTGCATGAGCAAGAAAATAAGTAACAATCACAAAATATTTTTTGAGGTATATGAAAGAGAGATCAGGGTAGAACAACAATGATAAAGAAGGTGTAAGCTAATGATTTTTTTTGGGATATATGAGATTTTAAGCAATAGTTTTTTGAAAAACTAAGAGATGAAGGGACTACACAAGCTCTTAAGACCTTATACCAGATTTTTCTAGTTCAAGCCCTTTTGAACTAGATGTTGTATTGGATGAGCGTTATGAACAATGTTCGAATCATATGAATGGACAAAATTTGGATGCAACCTAAATCGACTTGAGATGGTAGACTTTGACGTCATCTTGGGAATAGACTGGTTGTCTCAACACTCTACAAGTTGTTATGTGCATAGAAGAGGTTATCGTTCAAGAATAAAGATGACATATAATTTAGTATTATTGAAAGCATGTTTCCTAAGAAGTGAAAGCTGATCCTCTCTATGCTGAAGGTGAAGAGATGCTTTAAAGAGAAAGAAGTTGGATAGATGGTATCAGTAGTATACATTACCAAAGAAGCACCACAGATGAAAGATATTGATGTGATGCATAAATTTCCTGATGTGTTTCCAGGAGACTTACCTGGGTTACCATCTGATAATGCGAGTTTGTCATCAACTTGTTACCAAGGACGACACTTATGTCAAAGGCACCTATAGAGTAGTTCCTATGTAGTTGAAGGGATTGCGATTCAACTACGGGAGTTATTAGACAAGGGTTCTAATCGGCTAAGTATTGCATCACGGGGAGCGCCATTTCGTGAAGAAGAAGGATGGTAGTGTCAGATTATGTATAGACTATCGGGGACTAAACAAGCTCATGATTCAAGAATCGATATCTACTACCTCAGATCGATGACTTGTTTAAACAGTTGCAAGGAGCAAAGGTATTTTCTAAGATTGATCTTCAATCAAGATATCATTAGCTGAATAATTTGGACAGCTATATCTCAAAGATAGTTTTTAGAATCGGGATTGGACATTGTGAGTTCTTGATTATGATGTTTGGATTAACCAATGTCCTTACATTTTATGGAACCGATGAACTGGGTGTTTCATGACATGTTGGATACGTTGGTCATTGTTTTCATAGATGATATTTTGGTTTATTCCAAGAATGAAGCAACTCATACAACGGATCTTAGAACAGCTTCACAACAGCTGAGAAGGGAAAAGCTTTATGCCAAGTCCAAAAAAAAAATACGAGACTTGAATAAACGAAGTGATCTTCTTAGATCACATAGCATCATGAAAAGGGATAAAAGTGGATCCTATTAAGAAAGAAGTAATCATATGGTGAAAAACATCTAAAGAATATTGTGAAGATCAGAAGTTTCTTGGGTTTAGCTGGTTATTATATATGATTTGAAGAGGACCACTCTAAGATCGCAATAGCTCTTACCAAGCTAACCCGGAAGGGAGAGGAGTTTAATTGGACTGACAAGAGAGGAGTTTAATTGGACTGACAAGTGTGAAGAATGTTTCCAAACTCTATAAACAAGGTTGATGTCAGCTTCCATCTTGATCGTTCCGGTACTAGGGAAACCTTTTACCCTATACATCGAAGCTTTTGGATTGGATCAAGAATGCGGATTGATGCAAGGTAAATAAGTGATTGCATATGCTTTAAGAAAACTGAAGGAGCATCAAAAGAATTACCCTACTCATGACTTGGAATTACCGGTGATGAATTATGCAATCAAGACTTAGAGACATTATCTATACGGAGAAGAATTTAGATTAAATGGGAACATAAGAGTTTTATTTATCTCTTCATCAGAAAAAGTTGAACATGAGGATAAGAAAATGGCTAGAATTGCCCAAGGATTTAGACTGTGATATTGAGTGTCACCCGAGCAAGGCTAATGTAGTAGCTAAGGCCTTAAAGAAAAAGAGAATTATGAAGTCCAAGGAAGGACCCAGTATGAATGCTGCCTTATGTTTCGCAGCAATAGATTCAGATTTGGAAGGAGAGTAACATATAATAGAAACTCGTGATGTTCTAATTGAGCGAGAACTTATGGATGAACTTATGGAGTAATAGTTCCTTGCTTGCGTTCACAACATTAAAGATCATCTTTGAATTGGTAGACGAAGTAAAGGTAGTAATTTTGTTAGATCTATATCTAAGAGCGGGGTAAGAAGATTTAGAGAAGGAAAAACCTAACCCTGACTTACTTTGGATGCGGAGACGGTACTCAGATGCAGAAGTAGATTTTGAATACCTGAAGATAAAGACTTGGATATCATGAAGAGGATAATGATAAGAGCCCATTGGACTCAATATTCAGGACGTCCTAAAGTATCAATATGTATCATGACCTGAAGAGATTGTACTGGTAAAGAGGAATGATAACAAATGTGGGTTCGTGCGTGTTCTAGTGTTTGAATTATCAGTAAGTAAAGGCTAAAAGACAAAGACCAACATGGCTTACTACAACAACCATCAGAGCAAGTCCGGAAATGAAACTACTTTACAATGAACTATGCCATTGATTGCCACTGACTCCCAGATCGATTGACGCAGTTTGGGTGATTATTGATCGCCTTAGGAAGATAGCTCATTCCATTGCTATACGACCTCGGTATGCTTTGGAGCGGCTAACTAAGCTATATGTGGATTGAATTTGCTACCAAACTACTATGTAGATGTCACCTATAAAGCATGGTATGGTAGAAATGTCAAATTCTTTTGTTTTGGAATAAAGTTGGTGAATAAGGAATTGTAAGACCTGAGTCTGTTGAAGAAACCTGTCGAGTAGCAGACAAGATCAAAGAAAAGGGCCAAGATAGCTCAAGTTTCTCAGAAGAGACACCAAGACCTCGAGTTCGCCATAAGTGACAAAGTGTTCTTGAAGATATTACTTATGCATGGATTAAAAACAATTCAATGAGAAGGGAAAGTTGTATCCGATATATGTTTTAGTTCTCATAAAATTTGGAGAGACGTAGAAAAGTTATATATCAACTACTGTTACCACTGTCAATGTCTAGTGTGCATGACGTATTTTGCCTGTCTCTATTGAAGAAGTACATTGGAGATCCATATCAATGGTATTGACCACAGATCCACTAGATTAGATAGAAGATGTAACCATTGAAGTGGTACCAGCCTAGTTCACTGGTTGAAAGGTACAATATCTCCAAAGCGGAGATAATTATTATATGAAGGTAACCCGGAGAAGACAAGACATGAAGAAGATTACATGGGAGGAAGAAGATGTAATGTGGAAACAAAATTCCCACCTATTGACTCCAAAGTAAATTCAAATTTTGAGGACAAAATTTATTTTAAGGAGGGGGAAGTTGTAAGATCCGTACGTTCAAATTTCAAGGATGAAATTTCTTTTAAGGGTGGTGGAGTTGTAAGACCCGCACGCCACGAACCCGGTCTAACCTTACATTTCATGTCATGACCAGTATACAAATCATGGTCGAGCCAAGTGGACCAGCTGCGTGAAGAAACCCAAGACCCAATATGAAATTTAACTCAAAAACAGTAAAAATGAGGGTAGGGTCTCATGTATAAACAGGTAGGGTCGACCCCACCACAACATAAGTCCAACCCATGACTTTTTGGTTGTGGGGTAGCATGGGTCTTGGATTATGTGACCCTACATCCGACCCTACCTGTGACCCTACATCCTAGGGTCTCACATTTTAAAAATGTAGGGTCTTAGTACATCCGCCCCTAGGTCCGTCCCTAGGAAAACAGCACGAACCGAAAATTAAGAAACTTTTCTAATTCCAAGGGGATCTTTCCTAAACTCAATGGGTCTTATTTTGGAGGGTTTTTCTCTATAAATAGGATGTCCCTTAGTCTCTTTCACTCCTTTTAGAACCCTAATTGTAAGTGAGAGAAAGAGAAGAGAAGGAAGAGAAAGAGAAGAGAAGGGGAATTAAAGAAGAAGACTAAGGAGGAGGAAATTTAGAGAAAACTCTGAATCTCAGCAAACCTAAGGTATGAATACATTCTCCATGATTTGTTTAAGAGCCTAGAATAGTTCATAAAGAGGATAGGATCTAGGAGAAACCCAAATCATCCATCTATGGACAAATTCCAATGGAATCCATGGAGGAAATCATTATGAACAATGGAAAGTGTGTAAAAATCATAGTTTTGAGCCAAAGAACAATCATAGAATGGACCATGAAAGTAAGCCAAAGGATCCAAACATGAAAGGATAGACTTTGGAATGAAAGGTCGACTCAGAATATGTGTGGTCGCACGTAGGGTCGTATGATATCCGACCCTACAAGACCACAGGATCAACCCCATGCCCTCGGGAAGTTCCAGGGAGGGTGTGGTCGCACATAGGGTCGATTGGTATCTGACCCCAAGTCCGACCCTACCCCTAGGGTCGCAGAAACTGCTACCTTAAGTGTGACCCTACCCTGACCCTACCGTGCGACCCTATGTTTTAGCTAGTTTAAATTGTTGGAATTAATTCTAATTAAAATCTATCGACTTGTTAGGCCTTTCTAGTAATTTGAAAGTGATTCATAAAGCTTGAACGAGGATTTACGCTCAATCAAAGGTGAGGAACAAGACCTAAACTAATTGGAAAATAAAAAGATATTTTCGATTTATTGAGTCTGATACCATGATTGATTGATTCTATGCGTATATGCGTGTATTGTGCATTTAACATGTCATCCAATATTCCTGCTATTACTTTTCATGCATATTTAATTTTGTTTATTTATAACATGATGATGATGATGAAGCTAGGAATAGGCATGTGAATGTTTATGTGTGGTTAGCGTACTTGATGCGAGTAGGGCATCAGGGGGAGGATGTGACACTGTGGTTTTTCCTGGTCACCAGACTCTAGCTCTATCTCTACTCAAGCCTTGTCCACTAACATCGTTGTATCGCCATTACCTTAGCAGAGCTATTACGTTGTAGGGTATCAGGGGAGGTGGTATCGGACCGTGTAGTCTCTGACTCTGTCAGGGGGGCCTTAGCTCTATCTTTATGGAGGTTTTGAGGGATGCTGGGGTGAGGCCTTGGATACACTATTTGACATTAGGGTTGGTTAGTTGCGAGCCCAGTTTGCAAGCCCTCGCCAATAGGGGCTTACGTGTTGGTATAGGTGCATGTGGTACAGCAATGCCAATACTCATTGGGTACACTGTTTCCATGGTGGGTGCATATAGGATGGCAATGCCGATATTCATTGGGCGGCTTCACACACTCGTGTATAGAGGTGAGGCGGCCTCCGAACCTTTCTATTGCACATTGTAAACTTTTAAACCAGACCAAAGATATGAATTAAATGCATGCACATGTTTGTTGCATTGTTTTGTTTACTCATTGAACTCAAGTTGGAGAGCTGACCCTCGCGTACGCAATTCTTTTTAGTTTCTGATGTTGCAGGTATTACGGTTGAAGATTATGCCGATACGCTAACATATGAACAGGTGGCGGCTATGATGAGCAAGCTGTAAAGGACTATTGTGATACGTTAAGCGAGCGTTTCAACTGTGGATACGCTTAGTGTTAACTTTCATATTTGGATATTTGTAATATGTATTAAATTATATTTTGATTACTTGGAAATAAAGGGAATATTAATTATTTATCATGAATAGACATCAGTTCATTATCTGTAAGCCTTTCGCTATTTACTTTATTATCTCTGATTAATGTGGAATGTGTTCTGGTTTAATAAAAATGGGGATAGCCTATACAAGATCCTGGTTGAACCATTGGTTTATTGACGGTTCATCACACCATTCTGGTTGGTGTAAAATTGGGGTGTGACAGCAAGCCCTTGCCAATAGGGGCTTACACGTTGGAATGGGTAGGGCATCAGGGAAAACATTGGCTGTGTTTGATCCGGACACTTTAGCTTTATCTCTATTCTATGGTGGGTGCATGTGGGATGGCAATGGTGTTTGATCCATTGGACAGATTCACATACTCATGTATAGAAGTGCGGGGGCCACCAAACCTTTCTATAGCACATTACAAACTTAAAAACCAGACCAAAGATATGAATTGAATGCATGCATATGTTTGTTGCATTGTTTTGTTTGCTCACTGAGTCATGATGAGTGCTCACCCTTTCGACGTCAAATATTTTTAGTTGATGATGCAGGTCCTACTGTTGAAGAATATATGAATGCACCGTCGTATGGACACGTTGCTGCGATGGACGTAGTAGCTGAAGAAGATGCGCATGATTCATCATGCGAGTGCAACCAATGTGTTTTTGCTTAAGTTTAGTTATAATTTGAACATCAGATATGTAATTGATTATTTATTTTTATGTCTTGTGGTTTGGAGATAATTGGATTAAATACTTATTTATCACTGTTAGACTCTCAGTTCATTATCTGTAGAACTTTCCCTTATTTGTTTATTACCTCTGATTATTAATGTGGAATGTGTGTGTGGTTTGATATGGTGGGTAGGACTTATACGAGATCCTGGTTAAACCATTGGTTAAATGGTAGTTCTTCACACTAATCTGGTTAGACCAGAATTGGGGTGTGACACTAGGTGTTCTTGATTCTTTCTTAGTTCCTTTAACCTTCTCAAGATTCTCAAATTTTTTCATTCAACAATTCCTTTCACTGATATCTGTCCAGTGTAATAAAATCTTACATCTTCTTCCATATCGACTTCTTACATACTTATGGGTCATATACATTAATCACTTCTATTCTGATCATGCCAACTTTTTTAAATCATTTATATCAACTCTTTAAATCATTAACATCAACTCTTCAGATCATTTACATTAGTGTACATAGATCTTAATTAGTATCAGTACCAAATTCTACCTCCTTTGGGTATGAAGAGTAGAATGTGTATAGACATCCATTAACATACATATATATGAGTACACTCTCAACATTTCATTATCTTCCAATGCACAATTTATTCCTCGAGGCATAAAAATTTATTGTCTCGTAACAAGATTTGGAAATCAAATTACTTTGATTAAAATTTTTGGTAATTCAGTAGAGTAAGAATCTTTATATACAAATTTCTCCATATTTATTCCTGCACAATGGCTTTGAATTATAATCAAACTTGTACTTACATAGCTGTAATAGATTTCTATCATTATCTTCTTTTCACAAATTGTAATACCAACTTCTTATCTCTTTGTTACCTTAACAACTTCTTTCCTTGAGTATATGGCAGTTGCATGAACTCAATCGAATAGATTATTGATTCTGGACAATAGGTATCTCTTTCATAATCAATTCCCTAAGCCATTAATGGATTCTTTTCCCATTATAAGTTCTATCCTATAGTAATTCTTAATACGAGTGCCAATCTTAGGGGTAGATCAACTTCGTACTTTGTCTCTTTGTCTGAGGTAAGCAGATTAATTCTTCTGACATCACTTCTAAGCTTTTCCTTCATCATCTCAATGTCTTGTATTAGGGGTCAAAATGATAGTGTTCCCTATAGACATTATGTCCTTATAAATTCCTTAAGAATAGAAATTCTTATCAGCAATAATCAAGATTGTATGAACAATTCTTCTATTTTGTCTAATTTATCTCTAACCAGCATGATTCAGTTTATATTAGTGTATGTCTCAAATGTTATGTTTTTTCCATCACCAGTATTAGGTTGCAATTCTTGAGATCTGTAACTCAATCCATCTATAATATTTCCATAGAAATCAAATACCTTCAATAACTTCAAGTTTGTATTGATAACTTTTGTCAAATTTGATTCAACATAGTTCTAGTTAAACTTGGTGTCCTAATGGTTACCACCTTTCATGATTTGGCTTCAAAGGTTTGGTCAAGTTTCTAACCTTTCTTATGATCATTTGAAGTATACTATGTGGTTTTCATCTATGTTTACAATATTTGATTCAGAGTTTCTGATTTCCTAAATTTTCACCAATGGTATATAGTAGTTTGACTAATCATGCACTAATTTCAGATTCTACATGTATGTCCAAAACTTGAAATATGTTTCTAGAGGAAAAGGAATATCTGTGATCCTATTGGTGATCGCATCCATTTCTTCCATTTTTAAAGGGATAATCTTACTTTCTCATGGCTTCTGTTCCTCTTTGTAATAGCAGCTCTTTCTTGAGTAGATGCCTCGGTAGTTGAAAGTGCAACAACCAGAGAGGGTGCAACTTGCACAAGGAACTTTCTTGAATGACCACCACTGGTGTTGGAGTGGTGCATTATTAATAACATGCAATTCCAGTATCGGGGCAGGTTTTGGCACTAGAGTTACTGGAGGGTTAGGCCCTCTCTGAAGGGTAGCCAGGAGTTCCTCGTTCATTTATTGCTGCTGGTCCTTGAAATCGTGAGCTATGCCCCTCAAGATCTTTATTACATCTTCAATCGTTGGGGATCTTGGTATGGGAGGCATCGGTATCGTATGCTCCTGAGTCACTTCAACTGGGGGCACAGGCTCAACGCTTCTTCCAACCGTCACCACTTCTGGTGGGGTGACATTCCTAGCAGGCGTTCTCTTACGATTATTAGGAGCCATGTGCTTGAAGGTTTGATTTGGGCCTGAAAAAATTTAAACTGTTAGTCACGCCATGAATATGAATGTTTTTATGAGAACATCATGCAATGCAATGAATATGCTCGAGGTCAGCAATAATGGTTTAACAAGGGCATTGCAGATGAAAAAGTGAATAAACATCCAAACGGAGTGACAATAGTAAAAGATGAGACTTGCGACTATACAATTGTGTGGTGGGGGCGTGCGATTGCAGTGTCCTACCGCACGTCGATGTCCTTGGGTTTAATAAAGGTACGACTTGCTTTTCTCATTTTCTTCTGTCTTGGTCTAGTGTGTGACTGAAAGAGCACACATCCTTGTCACATACCTCCTTTTGAATTTTCTTTGGTGACCTAAGGCTTGTATCTCATCATTCATCCTCCAATCACATCGTCACGATAAATCTCCAATCACATCATCAAGGTAAATCTCATACCGATTTTACATTTTTCTGACCTAGACGATTATCAGTTTCAATTCCTGGTGTAATATCCCTTATAATGATTCAGAACAATGGGGTTCTGTTCCAAAATTATGCTAAGGTGTTGTGTTCCAAAATTATGCTAAGGTGTTGTCATCATACTTAATCTCATGTTTAACCTCATCTCTATTGACTCATTTTGATCGTCAATGCAAAATCATATTTCATCTTCATTTTCTCAAAAACTGAAATCAATTTGTTGATTACTTATTTTCCTCCATTGCTGTGTTTGTCATCAAAATCTCTTCATAGATCATTCAAACCTCAATTTAAAAAATATTAGTTTCTCAACAATAATTTCTTTTCGACTTTAAGCTTTCTCTATTTCATTCGAATGCTTACATTGACTTTTCTCCTTCGATAACCAACACCATTTGAAATCTCTTATAATCAACATCATGTGTTGGTGTACATGTTTCATCTTGCATTCTAACATTTAAATTTTTGTATCTTGATAGATTTTCATCACTTGGGTTAACCCGGTTGCAATGACTTCTCTAGACATTTCGATTTATTTTAGGAAGGAGTCATTTGCTGCAGGGGCAACATGATGTGCATCATCTCAGTTATTAAGGTATGACCAGTGATGATTTCAATCAGCAGAGGTAGCCAGGAATTGGCATCATTTTAAGCATAGACTAGTGAAATCAAGTCCTTTCGTGAGATGCAATGAATTAGAGAGATTTGCTGTTCGTCAAGTATTCACTACTGATTCTTGGGTATCAGATACCCATACGTTCTAACCATGTGAGGTAGTTTTATTGTAACCTTTAGGTAGAACAAGGTACGGAGAACGGTGCAGATGATTCAACCTTATAAATTTCCAGTTGGGTACTAGGATGAAAGGTTATTTGGACATTCATAGTCTGGGCCGTCTCTTGGATGTCTCTGCAGAAGGAGAACTGTAAGACCCGTGTCAATCTAACTCGGTCTTACCACCTTGAACCAGGTTTACCCATCATGGTCGAGTCAAATGGACCAAGGGCATGAAGGAGATCGAGATCCCAGGTATCAAATCGACCCAAAAACACTTAATTTCAAGGGAGGGTCGCATACCCAGCTAAGCAGGGTCGGACCTCCCAAAGCAGAAAGTCAGACCCTCAATTTTGAAGGGAGGGTCGGACATCTTGAACCCTAGGGTCGACGGGATCATCGACCCTCCCATCGACCCTCGGTTACCGTAAGAAATAGAAATTAGGAAATTTCCTAATTTTCGATTGGGATTCTTTCCTAATCTCAATGGGACTTATTTTAGGATGTTCCTACTCTATTTAAAGGACATCCCTAAGCCTCTTTCACTCCTTTCACAACCCTAATTGAATTGAGAGAAAGAGAAGAGAAGGAAAAGAAGAAGAAGAGAAGCAAGGAAGAGAATTTAGCCAAAAGAGAACAGTTGTAGAGAAAAGAGTATTCTTCTCAGGTATGGATACTAATTCCATGAGTTTCTATAGACCTTAGGATAGATATTGATGAGAGTGTGATCTCGGAGAAACCCAAACTATCAACCCATGGTTAGGTTTTTATGGAAAATCATAGGGGAATGCATGAAAGCTATTTAGGAGGATGATTCATGGTTTCAGACCATGGAATGAATGTTGTATGGAATGTAGAAGCAAGCCATATGACCCCCAAATGCGAAGAATGGACTAAAAAGAGGGAATTAGACCAAAGTGCACCGAGGGTCGCACCGAGGGTCGATGACCATCCGATCCTAGGTGATCCTGACCATCGACCCTCAGTGTTCGGGAAGTTCAGATTTGGGGAGGGTCGCACCCAGGGTCGATCAGGACTCCGACCCTACCTCCGACCCTCAGTTAACAAAATAGTTTTTAAATTCTGAATAAATTCTAATTAAATTTTATCGACTTTTTTAGGTCTTCTAGCAATATAATAACATTATAAAGGTGATTTTAAAGCTTGGAAAAGTATCTATTAGCAAGCTAAGGTGAGGAAACAGAACTCTAAACTAATTGGTTAATAACAAACTGTTTTCTATTTTCTTGAGTCCAATGCCATGCTTGATTCTATGCGTATATGTTTGTAATGTGCATACAACATGTCATCCAATATTTCTATTATTTGTCCATGCATATTTACTTTATTGTTTATAACATGATGATGATGATGATAGGAATATGCATGTGATTGTATGTGTGTGGTTGATGTACTTGATGCGAGCGAGTATCAGGAGAGGTGTGATGAGGACGTCAATAAACGTTAACCTTTGGAGGGTCTCAGCACTTTAGCTCTATCTCTAACTCAAGACTTGTGCATTAGCATCGTCGTATCGCCATTACTTTAGCAGAACTATTATGTCGTAGAGTATCAGGGGAGCTGGTCTCGGTCCTTGTAGTCTCTGACTCTACCGGGGGGCCTTAGCTCTATCTCTATGGACATTCTGAGGGATATTGGGGTGAAACCTTGGATACACTATTTGGCATTAGGATTGGTTAGTTGCGAGCCCAGTTTGCAAGCCCTCGCCAGCAGGGGCTTATATGTTGGTATGGCACTATATAGCAATAAACGTTAACCTTTGTTATATAATGTTATGGTAGGATGGATGGGGACGACGATAAACGTTAACCTTCGGGCAGACTTCCACACCCTGTGTATAGAGGCGGGGTCAATAAACGTTAACCTTTGACCACCCAACCTTTCTATTGCACATTACAAACTATAAACCAGACCAAAGATATGAATTGATTGCATGCATATGTATTGTTGCATTGTTTTGTCTACTCACTGAGCCATGATGTGTGCTCACCCCCTCGACGTCGAATATTTTTAGTTGATGATGCAGGTTGTACCGTTGAAGATTATATGAATGCTCCAGAATACGGGAACGTAGCGGCGATGGAAGCTGAAGTTGAAGTAGATACACATGACTCCTCTTGCGAGTGCAACTCATGTGTATTCGATTAGATATTTTCTAGATTTCTTTATTTGGATTCAATAAAGACATGTATTTGATAATTATTTATGTCTCAGTTGATACAGAATAATTTGCTATTTAAATATTAATATCACAGTAAATTCTCAGTTCATTTTATTATAAGACTTCCGCTATTGTGTATTTACTCTGATTATGATTATGGATGTGTGGGAGTTTAGATAACACGGATATAGCCTACTCGAGATCCTGGTTGAACCGTTGGTTTGCTAGCGGTTCATCACACCATTCTGAATAGTACGAAATTGGGGCGTGACAACTTGGTATCAGAGCATCTCAGGCCTTGTCCGCTGAACTAACATACATTTATGACAAATGTGAACTGAGATAGGATAAAAGTAAAAACAGTAATATTAACACACTATAAGCACAAGTGATGGTTGAGACCAAATTTAAAAAGAGAATAATGCATCTATTAAAGGAAAAACAAGTTACATACAATGAGAGAGAAACAAACTGTATATACATAACTAAAGCAGAGTACAGTCCACAACCCAAACAGTTACTCCGTAGTACAAGAAAAATAAAGTACAATCAAGAAGCTGGAGGCGAAGGAGGAGGCGGGGCCTCACGGTCTCTGTCGTAGTCCTCGGCATAGACTCTAGTCAACCAGGCTATCTGAGTCTGGGTCGTCTGTAGACTAGTAGTAAGATCGGCTACCCTCCTATCAGTCGCACGCTGAATCTCAAGGAGCTCTCCCATCCGTGTGTCTGATGCGTGCTGGGCGGCTTGCAACTCATCCATCCTCAGATCAGATCTGCGCTGAGCCTCCCTGATCTCTTGCAGCATCTCCATCGTATCAGAAGGTGGGCGTGAAGGGCTAGCCGCATGAGAAGGACCAGTCTCAGGTATAGGATCCGCCGCAAGAGAAGTACCAACTCCAGCCGCATGCGTAGGTGAAGGTGGGGGTATCGCGTTGACATCCATATACATACGATCGTCATCATCGACAGGATCCACATGAGCTCTAGCAGCGGCAGCAGCGGCCTAAGCGTCAGCCATCTCAATGTGAGTTTGATGGCATACCATCTCGTTCCTCTCCTCATCACTGACTTGGGCATCCCGCATGCCCATCTTGCAGATAGCCTCCCAATCTAGAGGCGACGAGAAGATTTTCTCCTGAATCTTCTCATCTACTAAGTCCACCCCCAGAGAGTCGGTAGAGAAAGGAATCATGCGTCCATAGGGTAGATTACCCCTATGACCGGACAATGTAGCACTAATCATGGTCCGCATGATGATGTAGGGAAGGCGGACTACACCATGGGGCCATCATAGGGTATGCCCAGCAGATCGGCCAGTTTCCGATAGTCAAAGGAAATGTGCACCCCTTTAACATAGCTGGTGATGCGCAACTCTTGACCACGCTCAACGTCATTGTAATTCCCCACCACCTGGAGATTACAATAGAACTGACGCACCAAATCCGGACATGTGCATGCGTCAGAAGTGATGACAGGGAGCCACCCCATATCACCAAATTCTCTCTCTACGTTGAACAAGGCTAGCTCAGCCAAGTTCACCATACGACCACCCTCTACTTTCTTACGAGCATAGTCGGCATACTGTGCCTCGGCTTCATTGGAGCGGAAGCGAAGTGGATCACAGACTCCGGGTATCTTGGTACGAGCCATGGTATCTGCAGATAAGAAAGAAACAGGGAGACAAGTAGTTAATAGGATAAAAATCCAAAATTTAACATTTTAACGATGTAAATTGGACAAAAGCCTCACTTTTCACCCGTACACGCGGACAGGAGGACTTACGAAGGTTCCGACATAGCCTACGACACTCACACAGTAGGAAATTGGAACTAACGAAGACCAATTTGAAGAAATTCCAAGAAATCAAAAAATTTCGACAAATTAGGGCAAACGAGCAAAAATCCAAGTTTCTCGATAACCAACCGATGAAACTCAAAAATTTTTGAGGGCTTTCGTTCCTTGAGACACCAATAACAAAAGCCCCCAATAAAAATTGAATTTTTACGGTTGGAAAAAGTTTAATTTGAAGAATACCAGTTAAATGAGCAAAAACCTAGAAAAGAAAACCTAAAAAGAGGTAAAAATGGGAGAACATACCTGTATGGATGACGTGGACGTTGAAACCCGGACTCAAACCAACCAAAAACAGTGGAGTGGCACTGTAGCAACTCAGAGGGGAGAGACGAGTCGAAACGGGAGGGAAATAATAATAAATGACCCAAAATCGGATCTTAAAAATCTAATTTTTGGTCTGAGGGTCGGACAATTCGACCAGAACCATCGACCCTCGGATCGACCCTCCCATCGACCCTCGGCTCTCGGGAATCTGACAGAAAACTAAGGGTCGGAACTGAGGGTCGGACACCCATCGACCCTCAGCTCTCGGGAAGAACAGGTCATTCCCAGGGTCGGACATACCATCGACCCTCACCATCGACCCTGCATAGAAAAGACAGTATTTTTCTTTAAAAATGAGCTGGAATTGGAATTTTATATCGGTTAACATGCCTACATGAAATATAAATGACTTCTCACCTATTTTGATAATTTTCAGGCACCACCAATCACAGAAGGAATTATGTCTGGACGTAGGGTAACCCAACAGAACCGAAATGCAGTTCCACCACCACCACCCGTGGAGGAGACCAGTCAGGAAAATAATTATGCACCGGGTAATCCAGAACAGGCAAACCCTACAAATTTGCCACCTCCACCACCAGAGCTAGCAACCGTGGTGATGAATCTGGCTCAGCAGCTGCAACAGATGCAATACGCACAGGCTCAGATGCAAGTTGCGATGGGTATTATGTTCCAAGCCAATCAAGCTGCACCTATGCAGACAGGACAAGCCAGTGCAGCACCGGTGGGTAACCACCCAGCACATCAGACACCTCAACAACCTGCTGCACAAATTTCAATACCCGGTCCGGAAGTAGCTCAGGTTAATTATTAGTATCCACCCCCTATGTTTGGGGCATACCCCCAAAATCAGTTGGATCACTCTCGACTGGTGGAGAGATTTTTAAAGATGAAACCCAAGGAATTCAACGGCAAACCGTCTGATCCATTGTGGCCAGCACACTAGATAGACGAGATGGAGAGAAATTTCCTCATGATGACTATCACAGAGGAAGAAAAAGTATTATGTGCCACCTTCATGCTAAAGGGTGACGCACATCATTGGTGGAAATCTGCTAGGGCTTACTTATTGACCAAGCACGCCCTACTGACTTGGGCTATATATAAAGAAGCTTTCTTCGAGAAATATTTTCCACGAAGCTTCAGAGATTCTATGGAGAAAGAGTTCCTGAGTTTATATCAGGGACAGATGTCAGTGGATGCATATCAACAGCGTTACGAGGAGCTATTTTTCTTTGCACCACTTAGCATGCAAGAAGAAGACACCAAAACCCGTAGGTTCATCACGGGACTGAGAGGAAGCATCAGGGAACACGATTTGGGCTTAGAAAATAAGATTTATAATGAAGCTGTCCAAATCGCTCGAGTTATTGAATCAAGCCAGAAGGAGAGTTATTTCACACAGAACAGTGGTATCAAAAGGCCAGCTGGAAATTCTTACAACGGAGGCAATAACAGGACATATAAGCCTTTCCGCCCTCAGAATTTTACTGCTACAACCAAGACTACTCTAGTAGCTCAACCTCAGCCAAAGCCGAATTCTGAAAGCCCAAAGTGTTATAATTGCAACCAACCGGGACATATGGCAAGGGAGTGCCCAAAGCCCATGAAGCAGTTACATCAGGGACGGGTATATGCTGTTACATCCGAGGATGCTGCCGCATCACCCGATGTGGTCACAGGTATGACTGAAACCTTTTAAGTTGCAATTACTTTGTATGAGCATGTAGACTAAGTAAAATAAATCACAGGTATTGTACCTATAAATGGCGTACCCGCCAGAGTACTCTTTGACTCAGGAGCTACTCATTCATTTATATATGTGTCATTCGGAAAGAAGATAAACTTACCCATCAAAACATTAGACTACAAATTACTTGTACGGTCACCGATGGGGTTAGAAGTGGAATTAGAGAAAGGCTATGGACCATGTCCAGTTCTCATTGGAAAGAAAACCTTAGAAGCAACCTTGATACAACTTGAGATGGCAGACTTTGACGTCATCTTGGGTATGGACTGGTTAGCTCGGCATTCTGCAAACCTATTATGTGCTGAAAAGAAGCTAACGTTCAAAGACAAAGAAGGAGCAGAATTTAGTTTTTTGGGAACCAAACTTCCCCGTAGACGCAAGCTCATACTCTCAGCACTAAAGGCTAAGAAGTGCCTTGAGAAGGGGGCAGTCGGGTATCTAGTATCAGTGGTCGACCTAACCAAGGAAGCACCACAAATGGAAGATATTGAAGTCGTGCAGGACTATCCCGATGTATTTTCGGAGGAACTACCAGGATTACCACCCGATCGAGCCACAGAGTTTGTGATAGACCTTGTACCTGGAGCCGCACCAGTATCAAAAGCACCTTATAGAATGGCTCCTACGGAACTGAAGGAACTGAAAGTGCAACTACAAGAACTGCTGGACAATGGTTATATTCGACCCAGTATATCACCATGGGGAGCGCCGGTGTTATTCGTGAAGAAGAAGGACGGTAGCGTTCGATTATGCATCGACTATCGGGAGCTGAATAAACTGACAATCAAGAATCGATATCCACTACCTCGGATCGATGACTTGTTCGATCAGTTGCAAGGAGCAAAGGTATTTTCTAAGATCGATCTTCGATCAGGCTATCATCAGCTGAAGATTAAAGAAGGTGATATTCCGAAGATAGCTTTCAGGACCAGATATGGACATTATGAGTTCTTAGTCATGTCTTTCGGATTAACTAACGCACCGGCAACTTTCGTGGAACTTATGAACCGGGTTTTCCACGATATGCTGGATACGTCGGTTATAATATTTATTGATGATATATTGGTATACTCCAAGGACAAAGAAACCCATATCAAGAACCTAAACGCAGTCCTACAACGTTTAAGAAAAGAGAAGTTATATGCCAAACTTTCGAAGTGTGAGTTTTGGCTAAGTGAAGTCGCCTTCTTAGGCCATGTAGTATCCGCTGAAGGAATCAAAGTGGACCCCAGCAAGATCGAGGCTATTGTAAAGTGGGAAGCACCAAAGAGCGTTTCAGAAATTAGAAGTTTTCTGGGTCTAGCTGGTTATTATCTGAGATTCGTAGAAGACTATTCCCGGATTGCCATACCTCTTACCAGTTTGACTAAGAAAGGTGAAAAGTTCGTGTGGACCGATAAATGTGAGAAGAGTTTCCAAACGTTGAAGACCAGATTGATATCCGCTCCGATTTTGACTATTCCCGTTCCAGGACAGACATTTACTTTATACACTGATGCGTCAGGACTGGGACTAGGATGTGTGCTTATGCAAGGAGAGCAAGTAATTGCTTACGCCTCGAGATAGTTGAAAATACATGAGAAAAATTACCCCACCCATGATTTGGAGTTAGCGGCAGTAGTACATGCTGTAAAGATATGGAGACATTATCTATACGGAGAGAAATTTCAGATTAAGTCGGACCATAAAAGTCTTACTTATTTATTTAATCAGAAGGAGTTGAATATGAGACAAAGAAGATGGCTGGAACTGTTGAAAGACTATGATTGTGATATCTAGTATCATTCGAGAAAAGCGAACGTAGTAGCGGATGCGTTAAGCAGAAAAGCAATGATAAAATCTCAAGGAGAGGTTAGCACAACTGCAGCAATGTGTACTATCGGAATGGTATTCAATCACGGCAATGAGTAATATGTGATAGACGCAACGAATGAGTCAGCTAACCAAGGGTTTATTCATCGGTTTTCAAATATGTTCGCCGCTTTGAAAATTATACCAGACATAATGGATGAAGTAAAGACAGCTATTAAATCAGATCCTTATCTGAGAACAGTACAAGAAGATATCGAAAAAGGTAGGACTAATCCTGAGTTCACCTTGGACGAAGAGAGGGTACTGAAATACAAAGGAAGAATATGTGTACCTGAAACAGAAAGTATGGACATTAGACACCGACTGAAGGAAGCCCATACCACCATCTATTCGATACATCCTGGAAGTACAAAAATGTATCATGATCTAAAGAAACTATATTGGTGGAGGGGAATGAAAGCAGATGTAGCCAAGTTCGTGTCTCAATGCCTAAATTGTTAGAAAGTAAAAGCTGAACGACAAAGACCCACAGGACTGTTACAGCCATTACCGGAACCAGCATGGAAATGGGACTGCATCACTATGGACTTCGTCACGGGACTACCACTGACTCTTCGAGTAGTTGACGCAGTTTGGGTGATTGTGGACCGTCTAACTAAAACAGATCGCTTCATACCTATATGACCTCAGTATACACAGGAAAGGTTAGCAAAGCTGTATGTGGATAATATTGTTCGGTTACATGGTGTTTCAGAAAGCATTGTGTCTGATAGAGATCCACGATTTACTTCCAAGTTTTGGGAAGGATTGCAAAAGGCTATGGGTACAACATTGAAGTTCAGTACTGCATTTGATGCGTGTCGAGCGCTTAAATTAAATTACCTTACTTTGAAACGTAGATAGTAGCAAGTAAGAGTCGAACCCACAAGGATTGTATGATCAAGATTAAAATGTTTAATTAACCTAAAGAGAGAAAAAAAAAATGAAAATAAAATAAGACTCAGAAAGTAACCAATTGTTGTACTAAAACAGATTCTGATTAATCTTATTAGCACAATTTCATTGGCTATTCTATGTATGGAGGGGGGTATGTTTGCAGTAGAAAAGAACAGTAATTAATTATCTAAAATACAAGAATAAAGAGCAAGGTAATACAAATATCAAAGATTAAACCAATAAGAGAAAACTTCGGTCAAAAGGATACTTACACCATCTTCATAAACTTGTTCATCGACATAAAGGATAATCAATTCCAATTGAATAATCAACCAAGAAAATTAGGACTAGGCCTAAAATCCTTAGTCTTTCCTTAAGATTGGTCTATTAAAAGATAGCTTATTAATAACACCCTTACTCTTAAATCAATCTCAAGACTAGACTCTCGATTTGATTCAGGAATAAGAATAACAATTGGAAAGACGATTGAAATTAAACGTTAAGCACATACCAACGTGGTTTAATTATTTTAATCTGATTTCTCCTAGGAATATAACATTAACTTGTCCATTAACATCAATCCCCATTGCCACTGACATAGAATCAATTGATAGCAATTCAATTCTAATATAACAATTGATTAAATAAATAAATCAATTAGTAGTACTCCTAATCAACCCATTCATCAATCATTATACACATAAATTGGAAGAAAAATAAATATTCAATTAAAAATCAATAAATAAAAACAAGTCTCACAAGTTTACAATGATGGCTTCAGTTCCGTCTAACCAAAGATAAGAAAATTAGCCACACATGACTTCTTCAAGAACACAAAAGAAAGAGAGTTGTTCTTCAGCCATTGTCTTCTTTCTCAATCACTCTTGAATGCTCTTTACATAGGCTTTACATTGTTTAAATAGCCAAAATACAAGACTAAAATTGGTATGCCTAGATTTGACAACCTTATTACATGAAAATAAAAATTAAACAAAATCTTCGTTCCTAGATTAGATGAAAATCATTCCATTATTAAATAATTGTCACCCCCAAATCTACCAAATTTTGTAAGATTCCATAGTTGTGTATATTCTCCTCAAGATTTCCAATAATCAATCAAGGCCTTCCAATAGTGAACCTTCCGTGTGTAGCAACCTTCCTTCTCTGGTTTAGATTTGGATCAATTTTTCAGATTAGATTTTAAAACCACATTTGGAAGCCCAAACGAACTCTTTCCATGTCAGAATCCTACATGAAATTCAAAACGTTATTATTAAGAGTGCTAGAATTTTCATCTTTTATTAATTAATTAACAAGATTTCTAAAATATACCAAACTCATAAAATAAATTCTATTAAGCTCAATAAGGTATAAAACACCCTAAAAATCATAATGCAAAAGGACTAAAAAAATATAAAATTATACACTTATCAAATTCCCCTACACTTAGCCTTTGCACGTCCTCGGGCAAAATAAAATAAAAAAATCATAAACTATTCTACTTTCGTAGGAACCACGATTGCACTTAGCATGTATAGCAAGCCATTGAACCCCTAGGTTACCCCTAGTGGACGAGTTGTGTCTCGTGAGGGTTTGCAGTGAATCTACCCACAAAATTCAAAGAAAAATATTTTTAGATTTGACAAATTACAAGAATTAAATAAAATCTTAAGTACTCCACAATTATAACTCATAAACATAATTAAGCTCAATAGAAAACTTAAATCTTATCAAAGATACAATAACTTTATTTTAGTCACCATCTTCAATAAATTCATATTAATATGCATCTATAGTGTGAAGTGTAAAGTGATGTAACTCAATTAGTAAGGTTCTTAACAGTATACTTCAAGAAAAATAACACCATTTTTTTTTATTGACTTGTGCAATGTCCGTTTTCTTAGGCTTTCTAAGTTACCCATGTAGCAAGTGTTGGGTCAGTGACTCCCAAACCAGTTGGCTTTAGGGCACTAGGTGTAGAGACACCCCTAGGACTTAATAACTCAAGTAACAAAGGCCACAAAATCAGACTTAGTCAATTAAACTGCTTATAACCATCATCTCAATTTTTCTTTTTTTATTGACTTGTGCAATGTCCGTTTTCTTAGGCTTTCTAAGTTACCCATGTAGCAAGTGTTGGGTCAGTGACTCCCAAACCAGTTGGCTTTAGGGCACTAGGTGTAGAGACACCCCTAGGACTTAATAACTCAAGTAACAAAGGCCACAAAATCAGACTTAGTCAATTAAACTGCTTATAACCATCATCTCAATTTTTTTTTGAGGTATTTTGGACATTGAAGCAGTTATTTATTCTTTTTCAAGTTTTTTTTTTTTTTTTTTTTTTTTGTTATTGTCATTTCTCAAATTTATCGTTTATTCCCCACAACTAAGAGTTGGTGCAAACGTGAAATACAAAGACACATAACAATAAAACTTTATCTTAGATGGTGATTCAAATTTAGTTGCATATCTAATCTAAGGTTCAAGAATTTCAATAATTTAATCATATTTATAAAGTTTCAACATGGTCACTTTAGAGAATTAATCCAAACTTGTAACTGGTCAAAAAAAAAATTTTTTTTTTGGAAGAAAATTTGAAGTCAATTTTTTTCAGTTACTATATACAACCAATATTTTTTTTTTAGTTACTATATACAACCAATATTTTTTTTTAGTTACTATATACAACCAATATATACTAACAACATGTAAAAATAAAAACAAAACACATCGTAGAATTCCCCCACACTTAAAACTTACATTGTCCCCAATGTAAGACTAAATGCAAAGAAAAAGACAAATACAAACATAATATCTATGAAAAAAAAAAATAAATAAATAAAAAGAGAAAGGGTTAAGAAAGCAAATCTGATTTCTTGGGTTGCCTCCCAAGTAGCGCTTTTGTTTAACGTCGTTCGCTCAACTTTGCAGCTTTTCTCAATCTGAATAAAGTGGATCTTCTAAGTCCATAGCTTTCTCAACCAACGAGTTAACTTGAAAACCTTCATGGTAAGGTTTAAGTCTATATCCATTGACCTTAAAAATATTTTGAGTGTCCAAACTTTGAATCTCAACTGCACCATGTGGAACAATAAAAGGACCAATCTAACGAGATTGCAACTTACCAGGAAATAATCGAAGCCTTGAATTATAAAGGAGCACTTTTTGTCCAACAACAAATTGCTTCTTAGAAATCATTTTATCATGAAAGGCCTTCGTCTTTTCCTTATAAATCCGAGAGTTCTCATAAGCTTCATTGCGAATCTCCTCTAACTCCTGCAATTGCAACTTTCGTTGCTCCCCCGCCTTATCTGTCTCCATGTTACACTGCTTAATTGCCCAGAATGCCTTGTGCTCCAATTCTACCGGTAGATGACATGCTTTTCCATAAACCAATCGATATGGAGACATCCCTATAGGTGTCTTATAAGCAGTCCTATAAGCCCATAGTGCATCGTCAAGTCTTGTACTCCAGTCTTTCCTATTCGGATTAACTGTTTTTTTTAAAATTGACTTCACCTCTCTATTAGATACCTCAGCTTGCCCATTAGTTTGTGGATGGTAGGCAGTTGAAATCTTATGGGTCACAGAGTACCTCTTAACCAGTGCTGTTACAGTGCGGTTACAAAAGTGAGTCCCTCTATCACTGATCATTGCCCGTGGGATCCCAAATCTAACAAAAATGTGAGACTTGACAAAATCTGCAACCACTTTAGAATCATCAGTTCGGGTGGCTTTTGCTTCCACCCACTTTGACACATAATCAACAACAAGTAAAATATAAACATTGCCAAAAGAATTAGGAAAATGACCCATAAAGTCAATGCCCCAAACATAAAAAATTTCACAAACAAGTATGGGGGTTTGTGGCATTTGATCCCTACGGGCCACATTACCTGAGTATTGGCAACGAGTGCATGACTTACAAAATATATATGCATCATGAAATAAAGATGGCCAAAAGAAGCCACATTCAAGCACTTTTCTTGCTGTTCTTTTAGGACCGAAATGTCCACCACATGCATATGAATGATAAAAGATAAGAATGGATTCAAATTCAGTTTCGGGTACGCACCTTCTTACCATTTGGTCTGAACATTGTTTCCAAAGATAAGGGTCATCCCAAATGTAGTACCGAGCATCACTCTTGATTTTCTCTTTTCGTACTCTAGGTAACTCTGGTGGTAAGGTTTTGGTAGCCAAATAATTGACTAAATCTGCATACATGTCACCTTAAGTAGTTGTTCATCTGGAAAGAAATCTTGTAATGGTATCGCATCATCCTCCATAACCACCCGACTAAGATGGTCTGCAACTAAATTCT
Source organism: Protea cynaroides (assembly GCA_028583415.1). NCBI lineage: Eukaryota > Viridiplantae > Streptophyta > Magnoliopsida > Proteales > Proteaceae > Protea > Protea cynaroides. The sequence continues at coordinate 76,717,696 of CM053276.1, read as the reverse complement.
CAGCTCCCTTCTTGTCCTTAATCTCTAAATCAAATTCTTGAAGAAGAAGGATCCATCTGATCAATCTTGGCTTAGATTCCTTTTTCGCCAGCAAATGCCTAAGAGCTGCGTGATTAGAATAGGCAATAACTTTAGTTCCCAATAAATAAGATCTAAATTTTTCCAAAGCAAAAACTATAGCCAATAGCTCTTTCTCCGTTGTGGAGTAGTTACACTGTGGTTCAGTTAGTGTCCGAGAGGCATAATAGATAGCATGAGCAACTTTCCCAACACGTTGACCCAAAACAGCCCCAATAGCATAATTGCTAGCATCACACATGATCTCAAATGGGAGTTTCCAGTTCGGTGATTGAATCACGGGGGCTGTTGTTAGCAGTTCTTTGAGCTTGTCAAAAGCTCTTTTGCACTCATCATTAAAGTCAAACACCACTTCCTTTTGTAAGAGTTTGCATAAGGGCAATGAAATTTTCGAGAAATTCTTGATGAAGCGCCGATAAAAGCCTGCATGTCCAAGAAAGGAACGCACTTCCCGCACAGTTGTGGGGTAAGGTAAAGATTGAACAAGATCTATCTTTGCTTTGTCAACTTCTATACCTCTAGAAGATATTACATGACCTAAAACTGCTCCTTGTGCTACCATAAAATGACATTTCTTAGAATTAAAAACAAGGTTAGTTTCTATACACCTCTTAAGAACAAGTGTAAGGTTATCCAAGCATGTATCAAAAGAGTCTCCATAAACAGTAAAATCATCCATGAAAACTTCTATAATGTTCTCTACATAATCAGAAAAAATGCTAACCATACACCTCTGGAATGTGGCTAGGGCGGTGCAAAGACCAAACGACATTCGTCGGTAAGCAAAGGTACCAAATGGGCAGGTGAATGTCGTTTTCTCCTGATCTTCAGGTGCAATCACAATTTGATAGTAACCTGAGTAACCATCAAGACAACAATAGTGCGAACGACCTGCTAATCTCTCCAACATTTGATCGATAAATGAAAGAGGAAAGTGGTCTTTACGAGTTGAAACATTCAATTTCCTATAATCAATACAAACACGCCACCCATTTTGTATCCTAGTAGGGATTAACTCATTATTTTGATTCTTAACAACAGTTATGCCCATCTTTTTAGGTACCACCTGAACCGGACTTACCCACTTACTATCAGAGATAGGATAGATAATTCCAACATCAAGGAGCTTTAATATCTCCTTCTTCACAACTTCCATCATAGGAGGGTTGAGTCTACGTTGTGCTTCTCTAATCGGTTTGGCTCCCTCCTCAAGAAGTATGCGATGCATGCACATGGCCGGGCTGATTCCCTTAATGTCGGCTATTGTCCACCTAATGGCTGTCTTATGGTCTCTCAAAATTCGAATGAGTTTCTCCTCTTGTAGCTTGGTCAAGTCCCTTGCTATTATCACAGGTAACGTCTCATTGTCTCCTAAGTAGACATATTTGAGATGGTCTGGAAGTGGTTTCAGCTCAACGATAGGTGCCTACACAATGGAAGGTAACAACCTTATATGAGATATAGGCAACTCAATGTGAGCAACATCATATCTTTTTGGAATTGGGGGTAAGGCCTGCAATGCCATCAACATCTTCTCTAATTCAGCATTTAACACAAATTTTGAATTGAAATCCATGCTATTCAAATGTTTGCTAATGGCTACCATCAACTCATCTTCACCATTTAATTCAAAAACTTGTTGTACCATAGAATCAATTATATCAATAGCAAAAATAGAATTTATATCACTAGGATACCTCATAGCCTCAAAAATATTAAAGCGAACCATCTCGCCATCAAATTCCATAGATAAGGTACCATCATGAACATCTATTTTTGTTTTAGCAGTCTTTAAAAATGGTCTACCCAACAAAAGAGGTGTAGAATTATGAGATGAGTCATCTTCCATTTTTAATACATAAAAATCAGCAGGAAATACCAATTCATTAACTTGAACTAACACATCCTCAATCACACCTTCGGGATATACATTTGATCTATCGCCTAATTGAATAGTTACACCAGTTTCTTTTAAAGGTTCTAGATTTAATGAAGCATATATTGAATAAGGCATGACATTAATTGATGCTCCTAAATCTAACATAGCTCTATTGAAATTGGTGTTACCTATTTTGCATGGGATAGTGAATGTACCTGGGTCTTTACACTTAGGGGGAAGCTTCCGTTGAATAACGGCTGAGACATTTTCACCCATACTTACCTTTTCATCTCCTTTCAATTTTCTCTTGGATGTGCACAATTCCTTAAGAAATTTAGCATACCGTGGCACTTGTTTAATTGCTTCAATAAGAGGTATATTTATCTCTACCTTTTGAAAAATCTCCAACATCTCCTTTTCTTTTTCTTCCTTTCTAGATTGAGCAAACCTGCTAGGAAAAGGAGGTTGAATAGGAATAGAGTAAATAGAAGGTTTAGAGTTTACCCCCCGGATGAGAAAAATAGATGTCGGAGTTGATTTTGAGGTCTCTTTCTCTTTTTCCTTTTCTATATTCTCCACTTTTTTTCCACTTCTCAAGATTATGTCATTTGCATTTTCCTTCGGATTCACCATTGGTTGCGAAGGTAGCTTTCCCGAGCCTCGAGCCTCTAGTCTACTCATTAAAGTGGCCAGTTGGCTTATTTGAGTCTCCAAGTTCTTTATACCTGCCCTTGTTTCCTGTTTAAATTGTAATGAATCATTGGCAAGTGTTTTAAAATTATCTTCCAAGGTCATACCTGAACTTGAAGGTGCTTGTTGTCTGGATTGAAAAGGTTGTTGGCCTTGTTGATACCCATACTGACGATTGGGGCCATCTTGATTACCATAGCTGAGATTTGGGTGATTCCTCCATCCCGGATTGTAAGTATTTGAGTATGGATCGTACTTACGTTGAGGTTGTCCTGAAATCCACCCACGGATTTGCTTGCTCAGTAGATTCCTCTTGAAGCGTGGGACACATATCAGTTGGGTGTCCCGCGATGTAGCAAATTCCACAAGTTTGAATCTGTTGTACCTTATCCACAGCCAATTGACGAACAAGTGAAGACAATTCTACAATTTTAATTCAAGAGAAGAAGTGCTTACCTCATTAACCTTGTTCGATGGAGGGTCATTTCTTACACCAAATTGCTGAGAGTTAGCAGCCATATTTGCAATCAAATTACGGACTGCCCTTGGAGTTTTATCCACTAATGCTCCTCCACTCGCTGCGTCAATCATACCCCTATCAGTATGAGAAAGCCCTTCGTAGAAGTATTGAATGAGTAATTGTTCGCTAATTTGGTAATGAGGGCAGCTGGCGCAAAGCTTCTTGAATCGCTCCCAGTATTCATAAAGTGTTTCTCCATTATATTGCCTAATACCACAGATTTCCTTTCGAATATTGGCTGCCCTTGAAGCTGGAAAATACTTTTCCAAGAAAATCCGCCTCATCTCATTCCATGTGGTAATGGATCCTGATGGCAAGTAATAAAGCCAATCTTTTGCATTGTCCGCTAATGAGAATGGAAACGCCCTCAACTTGATTTGCTCCTCAGAAATTCCGGTTGGTTTATGATCGAACATACCACACGAAATTCTTTTAGATGCTTGTGTGGGTCATCACCTACAAGACCACGAAAAGTAGGAAGGAGATGGATTAGACCAGATTTAAGTTCAAAGGCAACATCAAGATTAGGATACTCGATGCAGAGTGGTTGTTGGTTCAGATTAGGAGCCGCTAACTCCTTAAGAGTGCGGTTGTTGTTGTCCGCCATTTCTTCAAAGTCCGAATTACTAGTGCTGCCCGGAAGCTAAATCAATGGCTACGTTGTTGCCCGATGAAGAATTTTTATTGTCTTTCTACTTTTTCTCCTTAGCTTGTGCAGTTCTTTCTATTTCTGGATCAAATTGCAACTCTCCCAAATGAGAAGATCGGGTCATTCACTTAAGAGAACAAGTAGATAATAAAAAAAAAAAAAATCAATTACATAACCAAACAAATCAATTTAATCAAAACAATCCCAGGCAACGGCGCCAAAATTTGATGCGTGTCGAGCGCTCAAATTAAATTACCTTACTTTGAAACGTAGATAGTAGCAAGTAAGAGTCGAACCCACAAGGATTGTATGATCAAGATTAAAATGTTTAATTAACCTAAAGAGAGAAAAAAAAATGAAAATAAAATAAGACTCAGAAAGTAACCAATTGTTGTACTAAAACAGATTCTGATTAATCTTATTAGCACAATTTCATTGGCTATTCTATGTATGGAGGGGGGTATGTTTGCAGTAGAAAAGAACAGTAATTAATTATCTAAAATGCAAGAATAAAGAGCAAGGTAATACAAATATCAAAGATTAAACCAATAAGAGAAAACTTCGGTCAAAAGGATACTTACACCATCTTCATAAACTTGTTCATCGACATAAAGGATAATCAATTCCAATTGAATAATCAACCAAGAAAATTAGGACTAGGCCTAAAATCCTTAGTCTTTCCTTAAGATTGGTCTATTAAAAGATAGCTTATTAATAGCACCCTTACTCTTAAATCAATCTCAAGACTAGACTCTCGATTTGATTCAGGAATAACAATAACAATTGGAAAGACGATTAAAATTAAACGTTAAGCACATACCAGCGTGGTTTAATTATTTTAATCTGATTTCTCCTAGGAATATAACATTAACTTGTCCATTAACATCAATCCCCATTGCCACTGACATAGAATTAATTGATAGCAATTCAATTCTAATATAACAATTGATTAAATAAATAAATCAATTAGTAGTACTTCTAATCAACCCATTCATCAATCATTATACACATAAATTAGAAGAAAAACAAATATTCAATTAAAAATCAATAAATAAAAACAAGTCTCACAAGTTTACAATGATGGCTTCAGCTCCGTCTAACCAAAGATAAGAAAATTAGCCACACATGACTTCTTCAAGAACACAAAAGAAAGAGAGTTGTTCTTCAGCCATTGTCTTCTTTCTCAATCACTCTTGAATGCTCTTTACATAGGCTTTACATTGTTTAAATAGCCAAAATACAAGACTAAAATTGGTATGCCTAGATTTGACAACCTTATTACATGGAAATAAAAATTAAACAAAATCTTCGTTCCTAGATTAGATGAAAATCATTCCATTATTAAACAATTGTCACCCCCAAATCTACCAAATTTTGTAAGATTCCATAGTTGTGTATATTCTCCTCAAGATTTCCAATAATCAATCAAGGCCTTCTAATAGTGAACCTTCCGTGTGTAGCAACCTTCCTTCTCTGGTTTAGATTTGGATCAATTTTTCAGAATAGATTTTAAAACCACATTTGGAAGCCCAAACGAACTCTTTCCATTTCAGAATCCTACATGAAATTCAAAACGTTATTATTAAGAGTGCTAGAATTTTCATCTTTTATTAATTAATTAACAAGATTTCTAAAATATACCAAACTCATAAAATAAATTCTATTAAGCTCAATAAGGTATAAAACACCCTAAAAATCATAATGCAAAAAGACTAAAAAAATATAAAATTATACACTTATCAGCATTCCACCCACAGACAGACGGACAGTCAGAGCGTACAATTCAGATTCTAGAAGATATGCTACGAGCATGTGTAATTGATTTCAAAGGATCATGGGATGAAAGGTTACCATTGATCGAGTTCGCTTATAACAATAGCTATGAGGCTACTATACAGATGTCACCTTATGAAGCACTGTATGGCAGAAAGTGTCGAACTCCTTTGTTTTGGAATGAAGTTGGAGAACGTAGTATTGTTGGACAGGAGTTTGTTGAAGAGACTTGCCGAGTGGTCGACATTATCAAGGAAAGAGTGAGAACGGCTCAGAACCGTCAGAAGCAATATGCAGATACTCGACGCAGAGTTCTGGAGTTCGTTGTAGGTGATAAAGTATTTTTGAAGGTATCGCCTATGCGAGGAGTAAAAAAAGGTTCGGGCAGAAAGGGAAACTAAGTCCAAGATATGTCGGGCCGTATGAAATTCTAGCTAAGCATGGTAAAGTGGCTTATCAGTTAGCACTACCACCATCTATGTCAAGTGTGCATGACGTATTTCACATTTCCCTATTGAAGAAGTATGTCAAGGATCCAACGCACGTTTTGACAGTAGATTTGCTGGAATTGACCGATGATTTGACATTTGAAGTAACACCAATAGAAATCACCAGCCGAAAGGTTCAACATCTATGCAATCGAGATATCTATTATGTTAAGGTCACATGGAAAAGTAATGACATGGAAGAAATTTCATGGGAAGAACAAAATGCTATGCGAAAGCATTACCCTCACTTATTTGATTCAGAAGGTACATACAATTTCGAGGACAAAATTTTTATAAGTAGGGGGTAGTTGTAAGACCCGTGTCAATTTAACCCGGTCTTACCACCTTGAACCAAGTTTACCCATCATGGTCGAGTCAAATGGACCAAGGGCGTGAAGGAGATTGAGATCCCAGGTATCAAATCGACCGAAAAATACTTAATTTGAAGGGAGGGTCGCATACCCAGCTAAGCAGGGTCAGACCTCCCAAAGCAGAAAGTCAGACCCTCAATTTTGAAGGGAGGGTCGGACATCTTGAACCCTAGGGTCGACGGGATCATCGACCCTCCCATCGACCCTCGGTTACCGTAAGAAATAGAAATTAGAAAATTTCTTAATTTTCGATTGGGATTCATTCCTAATCTCAATGGGACTTATTTTAGGATGTTCCTATTCTATTTAAAGGACGTCCCTAAGCCTCTTTCACTCCTTTCACAACCCTAATTGAATTGAGAGATAGAGAAGAGAAGGAAAAGAAGAAGAAGAGAAGCAAGGAAGAGAATTTAGCCAAAAGAGAACAGTTGCAGAGAAAAGAGTGCTTCTCAGGTATGGATACTAATTCCATGAGTTTCTACAGACCTTAGGATAGATATTGATGAGAGTGTGATCTTGGAGAAACCCAAACTATCAACCCATGGTTAGGTTTTTATGGAAAACCATAGGGGAATGCATGAAAGCTATTTAGGAGGATGATTCATGGTTTCAGACCATGGAATGAATGTTGTATGGAATGTAGAAGCAAGCCATAGGACCCCCAAACGCGAAGAATGGACTAAAAAGAGGGAATTGGACCAAAGTGCACCGAGGGTCGCACCGAGGGTCGATGACCATCCGACCCTAGGTGATCCTGACCATCGACACTCAGTGTTCGAGAAGTTCAGATTTGGGGAGGGTCACACCCAGGGTCGATCAGGACTCCGACCCTACCTCCGACCCTCAGTTAACAGAATGGTTTTTAAATTCTGAATAAGTTCTAATTAAATTTTATCGGCTTTGTTAGGTCTTCTAGCAATATAATAACATTATAAAGGTGATTTTAAAGCTTGGAAAAGTATCTATTAGCAAGCTAAGGTGAGGAAACAGAACTTTAAACTAATTGGTTAATAACAAACTATTTTTTATTTTCTTGAGTCCGATGCCATGCTTGATTCTATGCGTATATGTTTGTAATGTGCATACAACATGCCATCCAATATTTCTATTATTTGTCCATGCATATTTACTTTATTGTTTATAACATGATGATGATGATGATAGGAATAGACATGTGATTGTATGTGTGTGGTTGATGTACTTGATGCGAGCGAGTATCAGGGGAGGTGTGATGAGGACGTCAATAAACGTTAACCTTTGGCGGGTCTCAACACTTTAGTTCTATTTCTAACTCAAGTCTTGTGCATTAGCATCGTCGTATCGCCATTACTTTAGCAGAACTATTATATCGTAGAGTATCAGGGGAGGTGGTCTCGGTCCTTGTAGTCTCTGACTCTACCGGGGGGCCTCCTTAGCTCTATCTCTATGGACATTCTGAGGGATGCTGGGGTGAGGCCTTGGATACACTGTTTGGCATTAGGATTGATTAGTTGCGAGCCCAGTTTGCAAGCCCTCGCCAACAGGGGCTTACGTGTTGGTATGGTACTATATAGCAATAAATGTTAACCTTTGTTATATAATGTTATGGTAGGGTGGATGGGGACGACGATAAACATTAACCTTCGGGCAGACTTCCACACCATGTGTATAGAGGCGGGGTCAATAAACGTTAACCTTTGACCACCCAACCTTTTTATTGCGCATTACAAACTATAAATCAGACCAAAGATATGAATTGATTGCATGCATATGTATTGTTGCATTGTTTTATCTACTCACTGAGCCGTGATGTGTGCTCACCCCCTCGATGTCGAATAATTTTAGTTGATGATGCAGGTTATACCATTGAAGATTATATGAATGCTCCAGCATACAGGAAAGTAGCGGCGATGGAAGCTGAAGTTGAAGTAGATACACATGACTCCTCTTGCGAGTGCAACTCATGTGTATTCGATTAGATATTTTTTAGATTTCTTTATTTGGATTTAATAAAGACATGTATTTGATAATTATTTATGTCTCAGTTGATACAAAATAATTTGTTATTTAAATATTAATATCACAGTAGATTCTCAGTTCATTTTATTATAAGACTTCCGCTATTGTGTATTTACTCTGATTATGATTATGGATGTATGGGAGTTTAGATAACACGGATATAGCCTACTCGAGATCCTGGTTGAACCATTGGTTTGCTAGCGGTTCATCACACCATTCTGAATAGTGCAGAATTGGGGTGTGACAAGAACTTATTTTTGTGGAGCCAAAAATTCCAGTTATAGCTGAATGAGAGCTTGCATTAATACAGGAGCAGATGATGTTAGTCCCTGAATTAAGAGAAAGTAACTATTGACCAGTTTCTAGAGTATATAGTTGCATTATTCAGCACAATTTTGTACCCAGAAGCGGTCATATGGATGCTGTTGTGCAATTCTAAGAGTTTGTTGCTTATTATGTCACTGTCTGACACTAGCTTTGTCTTCCATACTTGATTTTGAGAACACTGATTACTACAGTGCTCTATTCTTGGTTTGGCAGTCTTCCTTATGGGAGGTTGCTCAGCCACTTATTCATTTAGCTGGGGATAGACCTTCCTCAAGATGATTGTGTAGAGCAGTCCATCAATTATGATTTTGATTGGAATTCATTGGCTTAGCCTTCTTGATGTTGTTTTTAGCAATGATGAGTTAGAGGGAATTCCTCGTCCAAATCCACGATCTTGGCAATGATCGGCTAAGAAAATTCAATGTAGGGTGATTTCATCCTTGACTAGGATTGAATCAATTTCATGGAGTGATAGCAGTGATCCAACATACATCCCTATGGATTCTTTTCTTGTTTAATACTCAGAAGATATAGCATTGTTAGCAATTGAGCAAGAAAGTACGCCATAGTGGCGAGAGGTTCACAATGATGTCACATTTGATGGTTCCTCAGACTGGGGTTTTCGATGTTGGGGAGCTGCAAAATGTGTTGGCAGATGCTCACACTCTATTGTCTGAGTTACAAGAGTACTATCAAAAGACACAGATAGGATTATCATCATACAAGAGGTGTATGCTGTAAAACATATCAGGTGTGGAGCAACGTGTGATAGCAATTGAGAATGCTTTGTTGCAATCGTGTGCAATTGAGAATGCTATGTTGCAATCGTGTAACACTCTTGAGGTTACTAAACGAGAGGTGTCCTCTTTACGGAATGCATTGACTTCAGTAGGTTTAATCTTACCTATTTCTACTGAGATAAAGGCAAAGACTATGGCTGAGCGTGTGAGAGTTCACCAGCATAGAGTTTGATCTATGGCTAGGGTTCAGTACGTCACACCCCAATTCTGGACTAACTAGTAGTGTGATGAACCATCATAAGAACCAACAGTTCAACCAGGATCTCGTATAGGTCATACCTACCATATTAAACCAAACACCTTTCACAATATAATCAGAGATAATAATTAAATAGTAGAAGTCTTTACTAATAATGAACTGAGGTCTAACAATGATAAATAAATATTTAAATCTAGTTATCTCCAAATAACTCAAGACATAAAGTAAAATAAGAAATTACATGTTTTACTTTTTAAATATAGCTAAACTAATAAAAAAATAGAATGGTTGCATTCGCACGACAGATCATGTGCTTCCTCCATAGTTTCTACGTCCATAGTAGCCACTTATCCGTATGATGGCGCATTCACATAGTCTTCTATGGTAATACTTGCATCAACAATTAAAAACATTCAATGTCGAAAGTGTGAGCGCACATTACGGCTCAGTGAGCAAACAAAACAATATGCAAACATATACATGCATTCAATTCAATATCTTTGGTCTGATTTTAAGTTTACAACTGTGTATAGAAAGGATTAGAGGCCACTATACCTCTATACACTAGTGTGTGAATCCGCCCAATGGATCAAATACCATTGTCGTCTCCCACGCACCCATCGTAGAATAGAGATAGAGCTAAAGTGTCCAGATCACACACTGCCAAGTGTCCAGATCACACACTGCCAATACTTCCCTTGATGCCCTACCTATACCAACACGTAAGTCCCTGCTAGAGAGGGTTTGTCAACTGGGCTCGCTACTAACCAATGCTAATGCCATCCAAATGTATCTAAGGCTTCACCCCAGCATCCCTCAATACATCTATAAAGATAGAGCTAAGGCCCCCCAGTAGAGTCAAAGACCACACGGTTTGAGACCACCTCCCCTGATGTCCTATGAAGTAATAGTTCTGCTAAGATAATGACGATACAATGATGTCAGTGGGTTGGATTGAGTAGAGTTAGAGCTAGAGTCTGGTGGCCAAGCCCAAGACCACAGTGCCACATCCTTCCCTTGATGCTCCACTTGCATTCAACACAACAACCACACACAAACACATGCCTATCCCTAGCATCATCATCATGTTATAATAAAGCAAAAATAAATATGCATGAGCAGTTATATAACAATAATATTGAATGACATGTGTGATGCACATTACAACCATACAAGCATGGAATCATTCATGGCATTGGACACAATAAAATAAAGATAGCTTGTTATTATTCAGTTAGTTTAGGTCTTGTTCCCTCACCTATAAGCGATATGAAATCCATTTTCCAAGCTTTGAAAGTCACTTTGAAACTATTAGAAACCTAAGAAATTTATGGATTTAAGTTAGGGTTCATGTGTATCAAGTTATAGTAGCCGAAAATCAAAACAGAACCTTTATTGAGTGACTGATCGATCCTATGGTCTCATATTTATGTCTACCATAGGTCGTACGATCGACTCCTGTGGTTGCACTACATGCGACTGCATCTACGACCACACATTTCCTGGGAACTTTCATAATGGTTGTGGTCGACTTACTGACCATCCTATGGTCTACCATAGCTACGAACATATAAAGTTTGGTTGATTTTTACCTCCAATATGAGTCCTTCCTTTTGGCTCATCAATGGGATTTACCTTATGATCATTCTGTGGCAACTAATTCTTTACCATACCAATTTAAACTATTCCCCATGATCTTCTTTTGAGATTTACTTAGAAAACCCCATAGTTGAATCTTTACATTGGGTTTGATACCTCAGTTTATAATAGAAACTCCTATTTTGTATATTCTACTGTTATAGAGACGAGTTCCATACCTTACTTGCTATAGAGGGTCTGTGCTTTCTCTACAACACTTCTTTCTTCCCCAAATCTCCTTCTCCTTCTCTTCTTCTCTCTTTCTCTCTTAGGTTTAGGGTTTAATAATGTTCCAAAAAAATGAGAGAGGGCTGAGGGACGTCCTCTATATAGAGAGAAACTTTCCATATAGATCCCTCAACAATAGGAAAGAGACCCCCCTTTTATTTAGAATATTTCCAAATCTCAGAGTCCAATCTGGGAGCGTGCAGTCGGACATGCGGTCGCAAAATCCATCGACCACATGTTTCAGAAGTGTCAACCACACGTCCCATTTTGACTGGTCTTATCCCTTCATCATTTGGTCGACCATACCAGTTTAGGTAGTCGACCATACACTTGAATTTAAGTGTCTTGGAGTTGATTCCCTTACCTAGTCTTATGGTTTCATTATACGGTTGGTCCACTCGATCTGACTATGACAGGAAGTCCTGGTACGATACAGATAGATCGGGTTAGTAGACTCAGGTCTTACAACTCCCTCCCCCTTAAATAAATTTTATCCTTGAAATTTACACATATCTTTCGAGTCGAATAGGTAAGGATTTTACTTCTGCATAGCATTCTATTCTTCCCATGTGATTTCTTCCACATCTTGGCTTCTCCAAGTAACCATAACATAGTAGATGTCACGGTTGTGAATATGTTAAACCTTTCGACTGGTGATTTTAAAAGGAACTACTTTGAATGTCAAATCTTTAGTCAAATCTAGTGGATCCGCTGTTAGGACGTGTGTTGGATCTCTGATGTATTTCTTCAGTAGTGAGACATGGAATACATCATATACAACCAAACATAGATGATGGTAATGCTAACTGATATGCCACCTTTTCACGTCTCGCAAGAATCTCATAAGTTTAATATATTTGGGACACAGTTTTCCTTTCTGACCGAACAGTTTCAAACCGTGCATAGGGGATACTTCTAGGAATACCTTGTCAGCTATGGCGAATTCAAGGTCTCGGCGTCGGTTGTCTGCATATTGTTTTTGATGATTCTGAGTTGTCCTAACCTTTTCCTTGATTATGTTGACTACTCGATAAGTTTCTTCGGCAAACTCTGGTCCGATAATTCTCCACTCTCCGACTTCATTCTAGAATAAAGGAGTTTGACACTTTCTACCATACAATGCTTCGTACGATGACATCCGTATATTAGCCTGATAGTTATTATTATAAGTGAACTTAATCAATGGCAATTTCTCATCCCATGATCCATTGAAATCAATCACACAAGCTTAGAGCATGTCTTTTAAAATCTAAATAGTGCATTTCGACTATCCATCAATTTGTGGATGAAATATAGTACTAAACTTTAATGTCGTTCCCATCACTTTTTGCAATCCTTTCCAAAATTTTGAAGTAAAGGGGGGATCTCGATCAGATACAGTGCTCTCTGATACACTCTATAATCAGACCATATTATACATGTATAGCTTGGCTTAGTCGCTCCAGGGTATACTGAGGTCGTATAGCAATGAAACAAGCTGTCTTGGTCCATAAATGAAGTCCATAGTAATGCAGCCCCATTTCCAGGTGGTTCAGGTAGTGGTTGTAACAAGACAGTAGGTCTTTGTCTTTCCTCCTTTATCTGTTGACAATTTAGGGATTGAGACACATACAAGGCTACATTTTGCTTTCATTCCCCTCCACCAGTATAGCTTTTTTAGATCATGATACATCTTTGTGCTTCTAGGATGTACTAAATAGGATGTAGAATGGGTTTCCCTCATTAGTCAATTTTTGATATCTGAATCTTTACCTTAAGGTATGCATACACTTCCTTTGTACCTTAGTACCCTTTCAGAGTCCAGAGAGAAGTCAGGAGTGGTCCTATCCTTTTCTAGGTCTTCTTGGACTGTCTTCAAATAGGGGTCCGATTGAATTATGGTTTTTACTTCATTCATCTAATCAGGTACAATCTTCAATGTAGCGGACATGTTTGAAAACCGATGAATAAACCCTAGATGGGTTGATCTACCCGGTTTATCTATTATGAATTGCTCATTGCCATAATTAAATACCTTTGCTACGGCGCACTTAGCATCATTTGTGCTAACGTCTTCATCAAGCTTTTTTAACGCTTTTCTGCTCAATGCATCGACAACTACATTAGCTTTTCCTAGATGGTACTGAATATCACAATCGTAATCCTTTAGAAGCTCTATCCATCTTCTCTGTCTCATATTTGGCTGCTTTTGGGTAAACAAGTGGGTGAGACTTTTATGGTTTGATTTAATCTGGAACTTCTCTCCATATAGGTAATGTCTCAATATCTTGATGGCATGTACTACCATTGCTAACTCTAAGTCGTGAGTAGGGTAATTCTTCTCGTGTATCTTCAGTTGCCTTGAAGCATACATAATTACTTGCTCTCCTTGCATGAGTACACATCCCAAACCCAATCCAGAAGCATCGATGTATAGGATAAATGGCTGTCCTGGTTCTGGAATGGTCAAGATGGGAGCCGATATTAAAATTGCTTTAAGCATTTCGAAACACACTTCATACTTTTTGGTCCAAACGAACTTTTCTTCTTAGTCAAACTAGAGACAGGTATGGTGATTTTGGAGTAATCTTCTACGACCCAGCTAAACCCAAGAAACTTTTAATTTCTATAACGTTCTTAGGTGCTTTCCATTTCATAATAGCTTTGATCTTGGTGGGATCTACTTTAATTCCTTCGACTGAAACTACATGGCCTAAGAAAACTACTTCATTTAGTCAAAACTCATATTTAGTAAATTTGGCATAAAGTTTTTCTCTTCTTACTCACTGGAGCGGCTCTAAGATTTGTTACATGGTCTCTCTGTCCTTGGAATATACTAGGATGTCATCTATAAACACTATGATCGATGTATCCAGCATGTCATGGAATACCCGATTCATGAGTTCCATAAAAGTTACAGGGGCCTTAGTCAATCCAAAAGACATAACTAGAAACTCGTAATGTCCATATCTGGTTCTGAATGCTGTCTTCGGAATATCACTGTCCTTGATCTTCAATTGATGATATCTTGACCAAAGATCAATCTTGGATAACACCTTGGCACCTTGCAACTGGTTGAATAAATCATTGATCTGAGGCAATGGATACCGATTCTTGATCGTGAGCTTGTTCAATTCCCGATAGTTTATGCATAATTGAAAACTACCATCCTTCTTCTTCACGAACAATACTGGCACTCCCCATGGTGATATATTGGGTCGGATATAACCTTGTCCAGTAACTCCTGTAGTTAAACCTTCAGTTCCTTCATTTCTGTAGGAGCCATTCGATAGGGTGCCTTAGATACAAGTGCGACTCCTGGTATAAAGTCTATAACGAACTTTGTTGCTCGATCTGGTGGAAATCCTGGTAAATTTTTAGGAACTACATCTGGAAATTCCTGCACAACTTTAATATCTTCCATTCGTGGTGTTTCTTTGTTGACGTCAACCACGGACACTAGGTACCCCACTCCTCCTTTCTCGAGGCATTTCCCAGCCTTTAATGCAGAAAGAATGAGTTTTTTCTTATTGGAAAATTTGGTTTCCAAAAAACTAAATTCTGCACCTTTCTTGTCCTTGATTGATATCTTCTTTTCGGCACAAAGCAAGATCATGGAATGTTGGGACAACTAGTCCAGTCCTAAGATGATGTCAAAGTCTACCATTTCGAGCTGTACTAGGTTTGTATCTAAGTTTCGTCCATTTATGAAAATTAGACATGGTCCATAACCTTGGTCTAATTTTGCTTCTAATTCCATGGGTGACCGTACTAATAGCTTGTAGTATAAAGGTCTGAGGAGTATATTTAGTTTTTTTTCAAAAGACATAGATACAAATGAGTGGATGGCTTCAGAGTCAAAAAGTACTCTGGCTGGTATGTCAGCTATAGGTACAATACTTGTGATTTTATTTAAATTAATCTATATGCTCACACAAGACATTCCAAAACATAAGGTTGAGTCATACCTATGACCACATCAGATACTGCGATAGCATCTTCAGAAGTGACTGCATAAACCTTTCTTTGTTGTAGCTGCTTCCTTGGTTTAGGGCAATCCCTTGAATAATGCCCTACTTGATTGCAATTGAAGCATTTGACTCCAGTATTACCTTGCTTTTGCTGAGGTTGAGCTGCCTGAGTAGTCTTAGCCGCTGCATTGAAGCCTTGAGTACGGAATGGCTTGAAGGTCTTTGAATTCCCTCCATTAATTGAATTTCCATTAGGCCTCTTTATTCCTCTATTTTGAGCAGAGTAACTCTCCCTTTGGCTCGACTCCAAAACTCAAGCAATCTGCACAGCTTCATTATATATCTTTTTTTTCAATCTCAGTACATGCTCTCGGATACTTCCCCTAAGTCCCATGATGAACCTACAAGTTTCGATGTCTTCTTCTTGCATGCTAGAAGGAGCAAAGAAGAACAACTCTTCATAACGCTGCTGGTAAGCATCGACGATCATCTAACCTTAATATAAGCTCAGGAATTCTTTCTCCATCTGGTCCCTGAGACTCCTGGGAAAATACTTCTCAAAGAAAGCTTCTTTGAAGATGGCCCAGGTGAGCTAGGTGTGCTTTGTCAAAAGATAACCTCGAGTAGATTTCTACTAGTGGTGTGTATCTCCTTTCAGCATAAATGTTGCACACAATACCTTCTCCTCTTCTGTAATAGTCATCATCATAAAGTTCCTCTCCATCTTGTTAATCTAGTGAGCTGGCCACAATGGATCTGACGGCTTACCCCTGAACTCCTTCAATTTATCTTCAGAAAATGCTCGATCAGCCTAGAGTGGTCCAGCTGATTTGATGAATAATTTCCATATACTGGTGGCTGATTATGGTAACCCCATTGATTATTTACCCCTTGTTGTACTCCAAGGTTCTGCATTGGGGTATGCATTGCTGGAGTCTACTAAACTGTGGTTATGGTGTTGTTTTCCATTGGTACAATGGGCACTGTATTATCCACAATGGGTACAGGAGGCACAACGCTGCTACCAGGAGGTGTTGGTGTGATATTTGTAGCTGGTGGTGCAATTTCCAAGGCTGCTTGCATGTTTGTCTACATCTGATGTAACTGCTGTACTGTTGTGCCAAATTCATCATTACAGTGGCCAAATCTATTGATGGTGCTGGCGGTTTAGTTGGATTGGCCTGGATGTGAACTTCTTGGGGCGCAACATTTTGATTCTCATTATCTTCTCCTTGTCCTTCTTGGTTTTCATTGGCATTGACTTCCATAGGTGGTGGTAGAGGTGGATTTATGTTATTTTTCTTTCGGCCTGGCCTACGTCCAACCATTTCAACTCTTGGATAGGATGGTTCAAACATGTGAGACAAGGTAGTATATGGTAGTATCCTATTAGTCCCATAATGAAAGGAGAAAATTCTGAAATGATAAGTCCAACAGAACATAACAGATAACAAAACAATTGTGTGGTCAACATCGTACGGTCGATCATGTGGTCTACTATTATGTGACCGCACGATTAAAAATCCAGTTTTTAAACCTATTTCGATCCTTTCCTTCCCATTTTCTTTGGTCTTCTTCTTAGCCTTGATTCAACTCAGTACCGACCGCACAATTTTGGTGATTTTTCTTGGCTTTCTTCCACTCCTCTCCATCCTCAAGGTACGTTCTCCATTCTCATTCTTTTCTTGGTCAATTTATTCTAGGTTTTTATTGTCCTTCACCATTTTCTTTCAGTTAAAATTTATTTGAGCATAAAAATTTTATTTTTATTGGTGGGTTTTGATATTGGCCACCCAACAGACAAAAGCCCTCAAACCAATTTTGGTTTCATCGATTGGTTTAGTCGGATGATTGAAAATTCAACTTTTGACCTAGAAATTGGAATTTTCTCAAATTTTGAAATTTCTTCAAATTCGATTTATTTGGTTGAAATTTTTGACTAGATAACCCTTCCAGGATGGTTTGTAACTCATGTAAGCCCTCTTGCCTAGGTGTTTGGGTGAAAAGTGAGGCTTTTTCCCATTTTATGCCGTTATGCTACATAAATTTCCAACTTTTCTAACTTGTTTTCTTTTGTTTATTTTTCTTGTAGCTATCATGGCTTGTACCAAGATGCCCAGACCCTATGATGCATGTCGATTCTATTCTGTCAAAGTTGAGGTACAATACCCTTGGTATCATCAAAAGAATGTTGAGGTGGGTCAGCTTGTCAACCTGCCTAGTTTAGTCCTATTTGATGTAGAGTAGGCATTTGGTGATATGGGTTGGCTTCCTATGAGCCAGTATGAGGGTTGCAATAGACCAAAGTTGGTCAAGTATTTTTATTGCAACCTTCAGTTAGATGGTGATTTAGAGGATATAAACAGTGGGAGAGAGCTTCGGATCACCAGTTGGGTGAAAGGATTCTTATCTCTTTCAACACCCAATAGTTGGCAGATCTTTTGGGTATCTTGAGCGCTGGTCCATTGGTATACTGTGCTTTGAAAGAACCCACGTTCTTATTAGATATGATGCATGTAGAGGTGTGCAGTTAGATTCTACGAGATGACCGCTAGGATGACATGTGAAATACAGATTACAAGCATACAAACATAGAATCATTCATGGCATTGGACTCCATAAGTAAAATAGCTTGTTATTAGCCAATTAGTTCAGGTCTTGTTCCCTCACCTTTGGGCGATGGTTGTTCCTCGTCCAAGCTTAGTAAATCACTTTTAGACCACTTGGAAACCTAACAAATTTATAGATTCTAAATTAGTGTTTATTTCCATCAATCATAGTGTTTAAATGTCCCATCTGGAATTATTCAGACTTCCAGAAGCTGAGTGGTCGCAGGTGTGGCTGCACCAGTGGTCTCAATTTTTGCAACACAGTGTGTGGGTCGATATGTGTGGTCGCATATCATGCGACCACACATGCGACCACACCCTCCCTGGAACTTTCTTGAGGGCGTGTGGTCGATCATATGTGCCTCGTGTGGTCGATTAAACTACGACCACACGAGTGCTGGTCGACTTTTCTACTCTCAACTCAATTCCTTTGTGTTTTGATTCCTTGGCATATCATCATGATCCTTCCTATGATTGTTCTATGGCTTAAAATTCATAGGTACGTTGTTTTGATTCCTTGGCATATCATCATTTGTCCATGGTTTTATGATTGGGATCTCACTTTGAATTACTATCTCCTTCATGATCTATTCTAGGCATTCAACTGATGTGGGAAATGTTTTCATACCTTAACTTGTTGAAGAATCAGAGTTCTCTCTAAAATTCCTTCTCTTAGCCTTCATCTTTAATTCTCCTTCGCTTCTTCCTCCTCTCTTTCTCCCTCTTTTAGTTTGAATTGTAAAAGAATGAAAGAGGCTAAGGGATGTCCTATATATAGAGAAAAACCCTCCATATAGAATCCTACATAGATTAGGAAAGAACCCCCTTCAGATTAGGAAGGTTTCTTAATCACGAAGTCAGTTTGACATCGTGTGGTCGCAGAACCCATCGACCACACGTTTAAAAACTAAGACCATACGTCCTAAACTCCAGTGGTGTAAGACCCGCATCGAACTAACCAGTCTTACCACCTTGAACCAGGTCTACCCATCATGGTCGAGCCAAATGGACCAAGTGCGTGAAGGAGATAACGATCCCAGGTATTAAACTGACCCAAAAACACTAAAATAGAGGGGAGGGTCGCACACCAAGCTAGGCAGGGTCAGACCCCCCAATATAAAAGTCAGACCCTGAGTTTCTAATCGGGGGTCGGACAACTTAGAACCAGGGGTCGATGGGACCTCCGACCCCCTCATCGACCCCCAGTCTGTCGACAAAAATTGTGATTTGGAAACTTTCCAAATTTCAATGGGATTATTTCTTAATCTCAGTGGGACATATTTTGGGAGTTTCTACTCTATAAATAGTACGTCCCAAAGCCTCTTTCACTCCTTTTATAACCCTAATTGGATTGAGAGAAAGAGAAGAGAAGGAGAAGAGAAGGAGAAGAGAAGGAAAGTAGAGAAGAAGACCAAGGAGAAGGCTTCAGAGAAACAGGTCTACTTCTCAGGTATGGATACTATCTCCATGAATTTCTTAAGACCTTAGAGTAGATAGTGAAGAGGGTATGATCTAGGAGAAACCCAAATCATCCATCCATGGTTAGGTTTCAATGGAAACCATGGAGGAGATCATTAAACCATGTAGGTGAATAAACTATAGTTCTAAGCCATAGAACATGTATGGAATGGATTATAAAAGCAAGCCATAGGACTTAAACACGAAAGAATGGACTGTAGGATGAAAATCTAGACTAAACCCATGGGGGGTCGCACGTGGGGTCGATGGAGAATCAACCCTACTAGACCCTAGCATCGACCACCAGTATTCAGGAAGTCTAGGAAAGGGGTGGTCGCACCCAGGGTCGATGGAACATCCGACCCTGGCATCGACCCTACTATAGGGGGTCGTAGAAAACTGCTACCCTACCTGTGTCCCCCAGTTACCAGCAAGCTTTTAAAATTGGAATTAATTCTAATTAAACTCTATCGACTTGATTAGGTCTTCTAGTGATATAATAGTGATATTAAGTTGATTCTTAAAGCTTGAAAGAGGATTTACAATCAAGCAAAGGTGAGGGAACAAGACCTAAACTAATTGGTTAATAATAAACTATTTTTTTTATTTCTTGAGTCCAATGCCATGATTGATTCTATGCGTGTATGCTTGTCATGTGCATTTAACATGTCATCCAATATTTCTATTATTACTGTTCATGCATATTAAAATTTATGTTTATAACATGATGATGATGATGATGTTGATAGGAATAGGCATGTGAACGTATGTGTGTGGTTAGTGTGCTTGATGCGAGCGAGTATCAGGGGGGGTGTTATAGGCCGGGCCTCAGCACTCTTGCTCTATCTCTAACTCAAGTCTTGTCCACTGACATCATCGTATCGCCATTACCTTAGCTGAACTATTACGTCATAGTGTATGAGGGGAGGTGGTCTCGGACCGTGTAGTCTCTAACTCTGTCGGGGGGTCTTAGCCCTATCTCTATGGACGTATTGAGGGATGCAGGGGTGAGGCCTTGGATACACTGTTTGATATTAGGATTGGTTAGTTGCCAGCCCAGTTTTTGAGCCCTCGCCAGCAGGGGCTTACGCGTTGGTATGGGTAGAGTATCAGGGGAAGTGTCATAGGCCGGGCCTCAGCACTTTAGCTCTATCTCTATTCCATGGTAGGGTGGATGGGGACAATAATAAACGTTAACCTTTGGGCGGGCCTTCACATCCTGTGCATAGAGGCGAGGCGGCCACCAAATCTCTTATAGCACATTGCAATCTTATATATCAGACCACAGATATGAATTGAATGCATGCATATGATTGTTGCATTATTTTGTTTGCTCACTGAGCCGTGATGTGTGCTCACCCTTTCGATGTCAAATATTTTTAGTTGATGATGTAGGTACCACGGTTGAAGACTATATGAATACTTCTGTGTACGGGCACGTTGCTGCAATGGAAGCAGAAGACTTCGTGGAAACGCATGACTCTTCATGCGAGTGCAACGCATGCATTTTCGATTAGATTTTATTTGAATTATTAAGGAAATGTATTTGATATTTTATTTACTTATGTCTCGATTAATACAACCTAACTTGATATTTTATTATTGATTATCACATTTAGATTCCTCCGTTCATTTATTATTAAGACTTCCACTATTGTGTATTTATTCTGATTATGGTTGTGGATGTGTGCGGTTTAGTTTACATGGACACAGCCTATTAGAGATCCTTGTTGAACCAATGGTTTATTAGCGGTTCATCACACCGTTCTGAATGGTGCAGAATTAGGGTGTGACAACTTGGTATCAGAGCTCTCAGGCCCTGTCTGTTAAACCAGTATACTTCCACAAAAGTTCGTGAACTGAGATAGGATAAAATTTAAAAGATTTAATAATAACACACCATAAGCATCTGTATTGTTTGAGACAAAATTGAAAGAGAATAATGCATCTATTAAATGAGAAACAAATTTATATACAACCAAAAGAAGAACAAACGTATATAGACATGACTAAAGCAGAGTACAGTCTACAACCCGGACAGTTACTCTAAAGTACAAAAAGAAATATAAAAGAAAATACATCAAGAAGCTAGAGGTGATGGGGGAGGCGGTGCCTCACGGTCTCTATCATAGTCCTCAGCATAGACTCTAGTCAACCAAGCTATCTGAGTCTGGGTCGTCTGAAGACTAGCTGTGAGATCAGCCACCCGTTGGTCAGTCACGCGCTGAGCATCCCTAAGCTCTCCCACCCACTGATTCGACAAGTGCTGAGCCTCTAGAAGCTCTCCTATCCTCAAATAAGACATGCGCTAAACCTCTCGTATCTCATGTAATATCCCCATCATGTCATCAGAAGGTGCATACGAAGGATCAACCGCATACGAAGGACCAGCTGAATAAGAAGGACCAGCTGAATAAGAAGGACCAGCTCCTGTAGCATGAGTAGGTGATGGAGGAGGTTTGGCATCCACATCCATGTACAGACGATCATCATTACCCCATTAAACCCCTGCTCCCGCGGTTGCTGCTGCTGCCTCAGCGTCAGCCATCTCCACTCAAGTACATGGACGCACCAGAGCGTTCCTCTCCTCGTCGCTGACCTAGGCATCCCGCATGCCCATCTTGCAGATGGCCTCCCAATCCAAAGGTGACGAGAAGGATTTCTCCTGAATCCTCTCATCCACCATGTCAACACTCAGGCAGGTAAGTAGCATAGATATCATGCGTCCATATGGTAGGTTGCCAGTATGACTGAGCAACATAGTGCTGATCATCGTCTACATGATGATGTAAGGAAGGCAGACGGGCTGCCTAGTGCATATACAGTACAACAGATACTGGGTCAACTGGGAGACCCTCTCGTAATGCCCACTCTAAGGTATCAGGTTGTGCTGAATGATCTTGCAGTACACCCGAGGCTCTGGACGAAGATAGATCGCTTTCATCTCCCAGTGATCCTCTCTGATGATCTGGTGGTCAATCTCAGCTTTCATCTCCAATGAAAAGAACTGGGGCTCTCCAGGAGCATAGAACACCAAGGGCCCGTCATAATAAATGCCCAACAAGTCGGCTAGCTGTCGATAATCGAATAAAATCTTGACCCCCTTGACGTAGCTGGTGATCCGAAGCTCTCTACCCCTCTCTGTATCATTGTAATCTCCCACCACCAAGAGATTACAGTAGAACTGTCTCACTAAATCTGGCCGAGTGCAGGCATCATAGGTGATCACAGGAAGCCAACCCATGTCACCAAAAGCCCGCTCTACGTCGAACAATGCCAGGCTAACCAAGTCTACCTGGCGACCTCCCTCTACCTTCTTACGAGAATAACGGGGATACTGTGTCTCCGTCTCATTAGAACGGAAGCGGACTGGGTCATGAACCCTGGGTACTTTGGTACGAGCCATAGTATCTGCAAAAGAAAAACAAAGAGAAACAGATATTGGGTTAGTAAAGATGAAAAACCCAAAAATTTTGGTAGTATAACGACGTAAATTGGTCAAAAGCCTCACTTTTCACCCATACACATGGGCAGGAGGACTTATAAAGGTTTTAAACAATCCTGCAAGACTCATATAGTTGGAAATTTCATTTAAAGAGATCGAATTTGAAAAAATTTCAAGAAATTCAAAAATCTCGACAAATTAGGGCAAAAATGGGAAAATTCAAGTTTCTCGATAACCAATCGACGAAACTCAAATATTATTGAGGGCTTTCGTTCCTTGAGTCACCAACAACAAAAGCCCCCAATAAAAAATCAAATTTTTACGGTTAGAATAAGTTTAATTTGAAGAAAATGAGTTAAATGGGTAAAAACCTAGCTAAAAAAACCTAAAAACATGAAAATGTAGAGAACATACCTGTAGACGAGGTGTGGACGTCGAAATAGGAAGCAAAAAGCACCTAAGAGTCTGAGTTGGCACTGTAGCAACTCAGAGGGACGAGTCGAGTCGGAAAGGAGGAGGAAGAATGAGAAATGGATTCAAAATTGGAAATAAAAATCTGATTTTTGGTTCGAGGGTTGGAGAATTCGACCAAGACATTCGCCCCCCCCCTCCGACCCCCTCATCGACCCTCGGCTCTCGGTAATCTAACAGAGAACCAGGGGTCGCACCCTGGGTCGGACATCCTCCGACCCCCTCATTGACCTCCGGCTCTCGGGAAGAATAAGTGATTCCTTAGGGTCACAGACTGAGGGTCGGACATCCATCGACCCCTACCATCGACCCTGCAGTGAAAATATAGTATTTTCGACAGAATGATCTGAAAAATTCAAAATTTGCATTTGTTAGTGGTTTTAAAATATGAGAATGAAGTATAAAATGAATTCCTCATGTGTTCTATGATTTTCAGGCATTCCCACTATCGGATCAGATAATGGCTGGACGTAGAGTGACCAGATGAAGCCGTAACTCTATCCCACCACCACCACCTGTGGGGGGAAGATAACCAGACACACTCGGAAACACAGGGGAATATGAACACGGAACCATCCATAATTAATGGGCAGACAAATCCTACAAATCTGCCAGCTCCACCTACGGACCTGGCTACAGTCGTAATGAACTTGGCCCAACAGCTGCAGCAAATACAACATGCACAAGCTACTATGCAAGCTGCCATAGGCATGACTTTTCCAACTGCACAGACACCACTAATGCTAGTAGGACAGGAAAGCACGGTACCAGGGGGAAGTAACACAGTACCCCACGCACCTTAGACTCCCATCATGTAGGCTCAAGTGCAGAATCCTCAGGTAGCTCAAGGTGGATATCAACACCAACCACCTATGTATGGGGCGTATGTCCCACAACAACTATACCACTCTAGACTGGTGGAGCGTTTCCTGAAAATGAAGCCCAAAGAATTTAATGGTAAGCCAGCAGACCCTTTATGGCCGGCACACTGGGTTGACGAAATGGAAAGAAATTTTATGATGCTGACAATAAATGAAGAAGAAAAAGTGTTGTGTGCCACCTTTATGCTGAAAGGAGATGCACACCATTGGTGGAGGTCTACCAGGACATATTTATTAACAAAGCACGCCCAACTGACTTGGGATATTTATAAGGAGGCATTCTTTGAGAAGTACATTCCTAGAAGTTTCAGAGATTCTATGGAAAAAGAGTTCCTGAGTTTATATCAGGGGCAGATGACCATGGATGCATATCAACAGCGTTATGAGGAGCTATTCTTCTTTGCACCCGCCAGTATGCAAGAGGAAAACACCAAGACCCGAAGGTTCGTCATGGGACTTAGGGGAAGCATCCGCGAGCATGTTCTGGGACTTGAAAAGAAAATCTAAAATGAAGCGGCACAAATTGCTCGAGTTATAGAATCAAGCCAGAACGAGAGTTATTTCATGCAAAACAGAGGTATAAAAAGGCCAGTTGGAAATTCTTATAACGAAGGGAATAACAAGACATTCAAACCCTTCCGTGCTCAAGGCTTTACCGCTGCAACCAAGACTACTCCCGTAGCTCAACAGCAACAAAAGCCAATTACTGAAGGGAGAAAATGTTTTAATTGCAATCAAGTAGGGCATATGGCAAGGGAGTGTACTAAGCCCAAGAAGCAACTACAACAAGGCAGAGTTTACGTGGTTACAATCGAGGATGTTGCCGCATCGCCTGTTGTGGTCACAGGTATGACCTGAATCTTATCATTTTGTGTTACATTATGTGAGCATGTTGACTAAATCAAAACAAATCACAGGTATCGTACCTATTAATGGCATTTCCGCCAGAGTACTCTTTGATTCAGGAGCTACTCATTCTTTTATATCTGTGTCATTTGGAAAGAAGCTAAATCTACCCCTTAAATCCTTAGACTACAAATTGCTTGTACGATTGCCTATGGGATTAGAAGTGGAATTAGAAAAAAATTATGGACCATGTCCAGTTCTTATTGATGAAAAGACTTTGGATGCAACCTTTATCCAACTTGAGATGGCAGACTTTGACGTCATCTTGGGAATGGACTGGTCAGCTCAGCATTCTGCAAACCTATTGTGTGCCGAAAAGAAGCTGACATTTAAAGACAAAGAAGGAGCAGAGTTCAGTTTTTTGGGAACCAAACTTCCCCGTAAACGAAAGCTCATACTCTCTGCATTAAAGGCTAGGAAGTGCCTGGAGAAAGGAGCAGTTGGGTATCTAGTATCTGTGGTCGATCTTACCAAAGAAGAACCACGAATGGAGGATATTGATGTCGTGTGTGACTATCCAGAGGTATTTCCTAAAGAACTACCAGGATTACCATCCGACCGTGCTATAGAGTTTGTTATAGATCTGATACCCGGAGCCGCACCAATATCTAAAGCACCTTATCGAATGGCTCCTACTGAATTGAAGGAATTAAAAGTACAACTACAAGAACTGCTGGACAAGGGCTACATCTGACCTAGCATATCACCATGGGGAGCGCCAGTATTATTCGTGAAGAGGAAAGACGGTAGCATTCGATTGTGTATATACTACCGAGAACTGAATAAACTGACAATCAAGAATCGATATCCATTGCCTCGGATCAATGACTTGTTCGATCAGTTGCAAGGTGCCAAGGTGTTCTCCAAGATCGATCTTCGGTCAAGCTACCATCAGTTGAAGATTAAGGATGGTGATATCCCCAAGACAGCATTCAGGACCAGATATAGACATTATGAATTTTTTGTCATGTCTTTCGGATTGACGAACGCACCAGCAACCTTTATGGAATTTATGAATCGGGTATTCCACGATATGTTGGATACGTCGGTTATCGTATTCATCGATGATATATTAGTCTAGTCCAAAGATGAGGAAACTCATATTAAGAATCTAAACGCCGCTCTGCAGCGATTACAGAAGGAGAAGCTCTACGCCAAATTTTTGAAGTGTGAGTTTTGGCTAAAAGAAGTTGCATTTCTAGGCCATGTTGTATCCGCTGAAGGAATTAAAGTGGATCCTAGCAAGATCGAGGCTATTATAAAGTGGGAAGCACCGAAGAACATTGCAGAAATTAGAAGTTTCTTAGGTCTAGCTGGGTATTATTGACGATTTGTGGAAGACTATTCTCGAATTTTTGTACCTCTTACCAGTTTGACTAAAAAGGGCGAAAAGTTTGTGCGGACTGATAAATGCGAGAAGAGTTTCCAAACATTAAAGGCTAGATTGATATCAGCTCCAATCATGACCATTCCAATTCCAAGACAGCCATTTATTTTGTACACCGATGCGTCAAGACTGGGATTAGGATGCATACTTATGCAAAGAGAACAAGTAATTGCTTATGCCTCAAGACAATTGAAGACACATGAGAAGAACTACCCCACTCATGATTTGGAATTAGCGGTAGTAGTACATGCTGTCAAAATATGGAGACATTACCTATACGGGGAGAAGTTTCAGATTAAATCAGACCATAAAAGTCTTACTTATCTATTTAATCAGAAGGAGTTGAATATGAGACAAAGAAGATGGCTGGAACTATTGAATGACTATGATTGTGATATCCAGTATCATCCAGGAAAAGCTAATGTGGTTGCGGACGCATTGAGTAGAAAGGGAATGATGAAATCGCCAGAAGAGGTTAGCACCATTGTTGTATTGTGTACTACCGGAAGAGTGTTCAATTACTGTAACGAACAGTTTGTGATAAATGTACCGGGTGAATCAACCAACCAAAGGTTTATCCATTGCTTTGCAAATATGTTCGCCACATTAAAGATTGTACCCGATATACTTGATGAAGTAAAAACAGCGATTAAATCATACCCTTATCTAAGAACGGTACAAGAAGACATCGAAAAAAGTAGGACTACTACTGAGTTCTCCTTAGATGATGAAAGGGTACTGAAGTACAAAGGAAGGATATGTGTACCTGAAACAGAAAGTTTGGACATTAGACACCGACTAATGAAGGAAGCTCATACCACCATCTATTCGATACATCTTGGAAGTACAAAAATGTATCATGACTAAAGAAATTATATTGGTGGAGAGGAATGAAAGTAGATGTAGCTAAGTTCGTGTCTCAATGCCTAAATTGTCAGAAAGTAAAGGCTGAACGACAAAGACCGATAGGACTGTTACAGCCATTACCGAAACCAGTAATGAAATGGGACTGCATCACTATGGACTTCGTCAGAGGATTACCATTGACTCCTCGAGTAGTTGACGTAGTGTGGGTGATTGTAGACCGCCTGACTAAAATAGCTCGCTTTGTACCTATACGACCTCAGTATACACTGGAGAGGTTAGCTAAGCTGTATGTGGATAACATTGTGCGATTACACGGTGTACCTGAAAACATTGTGTCCGATAGAGATCTACGATTTACTTCAAAATTTTGGGAAGGATTGCAAAAGGCTATGGGTACAACATTGAAGTTTAGTACTGCATTCCATCCACAGACAGATGGATAGTCAGAGCATACAATTCAAATTCTAGAAGATATGCTTCGAGCATGTGTAATTGATTTTAAAGGATCATGGGATGAAAAGTTACCACTGATTGAGTTCGCTTATAACAATAGCTATCAGGCTACTATACATATGTCACCCTATGAAGCACTGTATGGCAGGAAGTGTCGAACTCCTTTATTTTGGAATGAAGTTGGAGAACGTAGTATTGTTGGACCAGAATTTTTTGAAGAGACTTATCGAGTAGACGACATTATCTAGGAAAGAGTAAGAACGGCTCAGAATCGTCAGAAGCAATATGCAGACACTAGACGTCGAGACCTTGAATTCGTCGTAGGTGATAAAGTATTCCTCAAAGTGTTACCTATGTGAGGTTTGAAATGGTTTGGACAGAAAGGGAAATTATGTCTTAGATATGTCGGACCTTATGAGATTCTAGCTAAACATGGAAAAGTGGCTTACCAGTTAGCACTACCACCATCTATGTCAAGTGTGCATGGCGCATTTCATATCTCCTTATTGAAGAAGTACGTCAGAGACCCAACGCACATATTGACAGTAGATCTACCTGATTTGACTGAGGATTTGTCATTTGAAGTAGCACCAACTGAAATCACCAGTCAAAAGGTGCAACGACTATGCAACCGTGACATTTATTATGTTAAGGTCACTTGGAGAAGCAGGGATATAGAAGAAATCACATGAGAAGAAGAGAATGCTATGCAAAAGCAATACCCTCATCTATTCGACTCGGAAGGTATGAACAATTTCGAGGATGCAATTTTTATAAGTAGGGGGGAGTTGTAAGACCCGTATCGAACTAACCAGTCTTACCACCTTGAACCAGGTCTACCCATCATGGTCAAGCCAAATGGACCAAGTGCGTGAAGGTGATAACGATCCCAGATATTAAACTGACCCAAAAATACTAAAATAGGGGGGAGGGTTGCACACCCAGCTAGGCAGGGTCGGACCCCCCCAATATAAAAGTCAGACCCTGAGATTCTAATCGGGGGTCGGACAACATAGAACCAGGGGTCGACGGGACCTCCCACCCCTTCATCGACCCCCACTCTGCCGACAGAAATCGTGATTTGGAAACTTTCCAAATTTCAATGGGATTCTTTCCTAATCTCAGTGGAATTTATTTTGGGAGTTTCTACTCTATAAATAGGACGTCCCTAAGCCTCTTTCACTCCTTTGAGAACCCTAATTGGATTGAGATAAAGAGAAGAGAAGGAGAAGAGAAGGAGAAGAGAAGGAAAGTGGAGAAGAAGACCAAAGAGAAGGCTTCAGAGAAACAAGTCTACTTCTCAGGTATGGATACTATCTCCATGAATTTCTTAAGACCTTAGAGTAGATAGTAAAGAGGGTATGATCTAGTAGAAACCCAAATCATCCATCCATGGTTAGGTTTCAATGGAAACCGTGGAGGAGATCATTAAAACCATGTAGGTGAATAAACTATAGTTTTAAACCATAGAACATGTATGGAATGGATTATAGAAGCAAGCCATAGGACCCAAACACGAAAGAATAGACTGTAGGATGAAAATCTCGACTAAACCCACGGGGGGTCGCACGTGGGGTCGATGGAGAATCGACCCTACCAGACCCTAGCATCGACCACCAATATTCAGGAAGTCTAGGAAAGGGGTGGTCGCACCCAGGGTCGATTAAACATCCGACCCTGGCATTGACCCTACTACAGGGGGTCACAGAAAACTGCTACCCTACCTGCGACCCCCAGTTAACAGCAAGATTTTAAAATTGGAATTAATTCTAATTAAATTCTATCGACTTGATTAGGTCTTCTAGTGATATAATAGTGATATTAAGTTGATTCTTAAAGCTTGAAAGAGGATCTACAATCGAGTAAAGGTGAGGGAACAAGTCCTAAACTAATTGGTTAATAATAAACTATTTTTTTATTTCTTGAGTCCAATGCCATGATTGATTCTATGCGTGTATGCTTGTCATGTGCATTTAACATGTCATCCAATATTTCTATTATTACTGTTCATGTATATTTAAATTTATTGTTTATAACATGATGATGATGATGATGATAGGAATAGGCATGTGAACATATATGTGTGGTTAGTGTGCTTGATGCGAGCGAGTATCAGGGGGGGTGTCATAGGCCGGGCCTCAGCACTCTAGCTCTATCTCTAACTCAAGTCTTGTCCACTGACATCGTCATATCGCCATTACCTTAGCAGAACTATTACGTCGTAGTATATGAGGGGAGGTGGTCTCGGACCGTATAGTCTCTGACTCTGTCGGGGGGCCTTAGCCCTATCTCTATGGACGTATTGAGGGATGCTGGGGTGACGCCTTGGATACACTGTTTGACATTAGGATTGGTTAGTTGCGAGCCAAGTTTGCGAGCCCTCGCCAACAGGGGCTTACGTGTTGGTATGGATAGAGTATCAGGGGAAGTGTCATAGGCCGGGCCTCAGCACTTTAGCTATATCTCTATTCCATGGTAGGGTGGATGGGATGACAATAAACGTTAACCTTTGGGCGGGCCTTCATACCCTGTGTATAGAGGCGAGGCAGCCACCGAACCTTTCTATAGCATATTGCAAACTTATATACTAGATTATAGATATGAATTGATTGCATGCATATGTTTTGTTGCATTGTTTTGTTTGCTCAATGAGCTGTGATGTGTGCTCACCCTTTCGACGTCGAATATTTTTAGTTGATGATGTAGGTTCCACGGTTGAAGACTATATGAATACTTTTGTGTACGGGCACGTCGTTGCAATGGAAGCTGAAGACTTCGTAGAAATGCATGACTCTTCATGCGAGTGCAACGCATGCATTTTCTATTAGATTTTATTTAAATTATTAAGAATATATAATTTGATATTTTATTTACTTATGTCTCGGTTAATACAACATAACTTGATATTTTATTATTGATTATCACATTTAGATTCCTTAGTTCATTTATTATTAAGACTTCTGCTATTGTGTATTTATTCTGATTATGGTTGTGGATGTGTATGGTTTTATTTTCAACGGACACAGCCTATTAGAGATCCTGGTTGAACCGTTGGTTTATTAGCGATTCATCACACCATTCTGAATGGTACAAAATTGGGATGTGACAACTTAGGGGAAGCATCTGTGAGTATATATTGGGACTGGAAAAGAAGATTGATAATGAAACTATACAGATTGCTCGAGTACTAAAATCGAGCAAGAGGGAAAGTTATTTTGCTCGGAACAGAGGTATAAAGAGGCCCAATGGAAACTCATTCAACGGAGGGAACTCAAAGACATTTAAACCCTTCCGTACTCAAGGCTTCAATGCTGCAGCCATGACTACTCCGATAGCCCAACCTCAACAGAGGCAAAGTAATGCTGGAGTCAAATGCTTCAATTGTGATCAAGTAGGACATTATTCAAGAGAGTGTCCTAAGCCAAGGAAGCAACTACAGGAAGGAAAGATTTATGCAGTTATATCTGAGGATGCTGCTGCATTACCTGATGCGGTCACAGGTATAACCTAAATTGTTCATTTTGTACTACCTTGTGTAAGCATGTAGACTAAGTTAAATTAAATCACAGGTATCGTACCTATTAATGGCTTATCCGTCAGAGTACTCTTTGACTCTAGAGCTACTCATTCTTTTATATCTGTATCATTCGGAAAGAAGTTAAATCTATCCCTCAGACCTTTAGACTACAAATTACTTGTACGATTACCTATAAAGTTCTGGCTGAATGAAGTCGCTTTCTTAGGCCATGTTGTATCCACTAAAAGAATAAAAGTAGATTCTAGTAAGATTGAAGCCATTGTGAAATGGGAAGCACCTAAGAACGCTGCAGATTTCAGAAGTTTCTTAGGTTTAGCTGGTTATTATCGATGATTCGTGGAAGATTACTCTAGAATAGTCGTACCTCTTACCAGTCCGACAAAGAAAGGAGAAAAGTTTATTTGAACCGATAATTGTGAAGAGTGTTTCCAAACATTGAAGGCTAGAATGATATCAGCTCCCATCTTGACTATTCCTGAACCCAGGATAACCATTTACCTTGTACACCAATGCATTTGGGTTAGGTTTAGGATGTGTGCTTATGCAAGGAGAACAAGTAATTGTGTATGCCTCAAGACAACTGAAGACACATGAGAAGAACTATCCCACTCATGACTTGGAATTAACAGCAGTAGTACATGCTATTAAGATATGGAGACATCATTATTTATATGGAGAGAAATTTTAGATTAAATAAGATGATATGAGTCTCACTCATCTTTTTAATTAGAAGGAGTTGAACATGAGACAAAGAAGATGACTGAAATTATTGAAGGATTATGATTGCGATATCCAGTATCATCCAGGAAAAGCTAATGTAGTTGCTGACGCACTAAAGGAAAGCAATGACAGAATCTCAAGAAAAAGTTAGTGCAAATGCTGTGGTGTATCTCACAGGGAGAGTATTTAATTACGATAAAGAGCAGTTCGTGATTGATATTCCAGATGAATCAACTGATCAAGGGTTTATTCATCTATTCTCAAACATGTTTTAAAGATTGTAACTGATCTATTAGACAAAGTGAAAGCTGCTATTAAATTAGACCCTTATCTGAGAACGGTGCAAGAAGACCACAAAAAAAGGTAGGACTACTCCTGAGTTCATCTTGGACGTTGAAAGGTAATAAGATACAAAGGAAGGGTATGTGTTCCTGAAAATGAAGACTTGGATATTAGACACAGACTAATGAAGGAAGCTCACACCATCACTTATTTGGTACATCCTGGAAGTACGAAGATGTATCATGATTTGAAGAAACTATATTGGTGGAGAGGAATGAAAGCGGATGTAGCTAAATTTGTGTCTCAATGCTTGAATGTCAGCAAGTAAAGGATGAAAGGCAAAGACCTACAGGATTGTTGCAACCACTACCAGAACTAGCATGGAAATGGGACTGCATCACTATGGACTTCGTCACTGGATTACCATTGACTCCTCGAGTTGTTGATGTGGTCTGGGTGATTATGGATCGTTTGACTAAGACAACTCATTTCATAGCTATACAACTTCAGTATACCCTAGAGAGGTTAGCTAAGCTTTATGTAGATAATATTATCTGATTACATGGTGTACCTGAAAGCATTGTGTCCGACAGAGACCCATGCTTTACTTCAAAGTTTTGGGAAGGAATACAGAAGGCTATGGGTACAACGTTGAAGTTTAGTACTACATTCCATTCTCAGACAGACGGACAGTCAGAGCGTACTATTCAGATTTTAGAAGACATGCTTTGAGCTTGTGTCATTGATTTCAAAGGATCATTGGATGAGAAATTACCATTGATTGAGTTCGCTTATAACAACAGCTATCAAGCGACTATACAGATGTCACCCTATGAAGCACTATATGGTAGGAAATATCAAACTCCTTTGTTTTGGAATGAAGTTGGAGAACGGAGTATTGTTGGACCAGAGTTTGTTGAAGAGACTTGTCGAGTAGTCGACATTATCAAGGAAAGAGTCTGAATAGCTCAGAACCGTCAGAAGCAATATGCAGAATAATCGACGCAGAGATCTCGAATTCACCATAGGTGATAAGGTAATTATGAAAATATCTCCTATGCGTGGTTTGAAAAGGTTTGGATAGAAGGGAAAGCTGTGTCCCAGATATAATGGGCCTTATGAAGTTCTAGCTAGACGTGGAAAAGTAGCATATCAGTTAGCACTACCACCACCAATGTCTAGTGTACATGATGTATTCTATGTTTCACAATTGAAGAAGTACGTCAGAGATCCAACACACATGTTAACAACGGATCTACAGGATTTGACTGAATATTTGACATTTGAAGTAATACCTTTTGAGATTACTAGCCGGAAGGTGGAACGTCTTCACAATCGCAAAATTTACTACGTTAAGGTTACTTGGAGAAGCCAAAATGTAGAAGAAATTATGTGGGAAGAAGAGAACGCTATGCAGAAGCAATATCCTCACCTATTCGACTCGGAAGGTATGTGTAAATTTTGAGGATGAAATTTATATAAGAGGGGGGGAGTTGTAAGACCCACACTCCACTAACTTGGTCTAACCTTGTTGTGCCAGGTCTTCCCATCATTCTTGGACCAAGTGGACCAAGCGTGTGAAGATAGATCACAAATCAGGTATGAGAATTGACTTAAAAACACTGAAAACATACCTAAGATCGCATACCTAGGTAGGTATGGTCGACCATGAGGAAGGGAACAAAAATCTCAAATCCAGAATCCCACGATCGATGATTTCGACCCTACGGTCAACGGTTTATGCAATCATATGATTGACCGTGCGACTCTAGATCAGACTCTGAGTTTTGGAAACTTTCCTAAACTAGGGGATTGCTTTCCTAATTGAAAGATGACTCTATATGGAGAGTTTTCCTCTATATGAAGGATGTTCCTCAACCCTTTTTTACTCTTTTAAAACATTAGTAAACCTTGGAGAAAGAGAATGAAGAGAAGGAAGAGAAGGAAGAAAGGAGAAGAAGAAAAAGCTAAGGAGAGGAATTTGTTGAGAAGAGATTGGCTCTCTATCACAGGCAAATGTATGAAATGATTCTCTGGAGATGTAAACTCTAAGGAATAAGACTCCTATGAAAGATAAGCAATATCAACCTATTATGATCTATGTGATTTCCTTGAGAAAATCCTAAGGAGAACCATGAGGGGTGAATTTGATGATTAGGATTGATAAGAAACTACTAATGATGGCCATAGGATAACTTTAAAATAAACCCCATTAAAGATCAGAAGAATTGACCCAGGAAGAACTCGAATTGCATGTAGTCTGTGACCATAAATCTCAAGGTCGCAGCTATGTTCAACCATAGCATGACCAGCATGACCAGAGGATTGACCATAGGCATTCGGGAAGATTTTAGAAACCATATGGTCGCAGCTACGGTCACACCATATGTGACCGTACAGTATCGACCATAGGCAGTAAGGTCGATACAGTATGAGACCATAGGACCAATCAGACACCTATCAGTGCTATGTTTTGATTTTCTACTACTGTAACATGTCACATATGAACCCTAACGTAAATTCATATAACTTTTAGGTTGTTAAATCAATTCAAAGAGACTTTTAAGGCTTGAAAGGAGATTGAGTATTGCTAATAGGTGAGGGAATAAGACCTAAACTAATTTGTTAATAACAAACTGTTTATTTTCTTGAGTCCAATGTCATGATTGATTCCATGCTTGTATGCTTGTAATGTGCATCTCAGATGTCATCCAATATTCCTGCTGTTACTATTCATGCATATTTAATTCTATTTATTTATAACATGATGATGATGATTATGCTAGGAATAGGCATGTGAATGTATGTGTATGGTTGGTGTGTTGGATGCAAGTGGAGCATCAGGGGAAGGACGTGGCATGGTGGTCTTTGACCTCATCATCAGACTCTAGCTCTATCTCTACTCAAGTCTTGCCCACTAACATCGTCGTATCACCATTACCTTAGTAGAACTATTACGTCGTAGGGCATCAGGGGAGGTGGTCTCGGACCGTGTGATCTCTGACTCTGTCGGGGGGCCTTAGCTCTATCTCTATGGATGTATTGAGGGATGCTGGGGTAAGGCCTTGGACACATTGTTTGGCATTAGGATTGGTTACTTATGATCCCAGTTTGTAAGCCCTCGCCAATAGGGGCTTACGTGTTGGTATGGGTAGGGAATCAGGGGAAGTTTTTGTCATGTTTGATCCGGACACTTTAGCTCTATCTCTATTCAATGGTGGGTGCATGTGGGACGATAATAGTGTTTGATCCATTGGGTGGATTCACACACTCGTGTATAGAGGTACAGCAGACACCAAACCTTTCTATAGCATATTGCAAACTTATAAACCAGACCAAAGATATGAATTGAATGCATGCATATATTTATTGCATTGTTTTGTTTGCTCACTGAGCCGTGATGTGTGCTCACCCTTTCGATATCGAATATTTTTAGTTGATGATGCAAGTCCTATTGTTGAAGAATATATGAATGTGCCTATGTATAGACACGTTGCTGTGATGGACGTAGAAGCTGAAGAAGATGTGCATGATTCATCATGCGAGTGCAACCAATGTGTTTTTATTTAAGTTTAGTTATAATTTGAACATCAGATATGTAATTGATTATTTATTTTTATGTCTTGTGGTTTGGATATAATTGGATTAAATACTTATTTATCACTGTTAGACTCTTAGTTCATTATCTTTAAGACTTTCGCTTATTTGTTTATTACCTCTGATTATTAATGTGGAATGTTTATATGGTTAGATATGGTGGGTACGACCTATACGAGATCCTGGGTGAACCGCTGGTTTATTGATGGTTCATCACACCATTCTGTTTAGACCAGAATTGGGGTGTTATATGACAAGTGTGAAGATTATTTTTAGACTCTAAGAGTAAAGGTGATATCAGCTCCCATCTTGATCATTCCAGTACCAGGGGAACCTTTTACCATATGCACCAATGCTTCCAGATTGGGTCTAGGATGCGTATTGATACAAGGAGAACAAGTGATTACCTATGCTTCAAGACAACTAAAAGAGCATGAAAAGAATTACCCGACTCATGACTTAGAGTTAGCGGTGATGATTCATGCAATCGAGACTTGACTATACGGAGAAGAATTTCAGATTAATCCAGATTACAAGAGTTTTATTTCTCGCCTTACCCAGAAAGAGTTGAACATGAGGGTGTAGAGATGTTTGAAACTCCTGAAGGATTAAGACTATGATATTCAGTGTCGCTCGAGCAAGGCTAATGTAGTAGCCAAAGCTTTGAGCAAAAAGGAGAATAATGAAGCCAAAAGGAGGACCTAGTACAAGTGCCATCTTGTGTTCCACATCAACATATTTAGATTTAGAAGAAGAGAAACATATAATAGAAACTTTTGATGATCCAATTGATAGCTTATGGATAAACTTATGGAGCAATAGCTCCTCGCTTACGTTGTAGCATTAAAGATCATCTCTAATTTGATGGACGACGTAAAAGCAATAATTTTGTTAGATCTGCATTTAAGAATGAAGCAAGAAGAACTAGGGAAAGAAAAACTTAAACCTGACTTACTTCGGATGCAGAGAAGATCCTAAGATACAGATGATGATTATGCATATCTGAAAGTGAAAAACTCAGATCTTAGATACAAAATAACGCAAAAAGCCCATTCCATTCGATATTGGGTACATCCTAGAAAAACAAAAATGTATCAAAACTTAAAGAGATTGTACTGGTAAAGAGGAATGATAACAGATGTGGCTTAGAACGTATTTCAATGTTTGAACTACATGCAAGTAATGGTTGAAAGACAAAGACTAGCAGGCTTACTACCACCACTATCGGAGCTAGCTTATAAGTGAAACTATATTACAATGGACTATGTAACCGATTTACCACTGACTCCCAGATCGGTTGACACAGTTTGGGTGATTGTTGATTATCTTATAAAGACGGCTTGTTTAATTGCTTTATGACCTTGGTATGCTTTGAAGCAGCTACCTAAGCTATATGTGGAAAGCATTGTCAGATTTCATGGAGTACCTGAAAGCATAGTGTTTGACAGAGACTCACGCTTTACCTCAAAATTTTGGGAGGGACTACAGAAAGTGATGGGAACAAGTTGAAGTTTATTACTGCATTTCATCCTCAAATCGATGGACAGTCGGAGCGGACTATATAGATCCTAGGAGATATTCTCTGAGCCTGTGAGATTGATTTTGAAGGAGCTTGAGTTGAGAAGTTGTCGTTGATTGATTTTGCTACCAAGCTACCACATAGATGTCATCTATGAAGCATGATACGGTAGAAATGTTGAACTCCTTTGTTTTGGAATGAAACTGGAGAAGAGGATTGTAAGACCTGAGTCTGTTGAAGAAACCTATCGAGCAATAGACAAGATCAAAGAAAAAGGGCCAAGATAGCTCAGGATTGTCAGAAGAGACGCCAAGACCTCGAGTTTGCCGTAAGTGACAAAGTGTTCTTGAAGATATCACTTATGCGTGGTTTGAAACTGTTTGACAATAAGGGAAAATTATGCCTTATATATGTTTTGGACCTTATAAAATTTTGGAAAGACATGGAAGAATAGTATATCAACTACCTTTACCTCCATCCATGTCTAGTGTGCACGACGTATTTCACGTGTCTCTATTGAAGAAGTACATTCGAAATCCATCACGGGTATTGACTGTGGATCCACCGAATTTGACATAAGAATTGACCATTGATATGGTACCAGCCTAGATCACCAATTGGAAGGTACAACATCTCTGGATTGGGATATTTATTATGTGAAAATAACCTTGCAAAGCCAAGACGTAGAAGAGGTTGCATGGGAAGAGGAAAATGTAACGTGGAAACAGTATTCCCACCTTTTCAACTAAAAAGGTACATCTAAATTTTAAGGATGAAATTTCTTTCGAGGGTGGGAGAGTTATAAGATCCGTGCGTGCAAATTTTGAGGATAAAATTTCTATTAAGGGTGGTGGAGTTATAAGACCTACACGCCACAAATCCTGTCTAACCTTATGTTCTCGTATTGTGACCAGTCTTCCCATCGTAATTGGCTCAAGTAAACCAATTGTAGGAAGAAACCACAAGATGAGGTAAGCAATAAGTCAAATTTTGTTTGTGTAGTTGACTGTTTAAGTTTGTGTAGAAGCAACTACTTAAAAACTAAAAACTAGTAAAATTTGGACATACGGTGGCATTTTTAGGGGTACGATCGAACGAATGGTCGACCATATTGAGACAGTACAATGTAGGGTCAATTGTTTTGAAAATGTATGGTCGACGGATTATGCGACCGCACGATTGACTGTACAACAGTGCAATGTATGGTCGATTGTTTTAAAAATGTATGGTCGACGGATTATGCGACCGCACGATTGACTGTACAAACCCAAAACAGACTTTGTGTTTAGGAAACTTTCCTAATTTGAGGAGGAATCTTTCCTAATTAAAAGAGAATTATATATGGAGGTTTTTCTCTATACAAAGGACATCCCTTAGCCTCTCTTACTCTTTTAGAACCTAAATTGAAACTCTAAACCTAAGAGAGAAAGAGAGAGAGGACGAGAAGGAGAAGGAGATTTGGAGAAGAAGGCTGAGAGGAAGGTTTTGCAGAGAAGAGTTCTATCTCTCTACTGCAAGCTTAAGGCATAGACTTGACTCTATAGGATAGATCATATATAATAGGTTCTTTTTAAATTGATATATGGAACCTAATACAATGATTTGGTTATAGGTTTTTTATGGGAAACCACAGAGAATAGGGTAGGGATAATTGATAAGGATAAACTATGATTAAAGGCCATAGGATGATTTTAGGATGAATCCCAATGAAGAGCCAAGAGGAGGAACTCATATGAGAAGTAAAAATTAACCTGACGATATATGGTCATAGCTATGGTCGACCATAGGATGACCAGAGTATCGACCATAGCCATTCAGAAAGAATTCAGGAAATGTATGGTCGTAGGTACGGTCGCATACAGTGCGACCATATGATATCGATCGTACGTCATACAGTGGCATATATTGCGACCATTGGATCGACCATAGGGTATCGACCATACGATAATAGCAAGTATTTTTTGAGACCAGAAATGATTTTTGACTATGGTAACTTGATAAACTTGAACCCTAACTTAAATACATTAATTGTTTAGGTTCCCAATAGATTCAAAGTGACTTTCAAAGCTTGGGAGAGGAACAAACATCAATCAAAGGTGAGGGAATAAGACCTAAACTAATTGGATAATAACAAACTATTTTACTTTATTTGTCCAATGCAATGAATGTTTCTATGCTTGTATGCTTGTAATGTGCATTTCACATGTCATCCAATATTACTGTTATTACTGCTCACGCATATTTACTTCTATCTATTTGTTACCATGTTGATTGATGATGATAAAAATAGGCATGTGATTTATGTGTGTGGTTAGTATGTTAGTTGCGAGTGGGGCATCAGGGGGAGGATGTGGTATTGTGGTCTCTGACCTGGTCACTAGACTCTAGCTCTATCTTTACTCAAGTCTTGTCCATTGACATCATCGTATCGCCATTACCTTAGCAGAACTATTACGTCGTAGGGCATCAGGGGAGGTGGTCTCGGACCGTGTAGTCTTTGACTCTATCGGGGGGCCTTAGCTCTATCTTTATGGATGTCATGAGGGATGCTGAGTTGAGGCCTTGGATACATTTGATGACATTTAAGATTGGTTAGTTGTGATCCCAGTTTGCAAGCCCTCGCCAATAGGGGCTTATGTGTTGGTATGGATAGGGCATCAAGGGAAGTGTTGGCGGTGTGTAATCCAGACACTTTAGCTCTATC
Organism: Protea cynaroides; assembly: GCA_028583415.1. Classification (NCBI taxonomy): domain Eukaryota; kingdom Viridiplantae; phylum Streptophyta; class Magnoliopsida; order Proteales; family Proteaceae; genus Protea; species Protea cynaroides. The sequence goes on along the minus strand of CM053276.1, from coordinate 76,677,271 downwards.
TCTATTCCATCGTGGGTGGATGTGGACGACAATGGTGTTTAATCCATTGGGTGGGCTTATACGCCCATGTATGGAGGTGCGGTGGCTGCCAATCCTTTCTATAGCACATTGCTAACTTAAAAACTAGACCAAAGATATGAATTAAATGCATGCATATGTTTGTTGCATTGTTTTGTTTACTGACTGAGCTCAAGTTAGGGAGCTGATCCTCGCGCGTGTAATTCTTTTTAGTTTTTGATGTTGCAGGTGTTACGATTGAAGATTACATAATGCGCCAACGTATGGACATGTGGCAGCTATGGATGTGCAAGCTGTGGAGGACGAATATGACTCGTCAAGCGAGTGTTTCAACTTTGTTTACGCTTGGTGGTTAACTTTCATATTTTGAAACATGTAATAGGTATTAATTATGTTTTGGTTACTTGGAGATAACTGGATTATTAAATCATTTATCATGTAGACCTCAGTTCATTATTAATAAGACTTCTGCTATTTACTTTATTATCTCTGATTATTACTGTGGAATGTATTTTGGTTTAACATGGTTGGCACAACCTATACGAGATCCTGGTTCGAACCATTGGTTCTCATGACAGTTCAACACACCATTGGTTAGACTAGAATTGGGGTGTGACACAACTTTATCTACGACTATAAGTTTCTTGAATTCTTTTCGAATGGCTGTGGTTGACTCTTCTCATCCAATTGTCGACCATAGCTGCGACCATACGTAGTCAGGTTAATTTTTACTTCTCATACGAGTTTCTCCTCTCGGCTCATCAATGGGATTCATCCTGAAATCATTTTATGGCGTTTAATTACAGTTTATCCTTATCAATTATCCCTACCCTACTCTCTATGGTTAATCATAGAAAACCTATAACCGAATCATTGTATTAGGTTCCATATATTAATTTGAAAAGAACCTATTATATCCGATCTACCCTACAGAGTCAAGTCCATACTTTAAGCTTGCTGTCAAGAGATAGAACTCTTCTCTGCAAAAACCTTCCTCTCAGCCGTCTTCTCCTAATCTCTTTCTCCTTCTCTTCCTCTTTCTTTTTCTCTCTTAAGTTTAGAGTTTCAATTTAGGTTCTAAAATATTGAGAGAGGCTAAGTGATGAACTTTATACAGAGGAAAACCTCAATGTAGAGTCTTGTTTCAATTAAGAAAGAGTCATCCTCAAATTAGGAAAGTTTCCTAAACACAAAGTCAGTTCTGGATTCATACGATCGATCGTGCGGTCGCATAATCCGTCGGCCATACGTTTTCAAAATGGTTGACCATACGTTGTACATATAGTCGACCATACGTGCGATCGTACCCCTCAAAAGTGCCACCATACGTCTAAAATTTACTGGTTTTTAATTTTTGACTGATTGCTTCCACACAAACTTAAACAGTCAACCAACAACAACAACAACAAAGCCTTATCCCAACTAAATGGGGTCGGCTACATGGATTCTTGTCTGCCAATCAGCTCTGTTCGATGTCAAACTTGATGCAAGGCCTAAGCTATACATGTTTTTCTTCACCACCTCCCCTAGGGTCATCTTAGGTCTACCCCTAGCTCTCTCAACCCCGTCAATCCGAATCAAATCACTCCTCCGAACGGGAGCATCTAATGGCCTCCGTTAAACATGGCCATACCATCTCAAACGACTTTCTCATAACTTATCGTGTATTGGCGCTACTCCCAAATCAGCTCTAATACGGTCATTCCTTATCTTATCCTTCCTAGTTTTTCCATACATCCATCTTAACACCTTCATTTCAGCTACACTAAGTTTATCAATATGATGCTTCTTGACTGCCCAACATTCAGCACCATACATCATAGCCGGTCGAATAACTGTCCTATAGAATTTTCCTTTAAGTTTTAAAGGAATACGCCGATCGCACAGTACTCCAGATGCACTTCTCCACTTCATCCATCCTATTTTAATCCTCTATAAAACATCATCGTCTATATCACCTTCTTTGTTTATGATTGAACCTAAATACCTAAAATGATTACTTTGCTGTATTTCCCTCTCAAGAATGTTCACCACCTCATTATCCGTCATTATGTGACTAAAGTTGTACACCATATACTCCATCTTCGTTCCACTCATCTTAAAACCTTTTGATTCCAAAGATGATCTCCATAGCTCCAACTTTGCATTAATTCCTGCTTTGGTCTCATCCACCAAAACAATATCATCAGCGAAAAGCATACACCAAGGAACTTCATCTTGAATGTCTCTGGTAAGATCATCTATGATGAGGGTAAACAAATAAGGGCTTAAAGCTGATCCTTGATGTAAACCGATTGTAATTGGAAATTCATGACCTTGATCCCCCACGGTTTTCACATTAGTCACCACATTATAATACATATCCTTAACTATGTCTACATATTTGCTTGAAACGCATCTCTTCTCTAGTACTTGCAAAATTAACTCCCTAGGGACTCTATCATAAGCCTTTTCTAGATCGATGAAAACCATATGGAGGTCCTTCTTGCCTTCTCTACATCTTTCCATGAGTTTTCTACGCAAGTAAATAACCTCTGTTGTGGATCTGCCGGGCATAAAATCAAATTGGTTCTCCATAATGGTAGTTTCTTTTCTCAAGTGGGTTTCAATAACTCTCTCCCATAGTTTCATAGTATGACTCATTAGTTTTATACCTCTATAATTATTGCAACTCTGAATATCTCCTTTGTTTTTGTATATCGGAACCACAATACTACTTCTCCATTCATTTGACATTTTTCTTGAGCTCATAATTTTATTGAACAACATAGTTAGCCAAGATACTTCATATATTCCTAGGCTTTTCCAAACTTCTATTGGGACCTCATCTGGGCCAGGTGCTTTGCCTACTTTCATCCTCCTTAAAGCCTCTTTTACTTTTGTCACCCTAATTTTATGTATTTACCTATGACCTGTGGTGTCATGGTGAGTAATGGAGCAATCTAGAGCACTATTTCTTGAGACGTCTTCATTTAGTAGGCTGTAAAAATAATCGTTCCATCTCTCTTTAATGTCCTCATTCCTTACTAGAAATCTACCATATGTACTTTTAATACATCTAACATGGTCTAAATCTCTACTCTGCCTTTCCCTCATCTTAGCTACTTTATAGATAGTTTTTTCTCCTTCCTTAGTGCTTAGATTGATATAAAGATCTTCATATTTATTCGCCCTTACTTGTCCCACAATCTTCTTGGCTTCATTTCTAGAAAATCTATATCTTTTTAGATCCTCTATATCCTTAGTATTTTGCCTTTCCTTAAAACTATCTTTCTTAGCTTTAATGGTTGCTTGAACCTCATCATTCCACCACCAAGACTCTCTAGGAGAATGACATTTTCCTTTTGATACACCTAGAACCTCTTTAGCAACTTTTTTAATACAAGCAGTCATCTCGTTCCACATTGTATCAGTGTCTCCTTCAAAGTTTCACATTCCTTGTTTAATCACATTATCAGTAAAAGTTTTCAAGGTATTTCCATTTAAGCACCACCACCTTATCCTAAACCACAACAACTAAATTTGACTTGTGGCTTACCTCATCTTGTGGTTTCTTTATACGGTTGGTTCACTTAAGCCGATTATGGGAAGATCGGTCACGACATGAGAAAGTAAGGTTAGACTGGGTTCATGGTGTGCGGGTCTTACAACTCCACCACCCCTTAACAAAAATTTTATCCTCAAAATTTTTACGTATGGATCTTACGACTCCCCCACCCTCAAAAGAAATTTCATCCTCAAAATTTAGATGTACCTTCTGAGTCGAATAGGTGGGAATATTGTTTCCACATTACATTTTTCTCTTCCCATGCAACCTCTTCCACGTCTTGGCTTTGCCAGGTTACCTTCACATAATAAATATCCCAGCTCCAGAGATGTTGTACCTTCAAACTGGTGATCTAAGTTGGCACCACTTTAAAGGTTAAGTCTTCTATCGAATTCGGTAATATACAGTCAATACTAGTGATGGATGTCTAACGTACTTCTTCAATAGAGAAACACAAAATACGTCATGCACACTAGAAATAGATGGCCATAATGCTAGTTGATATACTATTCTTCCTCGTCTCTCCAAAATTTTATAAGGTCCAAAACATATATAGGACATAACTTTCTCTTATTGCTGAATCCTTTCAAATCACGCATAAGTGATATCTTCAAGAACACTTTGTCACTTATGGCAAACTCGAGGTCTTGGCGTCTTTTCTAACAATCTTGAGCTATCTTTACCCTTTTTTTGATCGTCTGCACTCGATAGGTTTCTTTAACAAACACAAGTCTTACAATTCCTCATTCTTTAACTTCATTCTAAAACAGAGGAGCTGGACACCTCCTATCGTACCATGCTTCATAGGTGACATCTATATGGTAGCTTGGTAGAAAAATCAATCAACGACAACTCCTCAACTCAAGCTCCTTTAAAATCAATTTCATAGGCTTGGAGAATACCTCCTAGGATCTATCTAGTCCACTCCGACTGTCCGTCGGTTTGAGGGTGAAATGCAGTACTAAACTTGAACTTCGTTTCCATCACTTTCTATAGTCCCTCCCAAAACTTTGAGGTAAATCGTGAGCTTCTATCTGATGCCATGCTCTCAGACATAGCATTCAATCATATAATATTATCCACATACAGCTTAGCTAGCCATTCTAAAGCACACCGAGGTCATATAGCAATAAAATAAGCTGTCTTCATAAGGCGATCAACAATCACCCAAACTACATCAACTGATCTTAGAGTTAGTGTTAAATCGGTGATATAGTCCCTTGTAATGCAGTTCCACTTCCTAGCTGGCTCCAATAGTAGTTGTAGTAAGCCTGTTGGTCTTTGTCTTTCAATCGTTACTTACCGATAGTTCAGACACTGGAACACTTATCTAGCCACAACTACTTTCATTCCCTTCTGCCAAAATAATCTCTTCATGTTTTGGTATATTTTTGTATTTCTAGGATGTACCCAATATGGAATGGAATGGGTTTTTAGCATTATTTTGTATCTATGATCCGAGTTTTTCACTTTCAGGTATGCATAATCATCCTTTGTATCTCAGGATGTTCTTCACATCCAAAGTAAGTCAGGGTTAGGTTTTTCCTTTCTCTAAATCTTCTTACACCATTCTTTGATACAGATCTAACAAAATTACTGCTTTTACTTCGTCCATCAAATTAGAGATGATCTTTAACGCTACGAATACAAGCAAGGAAAGTTCATCTATAAGTTCTCGCTCAATTGGATCATCATGAGTTTCTATTATATGTTGCTCTTCTTCCAAATCTAAATATATTGTTGTAGAACACAAGACGACATTTGTACTAAGTCCTCCTTATGGATTCATTATTTCCCCTTTCGCTCAAAGCTTCAGCTACCACATTAGCTTTACTTGAGAGATATTGAATATCATAGCCTTAATCCTTCAGGAGTTCCAACCATCTTCTCTGCCTCACGTTTAACTCTTTCTAGGTGAAGAGATAAATAAAACTCTTGTAACCTAATTTAATCTGAAATTTTTCTCCATATAGATAATGTCTCCAAGTCTCGATTGCATGAATCACTACTACTAACTCCAAGTCATGAGTAAGGTAACTCTCCTGATGCTCATTTAGTTATTTTGAGGCATATGCAATCACTTGTTTACCTTACATCAACCTGTATCCTAAACCCAATCCGGAAACATCGATGTGTAGGGTGAAAGGTTCCCCTGGTACCGGAATGGTCAAGATGGGAGCCGGTATCAGCTTTGCTTTAGAGTTTGGAATATTTTTCACACTTGTCAGTCCAAATAAACTTCTCTCCCTTCCTGGTTAGCTTGGTAAGAGGTATTGCGAATCTAGAATAGTCCTCCATAAATCATTTATAATAACCAGCTAAACCCAAGAAACTTCTAATCTCTGTAATATTCTTAGGCGTTTCTTACCATACGATTGCTTCTATCTTATTGGGGTCCACTTTTATCCCTTCTAATGACACTATGTAACCCTGAGAATGCAACATCGTTTAACTAGAACTCACACTTCATGAACATGGCATAAAATTTCTCCATTCTCAGTCGTTGTAAGGCTGCTCTAAGGTCCGTTACAAGATTTTCTTCATCTTTGGAATAAACCAATATATAGTCTACAAAAACTATGACCGATGTGTCCAACATGTCACGAAACACCTGGTTCGTCAGCTCCATAAAAGATATAAGGGCATTGATCAAGCCAAAAAACATGACCAGGAACTCATAATGTCCGTACCTAGTTCTGAAAGTCATCCTCAGAATGTAAATATCCTTGACAGTTTCCCATGATTGCTTTGGATGTACACAGAATGAATCAAAAAATGGGGATACAACTCATAATCGAGCAGTTATCCCATAAATACAAAAAGAGCTGATTGTGCATATATAAGATCAAAAAGTGAATGGGGGATATGACTCATAGGCCAAAACCATAAATTCAATCGACAAAAATGGGGTAGGGCTGGTACTACTGGTCTGCAGGTGGAGGAGGTCTACGGTGGACATAATGATAAATGTGCCCGGTAGCTATCATAGCATCGCAAAGATAACCAATGTGGTCCTCTATGTTGTCCTATCATGCAAATACATTTACCTGTCACCTCGAGAGGGCCTACTGCTCGACAACAATCATATCCTACCCCTACCGTAGCTTCCCTACCTCTTGCTGCATGAGTTGTAACACGTTGAGTACCTGAGCCATAAGGCTGCGCGGCTTGGAAGTCCTCATAGTTGGGGGAACACCTCATACCTCGAGTGCCTTGTCCTCCTCCATGGCATAGCCCCCATTATCACTATCACTGTCACCATTGTCGTCATCCTCATAGTCATCAGAGTCATCCTTACTCTCGTTGCTGATAGGTGGCTCAGTCTTGAGATCCACTGCTAGTATCCCATAACTAGTGTTGACTCCTGTCCAAGTATAGGCACTAGCTGCAGCTACTAGTCTCAAAGGACGTCCCGTTTTCGGAGGTCTAGGCCGTGTCTTGAGCTCTGGGTTTGACATAATAGTCTTGTCAAGCTTTATCCATACAATGGAGTCCTAGCCAAAACCAGATTACTCTGAACCGTTATCCACGGCCTCTCCCTCTAGAACCACCCTAGTGCTAGCGAAAATTAGAGTCATCATGTGACCGTATGGGAACTTACCTTACCTAGGCACTGAGAGGTGTGGACAATGGTTTGTAGGATGAGGTAAGGAGAGGCACAGTGGCTGCTCCAGGAAGAGACTGTAAGTCACGTACATACCAAAGTGGTTTAATTCCTCTCAATGTCTAGCTTGAGGGAGGATGTTGTGCTGCACCAGTCTACTGAGAATCCTCAGAATGGGCCTGAGATCGGATCCTTTTTTTCCCTTGGATTTATTCAATAGATGAGGCTGAATAAGGGTTTCTCGTATCTTCAGCCACCCTTCCTCATCAACATCTAAGGGCTCCCATGGAGCCTTATAGTGGCGTTCCCTTCCTAGGAAGATTTCCAATACGGCGGCTAGACTCATGACGTCCAGCGAAATGTCTATGCCCTTCACCCTGCTAGTGAGGCACCACTCCCCTATGTCCTCATTAGTGGTATACCTCAGATTGCAATAGAAGTGGCATATTAAATGAGGGTACACATCATTCTTGATTCTCATGGCTAGGGTCCACCCGAACCTATTGAAGGAGTCCCATATCTCAAACCGAACAAGCTCGTCAAACACTACACACCGACCGACCTCCACTATAGTAGGGTATTACTTCACTCAGTTTTAACTCTCCCTCTAGGACCTGAACCAGAAGGAGTCAAAACCCTAGACCTCAGATGATACCCCTCTCCTGGGTGTGGCCATGAGTACCTGCAAGGGAAAGGATGAGACAAAGTTGATCAGCACCACTAATTAAGCACCATAACTAATGATAGGAAGCATAAGATAAAAAGGACATTAAAAAATCCTAGGGAGGGATAAAATACCCCACCCACCCCAACCAAGGCCATGATTCCAGGTTTGAGCCAAAGGGGTTCCCTCCCAACTAATTAACCAAGTGCAGGCTAAGGCAAATAGTTAAAATAAATCAAAAATTTCTAAACTCCTAAAACCCACGGGAGATAATTAAAAGCCATGACAAATCGTAATGGGGTCAATAGAAGTCCTCAAGGGTACCATGTATTAAGGAAACACACAATACCTGAGACCCTATACAAAGTTCCCTAAGGGGGAATTGGGTGATAGGCTGACTGAATGCACATTGATTGTGGGGGAAGTTCAAATTTGCACCCCTAACCACTCGCTTGGACGGAAGAACAACAAAGGGATTACGTAACCAAATGGGGGGATTGGGCTTGGGATGCAAGGAAGGTATAGATGCTACCATACCCTGCCCTGAGGGTGGTCAGGATGAGGAAAGTGTCTGGCCATCATCCTTTGCTTCGATGGGGATGGGCCGCAAACCTAACCCCCAACCTAAGCTAAGGGTACCCCCTTTGGGCCAGGGCTATGTGGTTCAAAGGAACACAACTCAATGATACCCAAAGAAGAGTGGCATACCGTTATTGGTTAGGTCAATTAACCTATTGAACAAGGTTGTAAAGTTATTTTTACCATGGGGTTGGTCAGGGGCAGACTTTAACTAACCAGCAAAGGGGGACCCTAGAGGCCTGATAGGCTGTGAGACCTTGCCTCAATGGGGTGAACTGTGATCCCTCCCAAACGAGCAAGGATGAATGGGTAAGTCATGGTGGGGCCCTATGGCTCTGTCGATGTTACAACAAAACCGGTCGGCCTTCAAGACAGAGGGTAGATCCCTGAAATCCTAGGGGGTTTAGGTGGGGAAGAGGGGGAGAAGACCACCCTTAAGCATTTCCCTTTCTTTCTGCCATCGGATAGAATAGAAACCCTAGACTGTCAAGATAAAAAATGAAACTAAAATTCTGGGAGGTACAAAGACTTACCGAAATGAGGTTGAGAGATGAATTGGGAGTGGAATGACTCTGAAGATGAATAGGGGAAGCCTGAGAAGGCATGGTTGGTGCCCTGGGGAATGCTCTTTTTCCTTTACCTCTAGTTATCAAATGTGTGGTTTCGAAAATGAAACCCACGAATTGTATTTATAGACTCTGGTTTTTGCCGAACCAGAGGACTAGTCACTTATGGACCTGCCTCCAGCTCGATTCCTTCGGATAGGCCAAAGGTCGTGCCTATTCAAATTTGGTGTCCTAAGAGCCGGCAGAATCTTGGCAACTGGTGGATCAACCCTCCGCCTCATGCTGCCACTAGGTATGAAAAACCAAGAAATTTTTTTTCTAAGTATTGGGATGGCGGAGGCATACCCAAAGGCACCATTGGCCGCCTCCTTCTTTAAAAGTCTATGAGAATGATCAGATGAGAGCCGGAGGTTCCCAAAGGTGGAGGCAGGAGCATCCATGTCATCCTCCTCCTCACTCACAGAAGGATCCAAGAATGATCCGGAGGCACATACCGGATGACCGCATCTCAGACACATTCTACCAGATCTTATATAAGTTGGGGGGGGGGGTTTAGATAGCCAATCTTAATCGAGGACACCAGCACCTGGCTATGCCGCCGCCTCAGTTGACTTGGTTTTATAGGGGTTTGGGAACCCAACCCCAAACTCCTCACGAGTTGCACTATCCTCCACTCTGATGCATGATACTAAATTATCACTGGTGATATGAATTTTCCCCGCGTGCTAACACTAACCTTGGGTGTGAAAATTCTTTTTCAGATTTTCCCAAGCCATTCCAACAATGTCACCCCGCAAACACCTTACTACGAGGCCCACATCCAAGGCTATGACATCTAGCATTTCCGCACCCACATCGAGAAGTAGTCAAGAGGAACATTAGTAGTTTTTGACTAGCTAGTTGGCAACTTCCAGGAACACGCCAGTTGACAGGCCACCTATGGGGGTTTCCTCAACCTCATTGGCTATAGGCCCAATACACGCTGTTGAACTGACGCCATCCCCACTAGAACAAGTCTGAGTGATTGCCATGGAGGCAATGGACAGATTTCTAAGGATGGTACCCACTCACTTAACTAGACAAGGAGGTAACCCATTACAGTCCATGACCTCGGTCCAAGCCATGGAAGACATGTTGGGTAATCTACGCTGCTCAGACACATAGAAAGTCATGTGCGCCACTTACCAACTTGAAGGTAAATTGTACCTGTGGTGGCAAGAGATGTAGCTTGTCCTCTTGCAGCATCACAGAGAAATTAGCTGGGTGGTATCTCGTGAGGCCTTCATGGCCAACTACTTTCCCTAATGGCATAAGCCCAGCCTGGAGTTAATGGAGGCTATTAGAAGAGTCAGGGCAGGCTTGACCGCATGTAAGGGTTACGCTGAGGTAAGGTGCAACCATCAAAAGTGTCGTAATGGGGAGTGCAGTTGGTAAGAGTCCCACCAGTAAGGTAAGCCCTCGAACCAGCATAAATATAACTGATGATATTTAAGTTGAGTAAATTATAGTTCATATTGTAGGTTATTCTGGACTCCGTTCGGTATAATGAATTAGAATGTTTCCTTCAGCAAGAATTCCAATTCCCTATCCCGAATATGATATGTGAGTCATTAGGCCAAGATGCATGGCAACATTGAAAATGTGTTATGATCCAAACGTAGGATCTAGTGCCATAATCTTTGACCTTCAGGTCACCACCATCCTTTCTAAGGCATCGGCACCACCCCCATTCGGGGTAGAATTGTATAAATGGGAAATTGACTCAATGTACGAATGGTCTCCCCGGTGAAGAAAAGTGGGATGTCTTAAGCTCTTGAGTCTAATGGACATCAATAAATGGGCTCTGGCCCTGAATGAGGACACGTTATCGACAGACGAGACAAGAAATATTTAAGACAAGTAGGAGTCAATGACTAGTTGATACCACCTCCCATACCACTATGAGATTTATAAGTAAAAGCAATGATATGAGGTCACAAACCTTGAGATGTAATGAGATCATTAAGTACCCCAGTTGGGTGATATTGAGGCAATCGTAAGGTATATGTGGTCTTATAATCAATTGGCTGTCGATAATTTGGATGTGGATTTAGGGACAACCCAAAAGTCATCCATATAAATTAATGACAACAATAGGGAGTCAGGGACCTTAAGAAATGGTATATATATTTCGAAGTACTCTCCTTGTGGGTATTGAGGAAGTGGCAATGCAAATATGACCTTATAAGTAATTGGTAATCTCATGACAATGTTGAGTATGAGAATCTTAGGAATTTTACAAAATTTTGCCTAAATTATACGCGTTGACAGTTGATGAAGTATGGGTGGGAAAAAATTAGCTGCCACCCAAAATAGTTTCAAAACATCACTTACCACCCACACCTTTTAAAAAACATCAACTACTACCCAAACATTTACCACCATTAATCAAATAAATCCACTCTGTTAAACGAATCTCGTTAATTGCTGATGTCATCCAAAATTGATTTTGAATTGGACAATTATACCCTAAAGGATATGTTGAAAGATAGTTTTACCCTCCCTCAGTTATCATCTCTTAGAGAAAATAATTCTTCCCAAAGACAAGAGCAGATAGGCTTACCTCTCTCTCTCTCACCATGGAGTCACCATGCCAAACTGCCTTGTCACTCTTCTTAGGGCAATGGCGTCGCTACCTCTCCTACATCACTTATGCCAGCAGCTTTAACTTTAAGACTTTAGTCTGGTCCAAAATCAGTGGATCCGTGTGATCTAAAACATTCTAAAATATGTCCCAAGCCCAATTCCATTCACTTTTGTTTTCACTCTCCACCAAGCCCTAACGTTTTAGAGGATTGAGGGGTTTTTTTTACTGTTTCTGAAAGTTGGTGGAAATCTTGCAAATCTTGTCTGTGGTAGATTCCAGAAGGGAAACGATCTAGGAGACCTCTAGTGTTAATAATCCCAATCATCATTGTCAATGACACAACAAGATGTTGGAAGGAACAATCCCCCACCCTCTACTAGCCCTGCAACTCCCCTTCTTCTCTTGGTGCCTCTTCCGTCAAGTTTATTGAACCAGAGGAATAAGGCAACCATTGGTTCTCTATCTTCCCTACAACTTTTCATCTACAATTCTAACCATAAATTAAAGACTCAAAATAATTATGCTTAAACTAAAAAATCAATTTTTTTCTAGGGCAACCATTGGTTCAGATGGTTCTGAGTTACATTCTGCAATTCTTTCAATGACGATGTGCATTCTTACCTTGAAGGATTGTTAGTTGTCTATGAGTAGGCGATCGAATAATTAATGGCTGGATTGAAGGCCGACAAGGATTTGTTAGCTGACAAAGTCACTTATCCAAAGCTTATGGGGTTAGAGAAATCAAGAAAGTTTTTAGAGAAGCTGAACAAGGATGCCAAGGAACTGTAAGACCCGTATCAAGCTAACCGGTCTTACCACCTTGTACCAGGTCTACTTATCATGGTTGAGCCAAGTGGACAGAGTGCGTGAAGGAAATCACAACACTAGGTATGAATTTGACCCAAAACAGGAAATATGAGGGTAGGGTCGCATGCCTAAACAGGTAGGGTCGACCCCACCTCAGCAGAAGTCCAACCTATGATTTTCTAGTCTCAGGGTCGCATGACTAGAAAAACGTATGGTCGACGGATCCTGCGGCCCTATGTGCGACCCTATGATGACAGATAAAAATCGTAAATTAGGAAACTTTCCTAATTTCAAGGGGTTCTTTCCTAAACTCGATGGGACTTATTTTGGAGGGTTTTCCTCTATAAATAGGACATCCCTTAGCCTCTTTTACTCCTTTTAGAACCCTAATTGAAAGTGAGAGAAAGAGAAAGAGAAGGAAGAGAAGAAGAGAAGCAAAATTGAAGAAAAAACTAAGGAAGAGGAGGAACTTCAGAGAAACCTCCGAATCTCAGCCAACATCAGGTATGAGTCTAATTCTCTTTCATAAATTAAGAGCCTAGAATTGAAGAAGTTAGGATTAGGAGAAACCCAAATCATCTATCCATGGATGAGTTTCAAAGGAATCCATGGAAGTAATCATCATAGGCAATGGAAAGTGTGTAAAATCAAAGTTATGAGCCATAGAACAATCTTAGAATGGACCTACGAGACCATAAGATCGATCACATGCCCTCGGAAAGTCACAGGGAGGGTGTGGTCGCACATAAGGTCGATTGTTAACCGATCCCATGTCCGACCCTACACCCTAGGGTCGATTGGGTAACCGACCCTAGGTGCTACCCTACCTACGATCCTATGATTTCAGCTAGTCTAAATTTGTTAGAATTAATTCTAATTAAAATCTATCAACTTGTTAGGTCTTCCTAGTGATTTAAAAGTGATTCTTAAAGCCTGAACGAGGATCTACACTCAATCAAAGGTGAGGGAACAAGACCTAAACTAATTGGATAATAAAAAGCTATTTTTTCTTATTGAGTCCTATACCATGATTGATTGATTCTATGTGTATATGCGTGTATTGTGCATTTGACATGTCATCCAATATTCCTTCTATTTCTGTTCATGCATATTTAATTTTGTTTATTTATAACATGATGATGATGATGAAGCTAGGAATAGGCATGTGAATGTTTGTGTGTGGTTAGCGTCCTTGATGAGAGTAGGGCATCAGGGGGAGGACGTGACACTGTGGTTTTTCCTGTTCACCAGACTCTAGCTCTATCTCTACTCAAGTTTTGTCCACTAACATCGTGGTATCACCATTATCTTAGCAAAGCTATTACGTCGTAGGGCATCAGAAGAGGTGGTCTCGGACCGTGTAGTCTCTGACTTTGTCGGGGGGTCTTAGCTCTTTCTCTGTGGACGTATTGAGGGATGCTGGGGTGAGGCCTTGGATACACTGTTTGATATTAGGATTGGTTAGTTGCGAGCCCAGTTTGCAAGCCCTGGCCAACAGGGGCTTACATGTTGGTATGGATCAATGTAGTACAGCAATGCTGATACTCATTGGGTGCACTGTTTCCATGGTGTGTGCATGTGGGATGGCAATGCCGATATTCATTGGGTGGCTTCACACACTCGTGTATAGAGGTGAGGCAGCCTCCGAACCTTTCTATTGCACATTGCAAACTTATAAACTAGACCACAAATATGAATTGAATGCATGCATATGTTTGTTGTATTGTTTTGTTTGCTCACTAAGCCGTGATGTGTGGTCACCCTTTTTGACGTCGAATATTTTAGTTGATGATGCAGGTACGATGATTGAAGATTATATAAATGCTCCTGTGTACGGTCAAGCTGCTGCGATGGACGCTGAAGTAATGATGGAGTCGCATGATTCGACATGCGAGTGCAACTCCTGTGTTTTCGATTAAACTTTTATTTGGATTATACAGACAATGTATTTGAATTAATTATTTATGTTTATGTCTTAGTCCTTTTGGAAATAATTGGTTAAATTATTTATTTTATCACATTTAGATTCTCAGTTCATTTAATATTTAAGACTTCCGCTATTGTGTATTTACTCTAATCATTGTTGTGGATGTGTATGGTTTAAGCAAATGGACACAGCCTATTTGAGATCCTGGTTGAACCGTTGGTTTATTAATGATTCATCACACCATTTTGAGTAGTACAGAATTAGGGTGTGACAACCTGGTATCAGAGCTCTCAGGCCCAGTCTATTAAACCAGTATATTTCCACAAAGTTTGTGAACTGAGTTAGGATAAAATTTAAAAGCTTTAATAAGAACACACTGTAAGCACTTGTGTTGTTTGAGATAAAATTAAGAAAGAGAATAATGCATATATAAAATGGAGCAACAAGTTTTATATACATCAAATAAAAAGTACGTATATACATATCCAAAGCAGAGTACAGTCCACAATCTGGACAGTTACTCTGTAGTACAAAGAAGGATAGAAAAAAAGAAAAAAAAAGAAAATAGACATCATGGAGCTGGAGGTGATGGAGGAGGAAGTGCCTCGCGATCTCTGTCATAGTCCTCAGCATACATTCTAGTCAACCAGGCTACCTGAGTCTGGGTCGTCTGGAGGCTAGCTGTTAACTCAGCCATCCACTGATCAGACGTATGCTGAGCATCTAGAAGCTCTCCACTCTCAAGTCCGTCACACGCTAAGCCTCTCTGATCTCACGCAGTAATCCCATCATATCATCAGAGGGTGGGCGTGAAGGACCAGCCATGCGTGAAAGACCAACCATGTGTGAAGGAGCCCAAGATGGACCAGCTCTAGTAGAATGTGGAGGTGATGGAGGAGGTATAGCATCTACATCCATATACATGTGATCCTCATCCTCAGCATCACCCCCATGGACCCCTGCTCCGGCTGCTGCTGCTGCTGCCGCCTCAGCGTCTACTATCTCTACCCGAGTACGAGGACACACCAGAGCGTTCCTCTCATCATCACTGACCTGAGCATCCCGCATGCCCATCCTATAGATGGCATCCTAGTCCAGAACCGATGAGAAGGTCTTCTCCTGAATCCTCTCATCCACTAAATCAACACATAGGCGGGTGAGTAGAGTAGTGATCAGACATCCGTAAGGCAGGTTTCCTATCTAACCAGGCCGCGTAGCACGGATCATCATCCTCAGGATAATGTAAGGTAGGAAGACAGGCTGCCGTAGAGGACGTACTGAGTCAACTTGGAGATCCTCTCATAGTGTCCACTCTGTGGTATCAAGTTGTGCTGGATGATCTTGCAATATACCTGAGGCTTTAGACGTAAGTTGATCGCTTTCATCTCCCAGCAATCATCTCTGATAAGCTGACTGCCAATCTCAGCACGCATCTCCAAGGAAAGGAACTGGGGCTCCCTGGAAGCACAGTACACCAAAGGGCCGTCATTTGATATGCCTAGAAGATCAACCAACTGCTGGCAGTCAAAGGAAACCTCTACCCCTTTGACATAGCTCATGATCTTGAGCTCCCTACCCCTCTCTGTGTTATTGCGATCCCCCACTACCTGGAGATTGCAATAGAACTGTCTCACCAAATCCGGACGGGTACACACATCATAGGTGATCACAGGGAGCCAGCCCATGTCACCAAATGCCCCCTCCACGTTGAACAAGTCTAGACTAGCCAAGTCCACACAGCGACCCCCCTCTTCCTTCTTACGCTCATATCGAGCATACTGAGCTTCGACCTCGTTGGAGCAGAAACGAACTGGGTCATGAGCTCTAGGCACTTTGGTACGAGCCATATTATCTGCCAAAACAAAGAAAAATAGATAATAGATCAGTAAAGATGAAAAATCCAAAAATTTTGGCATTATAACGACATAAATTGGTCAAAAGCCTCACTTTTCACCCATACACTTGGGCAGGAGGACTTACATAGGTTCTAAACCATCCTGCAAGGCTCATACAGTTGGAAATTTAATTTTTTGAAAGATCGAATTTGAAGAAATTTCAATAAGTTCAAAAAATCTCAAAAATTAGGTCAAAATGGAAAATTTCAAGTTTTTCGATAACCAATCGATGAAACTCGAATATTTTGAGGGCTTTCGTCCATTGGGTGACCAATAGCAAAATCCCCCAATAAAAATTAAATTTTTATGGTTAAAAAAAGTTTAATTTGAAGAAAATGATGTAAATGGACAAAAACCTAGTTAGAAAGCTTTAAAAACGTGAAACAGTAAGAGAGCATACCTGAAAAGAAGGAGTGGGAGTCACGAACGGAAGATATGATCACTAAACAGGTAGGGGTCGATACTGTAGCAACTCAGAGAAACGGGTTGAGCTGGAAGAAAGGAGAAAGAATAGGAAATGAATCCAAAATCGGGTTTAAAAACCTGATTCTGGGTCGTAGGGTCACAAAATTCGACCAAAACATGGACCCTACGTCAGACCCTACCATCGACCCTACCCTCTCGGTGATCTGACAGAGAACTAGGGGTCGGACCTAGGGTCGGACAACTACCGACCCTACCATCGACCTTAGGCTCTCGGTGATCTGACAGAGAACTAGGGGTCGGACCTAGGGACGGACATATACGGACCCTACCATTGACCCTAGGCTTTCTGTAAGCTGACAATGTTTCTCAGGGTCGCATAACCTAGGGTCGCATAAGGACCGACCCTACCATCGACCCTACTATGGAAAATACAGTATTTTGTCAGAAAGATCTGAAAATTTTGAAATTTATATTGACTAGTTGGATTTTTGACTTGAGAACAACTTATATTGATTGCCTCACATGTGCTATGATTGTTTGCATACATTACCACCACCAGAACAGGAAATGGCTGGGCAAAGAGTGACCAGACAAATCCATAACCCAATTCCACCACCACCACCTGTGGAGGAAGACAGCCATATAAATCCTGAAACACAGGAGAATCTGAATATGGCACCACCAGTAGCTAGTGGCCAGGCAAATTCTATAAACTTGCCAGCCCCACCTACGGATTTGGCCACAGCCATAATGAACTTAGCACAACAACTGTAGCAAATACAGTAGGTTTAAGTCAATAAGCAAGCTTCTATAGGGATGGCTTTTCCAGCTGTCCATACAACACCTATGCTAGCAGGGTAGGCTAGCACTATACCAAGGGAAAGTAATACGGTACCCCACGCACCTCAAACACTAGTCATGCAGGCCCAAGTACAGAATCCCAAGGTAGCTCAAGGCAGTTACTAGTATCAACCACCTATGTATGGGTCTTATGCTCCGTATCAGTTGGACCACTCCCGACTGATCGAGCATTTTCTGAAGATGAAGCACAAAGAATATAATGGTAAGCCAGCAGATCCTTTGTGGCCAGCACACTGGATCGACGAAATAGAGAGAAATTTCATGATGATGACAGTTAATGAGGAGGAGAAAGTACTATGTGCAACATTCATGATGAAAGGCGATGCACACCACTAGTGGAAGTCCACACGAACTTATCTGTTAACAAAGCATGCCCAATTGACCTGGGCTATATATAAAGAAGCATTCTTTGAGAAGTACTTCCCCAGGAGTTTCAGAGATGCTATGGAAAGAGAGTTCCTAAGTTTATATCAGGGACAGATGACTGTTGATGCATATCAACAGCGTTATGAGGAGCTGTTCTTCTTTGCACCAGTCAGTATGCAAGAGGAAGATACGAAGACCCGAAGGTTCATCATGGGACTTAGGGGAAGTATTCATGAACATGTTTTGGGACATGAGAAGAAAGTCTACAATAAAGCTGTACAAATTGCTCGAGTGATAGAGTCGAGCCAGAAGGAGAGCTATTTTTCTCAAAATAGGGGTATCAAAAGGCCTAATGGGAATTCTTATAATGGAGGGAAAACCAAGACATTCAAACCCTTCTGTACTCAAGGCTTCAATGCTGCAGCGAAGACTACTTCAGCAGCCCCATCGCAACCAAAGAAAAATAGTGAAGGAGTAAGGTGTTTTAACTGCAATCAAGTGGGACATATTTCAAGGGAGTGTCCTAAGCCCATAAAGCAACTACAGCAAGGAAGAGTTTACGCTGTTTCATCCGAGGATGCTCCCGCATCGCCTGATGTGGTCACAGGTATGACCTGAACCTTTTAAATTGTGTTACATTGTATGAGCATGTAGACTAAATTAAAACAAATCATAGGTATCGTACCTATTAATGGCATTCCCACCAAAGTGCTCTTTGATTCAGGAGCTACTCATTCTTTTATATCTGTGTCATTTGGAAAGAAGCTAAATCTACCCTTCAAATCTTTAGACTACAAACTGCTTGTACGATCGCATATGGGATTAGAAGTGACATTAGAAAAACGTTATGGGCCATGTCCAATCCTTATTGACGAGAAAACTTTGGATGCAACCTTGATTCAACTTGAGATGGCAGACTTTGACGTCATCTTGGGAATGGACTGGTTAGCTCGGCATTCTGCAAATCTATTATGTGCGAAAAAGAAGCTGAAATTTAAAGACAAGGAAGGATCAGAGTTTAGTTTTGCGGGAGCCAATCTTTCCCGTAAACGAAAACTCATTCTCTCTACATTAAAGGCTAGAAAATGCCTCGAGAAAGGAGGAGTTGGGTATCTAGTATTAGTGGTCGACCTCACCAAGGAAGCACTACGAATGGAGGATAATGATGTGGTGCATGACTTTCTAGATGTATTTCCTGAAGAACTACCAGGACTACCACCCGACCGAGCTACAGAGTTTGTTATAGATCTGATACCCGGAGCCACACCAGTATCTAAAGCACCCTATCGAATGGCTCCTACTGAACTGAAGGAATTAAAAGTACAGTTACAGGAACTACTGGACAAGGGTTACATCAGACCTAGCATATCACCATGGGGAGTGCCAGTATTATTTGTAAAGAAGAAGGACGGTAGTGTTCGACTGTGTATAGACTATCGAGAATTGAATAAGCTGACAATCAAGAATCGGTACCCATTGCCTCGGATCGATGACTTGTTCGATTAGTTGCAAGGTGCCAAGGTGTTCTCCAAGATAGATCTTTGGTCAACATACCATCAGTTGAAGATTAAGGACGGTGATATTTCCAAGACAGTATTCAGGACGAGATATAGACATTATGAATTTTTGGTTATGTCTTTTGGATTGACTAACGCACCAGCAACTTTTATGGAACTTATGAATCGGGTATTTCATGATATGTTGGATACATTGGTCATTGTATTTATTGATGATATATTGGTCTACTCCAAGGACAAGGAAACTCATATTATGAATCTAAGAGCCACTCTGCAGTGATTACAGAAAGAGAAGCTTTACGCCAAATTTACAAAGTGTGAGTTTTGGCTAAATGAAGTCGCTTTCTTAGGCCATGTTGTATCCGTTGAAGGAATTAAAGTGGACCCTAGCAAGATTGAAGCCATTGTGAAGGGGGAAGCACCGAAGAGTGTTGTAGAAATTAGAAGTTTTCTAGGTCTAGCTGGGTATTACCAACGATTCGTGGAAGACTATTCCACGATCGTCGTACCGCTCACCAGTTTGACTAAGAAAGGAGAGAAGTTTATTTGGACTGACAAATGTGAGAACAATTTCCAAACATTGAAGGCAAGATTGATATCTACTGCCATCTTGACTATTCTTATTTCAAGACAACCATTTCTTTTATACACTGATGCATCTGGATTGGGTTTAGGATGTGTACTTATGTAAGGATAATAAGTAGTTGCATATGCTTCAAGACAACTGAAAACACATGAAAAGAACTATCCCACTCATGACTTGGAGTTAGCGGTAGTAGTACATGCTGTAAAAATATGGAGACAATACTTGTATGGAGAAAAATTTCAGATTAAATCAAATCATAAGAGTCTCACTTATCTCCTTAATCAAAAGGAGTTGAATATGAGACAAAGAAGATGGGTGGAACTATTGAAAGATTATGATGGTGATATCCAGTATCATCCAGGGAAAGCTAATGTAGTTGTTGATGCCCTGAGTAGAAAAGCAATGATAAAATCCCAAGAGGAGGTTAACACGACTACAACAATGTATGCTATAGGAAAAGTATTCAATCTTAGTAATGAGCAATTTGTGATAGATGCACCAGGTGAATCAACCAACCAAGGGTTTATTCATCGGATTATAAATATGTTTACAACGCTGAAGATTGTACCTGATATAATAGATGAAGTGAAAGCCACTATAAAACCAGACCCTTATCTAAGAACGGTACAAGAGGACATTGAAAAAGGTAGGACTATCCCTGAGTTTGCCTTGGACGATGAAAAGGTACTGAAGTACAAAGGAAGAATATGTGTTCCTGAAATAGAAAATTTGGACATTAGACACCGACTAATGAAAGAAGCTCACACCACCGCCTATTCGATACATCCTAGAAGTACAAAAATGTATCATGATTTAAAGAAATTGTATTGGTGGAGAGGAATGAAAATAGATGTAGCTAAATTTGTATCTCAATGCCTAAACTATAAGAGAGTAAAGGCTGAAAGGCAAAGACCTGCAGGACTGTTACAGTCGCTATTAGAACCAGCATGGAAATGGGACTGCATCACTATGGACTTCGTCACCGGGTTACCATTGACTCACCGAGTAGTTGACGCAGTTTGGGTGATTGTAGACCGTGTGACTAAAATAGCTTGATTTATAGCTATACGATCTCAGTATATACTAGAGAGGTTAGCTAAGTAGTATGTGGATAATATTGTCAGACTACACGGTGTACCTGAAAGCATTGTGTCCGACAGAGTCCACGATTTACTTCAAAGTTTTGGGAAGGATTGCAAAAGGCTATGGGTACAACACTAAAGTTTAGTACTGTATTCCATCCTCAAACATATGGACAGTTAGAGCGTACCATTCAGATTTTAGAAGACATGCTTCTAGCCTGTGTAATTGATTTTAAAGGATCATGGGATGAAAAACTACCATTGATCGAGTTCGCTTATAACAACAGCTATCAGGCTACTATACAGATGTCACCCTATGAAGCACTGTATGGTACGAAGTGTCGAACTCCTCTGTTTTGGAATGAAATTAGGAAACGTAGTATTGTTGGACCAGAATTTATTGAAGAGACACGTTGAGTAGTCGACATTATCAAGGAAAGATTAAGAACGGCTCAGAATCGTTAGAAACAGTATGCAGATACTCGACGCCGAGACCTAGAATTTGTTGTAGGTGATAAGGTGTTCTTGAAAGTATCACCTATGCGAGGTTTAAAGCGGTTCGGACAGAAAGGGAAGCTTAGTTTGAGATATGTCGGGCCATATGAGATTCTAACTAAACGTGGAAAGGTGGCTAATCAGCTAGCACTACCAACATCTATGTCAAGCGTGCATGCTGTATTCCATGTTTCATTATTGAAGAAGTACGTCAGGGTCCCAACACACGTTTTGTCAGTGGATCCACCTGATTTGACTGATGATTTGACATTTGAAGTAGCACCAACTGAAATTATCAGCCAAAAGATTCAACGATTACGCAACCATGACATCTATTATGTTAAAGTCACTTATTGAAGCCGAGATATAGAAGAAATCACATGGGAAGAAGAGAATTCTATGCGAAAGCAATACCCTTATCTTTTTTACTCGAAAGGTATGTACAATTTTGAGGATGAAATTTTTAATAAGAAGGGGGGAGTTGTAAGACCCGTATCAAACTAACCGGTCTTACCACCTTGTAACAGGTCTACCTACTATGGTCGAGCCAAGTGGACCAAGTGTGTGAAGGAAATCACAAGACCAGGTATGAATTTGACCCAAAAACAGAAAATATGAAGGTAGGGTTGCATGCCTAAATAGGTAGGGTCGACCCCACCTCAACAGAAGTCCAACCTATGATTTTCTAGTCTTAGGGTCGCATGACTAGAAAACGTAGGGTTGATGGATCCTGCGACCCTACGTGCGATCCTATGATGACAGACAGAAACCGTAAATTAGGAAACTTTTCTAATTTCAAGGGGTTCTTTCCTAAACTGATGGGACTTATTTTGGAGGGTTTTCCTCTATAAATAGGACGTCCCTTAGCCTCTTTCACTCCATTTTGAACCCTAATTGAAAGTGAGAGAAAGAGAAAGAGAAGGAAGAGAAGAAGAGAAGGAAAATTGAAGAAAAGACTAAGGAAGAGGAGGAACTTCAGAGAAACCTCTGAATCTCAGCCAACTTCAGGTATGAGTCTTATTCCCTTCATAAATTAAGAGCATAGAATGAAATATGAAGAAGTTAGGATTAGGAAAAACCCAAATCATCTATCCATGGATGAGTTTCAAAGGAATCCATGGAAGTAATCATCATAGGCAATGGAAAGTGTGTAAAAATCATAGTTATGAGCCATAAAACAATCTTAGAATGGACCTACGAGACCATAGGATTGATCACATGCCCTCGGGAAGTCCCAAGGAGGGTGTGGTCGCACATAGGGTGGATTGGGTACTATCCTACCTGCGACCCTATGATTTCAGCTAGTCTAAATTTGTTAGAATTAATTCTAATTAAAATCTATAGACTTGTTAGGTCTTCCTAGTAATTTAAAAGTGATTCTTAAAGCTTGAACGAGGATCTACACTCAATCAAAGGTGAGGGAACAAGACCTAAACTAATTGGATAATAAAAAGTTATTTTTGCTTATTGAGTCCAATACCATGATTGATTGATTCTATGCGTGTATGCGTGTATTGTGCATTTAACATGTCATCCAATATTCCTGCTATTATTGTTCATGCATATTTAATTTTGTTTATTTATAACATGATGATGATGATGAAGCTAGGAATAGGCATGTGAATGTTTGTGTGTGGTTAGCGTACTTGATGCGAGTAGGGCATCAGGGGGAGGACGTGACACTGTGGTTTTTCCTGGTCACCAGACTCTAGCTCTATCTCTACTCAAGTCTTGTCCACTAACATCGTTGTATCGCCATTACCTTAGTAGAGCTATTACTTCGTAGGGCTTCAGGGGAGGTGGTCTCGGACCGCGTAGTCTCTGACTCTACCGGGGGGCCTTAGCTCTATCTCTATGGACGTATTGAGGGATGCTGGGATGAGGCCTTGGATATGCTGTTTGACATTAGGATTGGTTAGTTGCAAGCCCAGTTTGTAAGCCCTCGTCAACAGGGGCTTAAATGTCGGTATGGGTGCATGTGGTACAGCAATGCCGATACTCATTGGGTACACTATTTCCGTGGTGGGTACATGTGGGACAACAATGCTGATATTCATTCGGTGGCTTCACACACTCGTGTATAGAGGTAAGGCGGCCTCCGAACCTTTCTATTGCACATTGCAAACTTATAAATCAAACCACAGATATGAATTGAATGCATGCATATGTTTGTTGCATTGTTTTGTTTGCTCACTGAGCCGTGATGTGTGCTCACCCTTTTCGACGTTGAATATTTTAGTTGATGATGAAGGTACCACGGTTGAAGATTATATAAATGCTCCTGTGTATGGGTAAGCTACGACGATGGACGCTGAAGTGATGATGGAGTCGCATGATTCGACATGCGAGTGCAACTCTTATGTTTTCAATTAGACTTTTATTTGGATTATACAGACAATGTATTTGAATTAATTATTTAAGTTTATGTCTTAGTCATTTTGGAAATAATTGGTTAAATTATTTATTTTATCACATTTAGATTCTCAGTTCATTTAATATTTAAGACTTTCGCTATTGTGTATTTACTCTGATCATTGTTGTGGATGTATATGGTTTAAGCAAACAGACACAGCCTATTTGAGATCCTGGTTGAACCGTTGGTTTATTAGTGTTTCATCACACCATTATGAATAGTACGAAATTGAGGTGTGACAGGAACTACTTTCTGAATTTGATCCAGTGAAAGCTACTCCATTGGTTGCCTTGGCAAACTATATTGCTTACAGACAGAACTAGTTTGTTGCTTAGAGAAATTTTTTTAATTGTCTAGAACAATTTGATTGTCTGAACAAGTTGTCTTATTTGGTCCATTCAGCCATCCTTGAGATGAAAAGCCTTGAATCAAAAATAATACTCGTTCAAATTAAAAGGAAAGAAAAAAAAAGGATTTGAATCCCTAAGACGAAAAATAGGGGTTCCGCCCCAATCCATTACCCATCACCTCTCTCTCTCTCTCTCTCTCTCTCTCTTTGGGGTACCAAAGCACAAGCTGTGGTAGAGCAAGCACCGACATCTTGTAGTCGTCTTCTTTTTCTTCTTAAATCCCTCACTATGCTACCGTCATTGGTGAAAAAGAAGCGTTGCATAAACGCCCTCACTGTGCTATCGTCATCTCTCTTCCCCTCTTTCTATTTTTTTTCTATCGATCAATCCAATCCCATCTCAGAAATGGGATTATATAGCCATCTAAACAATGTATCATTGGATTCATTCCCTATTCTTATGGTTGCAGTCGTAGTTAACTGTGTGGGCTACCTGCGATCCTTGCTTGGGGTTTTCCAATTGGTAGGGTTTTCTAGATTGGATATGGTGGATGAGGTCGGTGATGGGTTGTTCGGTGCTGTGGGATTGGGCTTGGCTGAACTAATCATCTTGGTAGAGCAGCTCAACATCAATCAGGTCTTCTCCTATAGTGAGTGTGGGGAAAAAGAAGGCGGAGCCACTACTGGTGGTGGTGGATTTGATTGGGATTGTGTGGTGTGTTTGTGTAAGTTCAGGAATGGAGAACAGATCAGGGCATTGGAGGGAGAGAGGAAAGGAAAGAGAAGGGTTGTATTAGTAATTTTACTAGCTTTTAAAAATTTTCAATTAAAAACAAAAAGGGTAAAAATGTCTAATGCTGATTTTCGTCTCCTCCATCAGTTACTTGGGTGTAATTGATTTTTTTGAAAGGAGTGGGTGGTAGGTGATGTTTCGAAACTATTTTGAGTGGTAGTTGATTTTTTTCCATATGGGTGTGGCCTTAAGGTGAAATTCTATTAATGGAAAGGAAAATTTTAGGGAGATAACGGATTGTGTTCACCTCCCTACATAAAACTCTGCCATGCCTGAGCCTCCTAACATGGAAATTTCTGCAAAATTGGTGGATAATGTCACACCCTCATCCTACTTATGTCAGGACACTTGAGATTTAGTGACCATGATGAGTGGGGTCAAGAGGGCCACCTACTCGTAACACTCAGAGTTCCAGCAAGAGATGCTGATTTTACTAATTGAGGCAATACGACATGATCCCGCACCAGTGTCAGTCATGGCTGGAGTGTCAGAAATGTTGGGAAAGTTTGTTCTGGGCCTTCAAGAGCAACATAGGGAGGTGGTGTCATAGATGGTGACAGCGTCACTCATCCAGGGAGCAACTAAAATCCAAAAGGACCCTAAAGGGGATGCATAGATAGACAAAGGGGTCCGCAAGAGACCCATGGAGCCCCAGAGCAAGACACGTCACCTAAGATACCAAAAGTTCAGACCATGCCTTCACCGGTGGGCCAACACCTAACTGAGCCCGACACCTTTAGGTCGACCGATAAGAAACATAGCAAATGTTACTGGTGTAGAAAACAGGGGCACTTCGCACAAAGATGTACAGCCCCCAGTATGTAGGAAACTTCACCACTACCAATACAGTTTGAGGCATGTTACGACTTTGGCAAGATGAGCCACTAGGCTTGTGATTGCTAAGAGCTTAGTGGGCACTCAGTCCCACCTTGATTATGGGCCTCATGCCTATTCAAGAAAGTTTTTGGCAGCAGGTAAACCCCTGATACTCATGGAACTATAAATGTCCTGTTGATTATTACATACAGGGAGCACTTTGGAACAGGGAATAAATTTAGTTGCTTAAGTAATTCAATGCGGGGGATAAGTATGGATACGGTGGACATACCTTAATTTTGGGGACGAAATTCCTAAGTTGTGGGGATTGTAAGACCCGCACCTGAAATCACCCACTCATCTGGATTTCCATTGTGTCGGGTCATTCCACACCGACACATAATACCCCCGACATCAAGGTCCAATGGGTGTGTTGGGACATAGCATAGGATTTACCATGAGGGAGTTGAAAGAGTTAAGGAACTTGCATACGATCCCATCGAGCAGGGCCCATCAATTAAAGTTCAAGGCTGGGTTTTGACCCAATCAGTGGCATTGCCCATGGATGAGTTAACCGGCTCTCTGTCGCTGGCTTGATCTCAAGATGGACACATTTCCTCTCATTGGGTCTATACATATAGACCCATCTCTCTATTTGTTTCTTGTTGAAACCAAGGGGGGGGGGTGGGGAGTGAGAGCGGAAGCTTGAAGCTTGAGGGAGGACTTAGAGCTCAAGGGAGGTTTCCAATCATTCCAAGTAAGTAGTTCACCCTTCTTCTCATGAGAGTGGAGTAATGGTAGCCATCCTTGATAATAGAACTTGGCCACCATTAATGGTAGCCATTAATGGAGGCTAAAGATAAACCTAGGTTTAAAACTTTGACCACCCCACCCCCATTGGTGGCACAAATGGAGTCTTGATGACTCCAATGAGTGTACCTAGGGTGGTGGGAACATGCTTTCCACCACCTAAAATGTGTTAAGAATGGTTGGGGAGTCAAAACTCCCCATATGTAGACCATCGTCCTCGTTGAGTATAGATTTCTAGACTCATATTGGTGGACCCATGTCGGAGGCTAAGGTACTGCCTTTGCCTCTGGGTCTGGCACCTTGACCATTAATGGTCTGGCTGGTGGAGGGGCCAGTAAGGCCCCATCCTCCGCTAGACCCATACATAACCAATATTCTTGGATGGGTTGAGCTAGAGGCAAAGCTGGTGGCACCATCCATTGGTAGTGCCTTCACCTCACTCTCTATTACTTTTCCCTGTCATATGAAATTAAGCTGGTGGCTCAATGCTAGTGGCAAGATCCTCTGAGTGGTAGCCCCCTGTTATGCCTTGGGGCCGCCATACCTTTATGGGGCAGCCACTCTTATGGGGCCCCCACCCTTATGGGGCAGCCATGCCCACAAGGGGTTGGATAAGCTATCTGTGAGCCGAAGGCAAAGCCAGAGACACTACCATCTGCCAGTGCTTCTGAAAGACCCACACGCCATGAACCCGGTCTAACCTTACGTTTTTGTGTCATGATCGGTCTTCCCATCATAATCGGCTCAAGTGAACCAATTACATGAATAAACCACATGATGAGGTAAGTCACAAGTCAAATTTAGTTATTGTGGTTGACTGGTTAAGTTTGCATGGAAGAAAATAGTCAAAAACTAAAAACCAGAGAATTTTGGACCTATGGTGGCATGTTTGGGGGCTACGATCGCACCTATGGTACACCGTAGTGAGACCGTAGGTGCTATGGTCGCATGTTTTGGTCTTATGATCGACGGTTTATGCGACTGTATAATCGATCGTAGGAACCCAGAACCGACTCCATGTTTAGAAAACTTTCCTAATTTGAGGACTCTTTCCTAATTGAAAGAAGACTCTATACGGAGGTTTTCCCTCTATATAAGGGACGTTCCTTAGCCTCTCTCACTCGTTTAGAACCCAAATTGAAACTCTAAACCTAAGAGAGAAAGAGAAAGAGGAAGAGAAGGAGAAGGAGGGAGAGGAAAGCTTTGGGAAAAGGTTTACAGAGAAGAGTTCTATCTTTTTACAATAAGCTTAAGGTATGGACTTGACTCTATAGGATAAATTAGATAGGATAGGTTCCTTTCCATCAAGTTGATGTGTTGAATCTAATGTAACGATTTCGGTTATGGAATTTCTAAGAAAAATCATAGAGAATAGGTTAGGGTTAATGGATGAGGGATAAACTAAGAATATTGGCCTTATAATGATCATTAGGGAGGACCCCATTGATGATCCAGGAGGAGGAACTCATGTGAGAAGTAATAATCAACCAAACTACGTATGGTCGTAGCTATGGTCGACCATAGGATGAGAAAGTATTGACCATAGTCATTCGGGAAGAATTCAGGAAACATACGGTCACAGCTATGGTCGCATGTAATGTGACCATAGGGTATCTACCATTGGTCCTACGGTGTCATATATTGCTACCATAGCATCGACCGTAGGAAAATAGAAACTATATTTTAAGACCAAACAAGGTTTTTGATTACTGTAACTTGGTAAACTTGAACCCTAAATTACGTACATTAATTGTTTAGGATGCTAATAGATTCAAAGTGACTTCCAAAACTTGGGAGAGGAACAAGGAGAGGAACAAACATCGATCAAAGGTGAGAGAACAAGACCAAAACTAATTGGTTAATAACAAACTGTTTATTTTTATTGAGTCCAATGCCATGATTGATTTTATGCTTGTATGCTTGTAATGTGCATCTCACATGTCATCCAATATTCCTACTATTACTGTTCATGCATATTTAATTCCGTTTATTTATAACATAATGATGATGATGATGATGCTAGGAATAGGCACGTGAATGTATGTGTGTGGTTGGTGTGTTGGATGCGAGTGGAGCATCAGGGGAAGGACATGTCAAGGTGGTCTTTGACCTTGTCACCAGACTCTAGCTCTATCTCTACTCAAGTCTTGCCCACTAATAATGTCGTATTGCCATTACCTTAGTAGAACTATTACGTCGGGGCATCAGGGGAGGTGGTTTCGGACCATGTGGTCTCTAACTCTACCGAGGGGCCTTAGCTGTATCTCTATGGACGTATTGAGTGATGCTAGGGTGAGGCCTTGGATACACTGTTTGGCATTAGGATTGGTTAGTTGCAAGCCCAGTTTGCAAGCCCTCGCCAATAGGGGCTTACGTGTTGGTATGGGTAGGGCATCAGGGGAAGTGTTGGCTGGTGTTTAATAAAGACACTTTAGCTCTATCTCTATTCCATGATGGGTGCATATGGGACGACAATGGTGTTTGATCCATTGGGCGGATTCACACACTTGTGTATAGAGGTGCGGCGGCCACCAAACCTTTTTATATCACATTACAAACATATAAACTAGACCAAAGATATGAATTGAATGCATGCATATGTTTGTTGCATTGTTTTGTTTACTCACTGAGCTCAAGTTGGAGAGCTGACCCTCGCGCGTGCAATTCTTTTTAGTTTTTTATGTTGTAGGTATTACGGTTGAAGATTATGTCGACACGCCAACATATGAACAGGTGGCGGCTATGGATGTACAAACTGTAGAGGACTATTATGATTCGTTAAGTGAGCATTTCAACTATGGATACGCTTAGTGTTTAACTTTCAAATTTGGATATTTATAATATGTATTAAATTATATTTTGGATACTTGGAGATAACTGGAATATTAATTGTTTATCATGATTAGACCTCAGTTCATTATTAATAAGACTTCCGCTATTTACTTTATTATCTCTGATTAATGTAGAATGTGTTTTGGTTTAACATGGTTGGCATAGCCTATACGAGATCCTGGTTGAACCGTTGGTTTATTGACAGTTCATCACACCATTCTGGTTAGTTTAAAATTGGGGTGTGACAACTTGGTATCAGAGCTTTCAGGCTTTGCCAATCAAACCTGAATACATTCACAATTGTGTCCATGAACTAAGTTAGGATAAATTAAAAGCTTTAATACAAACACACCATAAGCTCCTGTGTTGGTTGAGATAGAACTTAAACAAGACAATAATGTATATATAAAAGGTGGAACCATATGTATACACAGACAAAAAATAAAATCTAAATGTATCCTGATAAACAAATAATATAGGGTATGATCTATAAGTCGGGCAGTTGTCTAAGTATCCAAAGGATATAGTACAGTAGCAAAAAGGGAGCATTTATAATGCAGAAAATTAGAATACCGAGTTGGTACTCATAAGATGTGAAACTCGATGTATGACAGAGGAAGAAGAAAAATGACTAGTAACGCCTAAATCCCTGTAGAAGTAAAGGGAAAGATCTTGGGCTAAATCTAACAGAGATAGGAGAACAATGGACATATACCAAAAATGAGAGTAACTATAAAAGAAGATAAAGCTATACTCTTGGGTGACGTAAAAACTCAGAGTGCGATCTGCCATACGCTGATCCATTGCCTGTTGAGCATTAAGAAGAGGTTGCAACTTGATCCCACTACTATCTGGGTTGAGAACGGGGTAGTGAAAACTCATCTAAGTAGATGCTAAATAATGATAATCAGATTGGAGCAAATCAAAGGAGGTGAACAACCAGGCCACTCCAGCCAATATATCTGGAGTACCAAGTGCCTTGGCTATGATTGTAATAAACTTGGCCTGACAAAATATAAGAGCAACAATAGATGAGACCGACTATGTGAGTTGCCATGGAAATCTCTACCCAAGTTGCCAATGCTACACCAACACCTCCAGGTCAGATCAAGTATAGTACTAGTTGGTAGCTACACTATACCTTCAACATATGTTAGTCGTAACATAGTGCCTACCATATAGCATGTCCCAGTAATACACACCCCAGTGTAGAAGCTTGGTGCACAACAAGTAGTGTATCAAGATGGTTAGCCTTATCAGCCACCAATGTATGGGATAGCTGCATCATGGCAGAACGATCCGACAAGGGTTGAGGAATATTTTCTGAAGATGAAGCCTCAAAAGTTTCAACAAAGGATCAAATCTATTGTGGCCATATATCTAGATATGTTTATATAGGATGCAGTGCATCATTGACTTACTCTTATGATTATAGAGGATGCACATACCTGATTTTAAATTCTCGTGCCTTGACAGGATACCTTCTCAATTCAATCTGTTAATTGGAGTAATAGATGTTATTTCTTTAGAATTAGTCCTGATTATACCAATCTAAGCCACTCTCATGATCGATAACATGAATAGAGATATCAACTAAATGAACAGTTAAAGGTTTAATCATTTTGAACGTACATCTTTTCGATTTTATACTTGATTTATTGATGTACCAAAACTTCTCCAGATTTACTCTTGTAGTGCCTTGACCAACGACATTATATAGTCAATAGATCCTATAAGCCATAAGGTTAAGAACTGTAAAACCTCTATTTCCATATATTTGGACCACTATGTAACTTAATGACCTTTGGATGATGGTTGAATTACCATAGATTGACTCCTGATCCTTTAAACCTAGGTTCATTAGATAAAACAAATGTTCTTCATTATACTGAATTTGAAAGGAGGAAATGAATTACTTTTGGATAAATATTCTGATTCTTATATTCCTTCACAACCGTTAAAAGTGATACTTGGTTAATAATGAAATTATTAGAGGAAGATGATTGAATTCAGATTAGATTCTATAACCAAGAAAACCTCAGATGAAGTAAGGAGAATCTATTCTGAGATTGCTGAATGGATGGATTTGAGTCATGGTCTATAAAAGAGTGCATGAGCAAAAAGTAAGAATTTCTAAGAGTAGCCAATGAAGGAGTAGATAGAGCTCGACATAATTAAAGATGGCTATATCAGTAAGACCCGTATCAAACTAACCGGTCTTACCACCTTGTACCAGGTCTACCTATCATGGTCGAGCCAAATGGACCAAGTGCGTGAAGAAAATAGCGAGACCAGGTATTAAACTGACCCAAATAGGTAGGGTAGGACCCCCTCATTAGGAAGTCAGACCCCTGAAATTTTGATCGAAGGTCAGACAATTTAGACCTGAGGGTCGACAGGATCTCCGACCCCCTCATCGACCCCCTCATTGTCGACAGAAACCGTAAATAGGAAACATTCTAAATTTCAAGGGGATTCTTTCCTAATCTCAATGGGACTTATTTTGGGAGGTTCTCCTCTATAAATAGGATGTCCCTTAGCCTCTTTCACTCCTTTTGAAACCCTAATTGAATGTGAGAGAAAGAGAAGAGAAGGAGAAGAGAAGGAAATTTGGAGAAGAAGACTAAAGAGAATAATTCAGAGAAACCTCTGAATCTCAGCAAACCTAAGGTCTGGGTATGTTTCCATTAATGATTTAAGACCTTAGAATAGTTCATGAAGAGGGTATGGTCTAGGAGAAACCCAAATCATCCATCTATGGGAGGATTTCAATGAAATCCATGGAGGAAGTCATGGAAGGAAAAGTAAGGAAAAAACCTAGAGTTTTAAGCCATAGAACAAGCATAGAATGATTGTGGAAGTAAGCCATAGGACCCAAATATGAAAGAATGGACTGTAGGATGAAATTCTTGACTTAAACCATGGGGGTCGCACGTGGGGTCGATTGGGAATCGACCCTACCAGACCACAGGATCGACCCCCATCATTCGGGAAGTCCAAGGATGCGGTGGTCGCACCCAGGGTCGATGGAACATCCGACCCTGGCATCGACCCTACCCCTGGGGG
This sequence comes from Protea cynaroides, assembly GCA_028583415.1. Taxonomy (NCBI): domain Eukaryota; kingdom Viridiplantae; phylum Streptophyta; class Magnoliopsida; order Proteales; family Proteaceae; genus Protea; species Protea cynaroides. The sequence continues at coordinate 76,644,626 of CM053276.1, read as the reverse complement.
TCGCAGTAAACTGCTACCCTACTTGCGACCCGTCCTGCGACCCTCACTTAACAGCAGGCCTAAAATTGTCTGAATGACTTCTAATTGAAATCTATCGACTTGTTAGGTTTTCCTATTGATATAAAAGTGATTCTTAAAGCTTGAAAGATGATCTACACTCAAGTAAAGGTGAGGGAACAAGACCTAAACTAATTTGCTAATAATAAACTATTTTATTTCTTGAGTCCAATGCCATGACTGATTCTATGCGTGTATGCTTGTAATGTGCATTCAACATGTCATCTAATATTTCTATTATTACTCTTCATGCATATTTACTTCGTTGTTTATAACGTGATGATGATGATGATGATAGGAATAGGCATGTGAATGTTTGTGTTTGGTTAGTGTACTTGATGTGGATAGGGGATGGTATCAACCGGTACTTCAATGCCATTTTCATTGCGTATATTGTGCCATATCTCTATACAAGTCTTGTCCACTGACATGGTCGTATCGCTATTACCTTAGCAGATCTATTATGTCGTAGAGTAACAGGGGAGGTGGTCTCAGACCGTGTAGTCTTCAACTCTGCTGGGGGGCCTTAGCTTTATCTCTATGAATGTATTGAGGGATGCTGGGGTGAGGCCTTAGATACACTGGTTGACATTAGGATTGGTTAGTTGCGAGCCTAGTTTGCAAGCCCTCGCTAGTAGGGGCTTACATATTGGTATGAGGCAACCGGTACTACCATGCCATTTTCATGGGGATATATTGTGTCATAGTGGGTGCATGTGGGGTCGACAGTGCCATTTTCATTGGGCAGTTTCACACACTTGTGTATAGAGGTGAGACGACCACCGAACCTTTCTATAGCACATTGAAAACTTACATACCTGACCACAGATATGAATTGAATGCATGCATATGTTTGTTGCATTGTTTTGTTTGCTCACTGAGCCGTGATTTGTGCTCACCCTTTCGACGTCAAATTTTTTTAGTTGATGATGCAGGTACCACTGTGGAATATTATATGAATGCTTCTGTTTACAGACATGTGGCTGTGATGGAGGTTGAAGACATAGTGGAGACGCATGACTCCTCATGCGAGTGCAACTCATGCGTTTTCGATTAGATTTTTATTTGAACTATTAAGGAAATATAATTGATATTTTATTTACTTATGTCTCGGTTGATACAACATAATTTGATACTTTATTTATGATTATCACAGTTAGATTCCTCAGTTCATTTAATATTAAGACTTCTGCTATTGTGTATTTATTTTGATTATGGTTGTGGAGGTGTATGGTTTAGTTTACAAGGACACAACCTATTAGAGATCCTGGTTGAACCATTGATTTATTAGCGGTTCATCACACCGTTCTGAATAGTGCAAAATTGGGGTGTTACAATATCGGTATGAATTTTGACAAGGCAAAAGAATTCTAAAAGCATATCTAAAATTGGATATACGGATGAAGTAAAAAATCATGGCATTGATAGTATTCGTATCACACCCCAATTCCGCACTATTCAGAATGGTGTGATGAACCGCCAATATACCAACGGTTCAACCAGGATCTCGAATAGGCTGTGTCCGTTTGCTTAAACCATACACATCCACAACCATAATCAGAGTAAATAAACAATAGCTGACGAATCTTTAATATTAAATGAACTGAGAGTCTAACAGTGGTAACATAAATAAATTATCCAATTATTTTTGAAGGACAAATACATAAAATAAAATAATTTAATCAATTACATCGTCTGAATAATTCAAATAAAAACTAATCAAAGACGCATGAGTTGCACTCGCATGACGAATCATGCGACTCCATTATAACTTTTGCATCCATCGTCGTAGCATGCCTGTATATCGGAGAATTCATATAGTCTTCTACTGTGGTACCTGCATCATCAACTAAAAATATTCGACGTCGAAAGGGTGAGCACACATCACGGCTCAGAGAGCAAACAAAACAATGCAACAAACATATGCATGCATTCAATTCATATCTTTGGTCTGGTTCATAAGTTTGCAATGTGCAATAGAAAGGTTTGGTGGCCGCTGCACCTTTATACACGGGTGTGTAAGCCCACCCAATGGATCAAACACCATTTTCGCCCACATCCACCTCACCATGGAATAGGGATAGAGCTAAAGTGCTTAGGACCGCACCGCATCACACTTCCCCTGATGCCCTACCCATACCAACACGTAAGCCCCTATTGGTGAGGGCTTGCAAACTGGGCTTGTAACTAACCAATCATAATGTCAAACAGTGTATCCAAGGCCACACCCCAGTATCCCTCAATACGTCCATAGAGATAGAGCTAAGGCCCCCCGACAGAGTTAGAGACTACACGGTCCGAAACCACCTCCCCTAATGCCCTACGACATAATAGTTCTGCTAAAGTAATGGCGATATGACGATGTTAGTGGACAACACTTGAGTAGAGATAGAGCCAAAGTCTGGTGACTAGGATGAATCACAGTGTCACATCCTCCCCCTGATGCTCTACTTGCATCAAGTACACTAACCACACACATACATTCACATGCCTATTCCTAGCATCATCATCATCATCATCATCATGTTATAAATCAACTGAATTAAATATGCATGAACAGTAATAACAGGAATATTGGATGATATGTGAAATGCATAATACATGCATACAAGCATAAAATCAGTCATGGCATTGGACTCAATAAACAAAAAATAGTTTATTATTAGCCATTTAGTTTAGGTCTTGTTCCCTCACCTTTGATTGCTAGTAGATCCTCATTCAAGCTTTACAATTTACTTTTAAATCACTGGAAAAACCTAACAAGTCGATAGATTTTAATTAGAATTAATTCCAATATATTTAGACTAATAGAAACTGAGGGGTCGCAGGTGGGGTAGCACCTAGGGTCTCAGTTCTGCGACCATAGGGTGTAGGGTCGCAGGGCAGGGTAACACCTGGGGTTTCAGTTTCTACGACCCCAGGGTATAGGGTCGCAGGTGGGGTCGAACATACTTCGACCCTACATGCGACCGCACCCTCCCTGGAACATTCTGAGGGCATGTGGTCGATCATGTGGTCTCGTAGGGTCGGATATCATGCGACCCTACGTGCAACCATACGTATTATGGTCGACCTTTCACTCTTAACTCCATTCCTTCATTGGAATCCTTTGGCTTACCATCATGGTCCTTCCTATGATTGTTCTACGGCTCAAAACTATAATTTTTACACACTATCCATTGCCCACAATGATTTCCTCCATGGATTTCCTTGAAACATTGTCCATGGATGAATGATTTGGGTATTCCCTAACCCTATGTTCTTTATAAACTATTCTAGGCTCCCAATTCATGTAGGGATTTAGGTTCATACCTTGGGTTTGCTGAGATTCAGAGTTTTCTCTGAACTTTTCTCTTCCTTGGTCTTCTTCTTCAATTTTCCTTCTTTTCCTTCTCTTCTCTTTCTCTCACTTTCATTTAGGGTTCTAAAGGAGTGAAAGAGGCTAAGGGACGTCCTATTTATAGAAGAAAACCCTCCATAATATGCCCCAATGAGTTTAGGAAACCCCCCTTCGAATTAGGAAGGTTTCCTAATTTTCGGTTTCTGACTGTTTCCGTAGGGTCGGATGTAGGGTCGCAAAATCCGTCGACCCTATGTTTTTTAAAATATGCGACCCCACGACCAAAAAGTCATGGGTTGGATTCTTTTGAGGTGGGGTCGGTCACACCTATTTAGGCATGCGACCCTACCCTCATATTTGATTGTTTTTGAGTTAAACTTCATACCTGGTCTTGTGGTTTCTCCACGCACTTGGTCCACTTGGCTCGACCATGATAGGTAGACCTGGTACAAGGTGGTAAGACCGGTTAGTTCGATACGGGTCCTACAACTCCCCACTTTTATTAGATATTTTATTCTCAAAATTTTGCACATACCTTCTGAGTCGAAAAGGTGAGGATATTGCTTTCTCATAGCATTCTCTTCTTTCCATGTGATCTCTTCTATATCTCGGCTCCTCCAAATGACCTTAACATAATAAATGTCACGGTTGCATAGACGTTTAACCTTTCGGTTGGTGATCTCAGTTGGTGCTACTTCGAATGTCAAATCATCAGTTAAATCTGGTAGATCTACTGTCAAAACTTGTGTTGGATCTCTAACATACTTCTTCAATAATGAGATATGAAATACATCATGCACACTTGATATAGATGGTGGTAGTGTTAACTGATAAGCCACTTTTCCACGTTTAGCTAGAATCTCATAGGGCCCGACATATCTCGGACTTAGCTTCCCTTTCTGTCTGAATCGTTTTAAACCTCGCATAGGTGTTACTTTCAAGAATACCTTATCACCTACGACAAATTCAAGGTCTCGACGTCGAGTATCTGCATACTGTTTCTGATGATTCTGAGTTGTTCTAACTCTTTCCTTGATAATGTTGACTACTCGACAAGTCTCTTCAACAAATTCTGGTCCAACAATACTCTGTTCACCAACTTCATTCCAAAACAAAGGAGTTTGATACTTCCTACCATACAGTGCTTTATAGGGTGACATCTGTATAGTAGCCTGATAGCTGTTATTATAGGCGAACTCGATCAATGGTAGTTTCTCGTCCCATGAGCCTTTGAAATCAATAACACAGGCTCGAATCATGTCTTCTAAAATCTGAATGGTACGCTCTGACTGTCCGTCTGTCTGAGGATGGAATCCAGTACTGAATTTCAACGTTGTACCCATAGCCTTCTGTAACCCTTTTCAAAACTTTGAGGTACACCATGTAATCTGACAATATTATCCACATATAGCTTGGCTAATCTCTCTAGGGTATACTATGGTCGTATAGCTATAAAGCGAGCTGTCTTAGTCAGACGATCTATAATTACCCAGACCGTGTCAACTACTCTGGGAGTCAGTGGTAACCCGGTGACGAAGTCCATAGTGATGCAGTCCCATTTCCATGCTGGTTCTGGCAGTGGCTGCAACAATCCTGCAGGTCTTTTCCGTTTAGCCTTTACCCCCTGACAATTTAGGCATTGAGACACGAATTTAGCTACATCTTCTTTCATTCCTCTCTACCAATATAATTTCTTCAAATCAAGATACATATTTGTACTTACAGGATGTACCGAATAAGCGGTGGTGTGAGCTTCCTTCATTAGTCTATATCTAATGTCCAAGTTTTCCATTTCAAGAACACATACTCTTCCTTTGTACTTCAATACCTTTTCATCGTCCAAGGTGAACTCAGGAATAGTCCAACCTTTTTCAATGTCTTCTTGTACTGTTCTCAGATAAGGGTCTGATTTAAGAGCGACTTTCACTTCATCTATTATATTAGGTACAATCTTCAATGTGGCAAACATATTTGAAAACCGATGAATAAACCCTTGGTTGGTTGATCCACCCGGTGCATCTATCACGAACTGCTCATTACCATGATTGAATACGTTTACTGTCACATACATTGCTGCAGTCGTGTTAACCTCTCCTTGAGATTTTATCATTGCTTTTCTGCTTAGCACATTAGAAACTACATTAGCCTTTCCTGGATGATACTAGATATTGTAATCATAATCCTTTAATAATTCCAGCCATCTTCTTTGTCTCATGTTCAATTCCTTCTGATTAAAAAGAGAAGTGAGACTCCTATGATCTGATTTAATTTGAAATTTCTCTCCATACAAATAATGTTTCCATATCTTGATAGCATGTACTACTGCTGCTAATTCCAAGTCATGAGTGGGATAGTTCTTCTCATGTGTCATCAGTTGTCTTGAGGCATATGCACTATTTGTTCTCCTTGCATGAGTACATATCCTAAACCTAATCCAGACGCATCAGTGTACAAGGTAAATGGTTGTCCTGGAATAGGAATAGTCAAGATGGGAGAAGATATCAATCTAACCTTCAATATTTGGAAACTTTTTCTCACATTTGTTGGTCCAAACAAACTTTTCTCCTTTCTTAGTCAAACTGGTAAGAGGTATGACAATTCTAGAATAGTCTTCCACGAATCGTCGATAATACCCAACTAGACCGAGGAAACTTCTAATTTCTACAACACTCTTAGGTGCTTCCCACTTCACAATGGCTTCAATCTTGCTAGGATCCACTTTAATTCCTTCAGCGGATACAACATGGCCTAAGAAAGCGACCTCATTTAGCCAAAACTCACACTTTGTAAATTTGGCGTAAAGGTTCTCTTTTCTCAGTCACTGCAGAGCGGCTCTTAGATTCATGATATGAGTTTTCTTGTCTTTGGAGTAAACCAATATATCATCAATAAACAGAATGACTGATGTAACAAGTAGGCTATTGAGATGCACATAATTACCTTTTCAGCTTACATGAAATGGCTATGGCTCTGGAATGTCTTCTTCTCAAATAGGGTAAAGCCCTTCATCATCAAGATGGATCGCCCTTACGCGGTTAGAGGTGCTAGTCGACAAGAGATGTTTGGTCACTTCCAACATATCATGGAATACCCGATTCATGAGTTCCATAAAAGTTGCGGGTGCGTTAGTCAACCCAAAAGACATGACTAAAAATTCATAATGTTCGTATCTTGTTCTTAATGCTGTCTTCGGAATTTTACAATCCTTAATCTTCAACTGATGGTATCCTGACCGAAGATTAATATTGGAGAACACCTTGGCATCTTGCAACTGATCGAACAAGTCATCGATCCGAGGCAACGGGTACCGATTCTTGATTATAAGCTAATTCAATTCTAGATAGTCTATACACAGTCGAACGCTACCGTCCTTTTTCTTTACAAACAATACTGGCGCTCGCCATGGTGATATGCTAGGTCTGATATAACCTTTGCCCAGTAATTCCTGTAACTGTACCTTTAATTCCTTCAGTTTAGTAGGAGCCATTCGATAGGGTGCTTTAGATACTGGTGCGGCTCTGAGTATCAGATCTATAACGAACTCTGTAGCTCGATCGGATGGTAGTCCTGGTAGTTCCTCAGAAAATACAACTGAAAAGTCACACACAACATCAATATCCTCCATTCATGGTGCTTCCTTGGTAAGGTCGACCACGGATACTAGATACCCAACTTCTCCTTTCTCGAGGTATTTTTTAACCTTTAATGCAGAGAGGATGAGTTTTCATTTACAGGGAAGTTTGGTTCCTGCAAAACTAAACTCTACTCCTTGCTTGTCCTTAAATGTCAATTTTTTTTTGCACATAATAGGTTTGCAGAATACCGAGCTAACCAATCCATTCCCAAGATAACATTAAAGTCTGCCATCTCGAGTTCAATCAAGGTTGCATCCAAAATCTTCTCGCCAATAAGAACTGGACATGGTCCATAACCTTTTTCTAATTCCACTTCTAATCCCATAGGCGATCGTATAAGTAATTTGTAGTCTAAAGATCTAAGGGGTAGATTTAGCTTCTTTCTAAATGACACAGATATAAAAGAATGAGTAGCTCTAGAATCAAAGAGTATTCTAGCGGGTATGCCATTAATAGGTACGATACCTGTGATTTGTTTTAATTTAGTCTACATGCTCACACAAGGTAATACAAAATGAAAGGTTCAGGTCATACCTGTGACCACATCAGGCGATGCGGCACCATCCTCAGCTGTAGCTGCATAAACCACTCCTTGTTGTAGCTGCTTCCTGGGCTTAGGACGCTCCCTGGAATAATGTCCCACTTGATTGCAGTTATAGCATTTTACTCCTTCATTATTTTTCTTTTGTTGAAGTTAGATTGCTGGAGTAGTCTTGGCTGCAGCATTAAAGCCTTGAGTGTGGAAGGGTTTGAATGTCCTTGTGTTCCCTCCATTATAAGAATTTCCATTTATCCTCTTGATACCTCTATTCTGAGCAAAATAGCTCTCCTTCTGGCTCGACTCTATTACTCGAGCAGTCTGTACTGCTTCATTGTAAACTTTCTTTTCTAGTCTCAGAACATGCTCAAGAATGCTTCCCCTAAGTCCCATGACGAACCTTCGGGTCATAGTATTTTCCTCTTGCATGCTAGAGGGTGCAAAGAAAAATAGCTCTTCATAACGCTGTTGGCATGCATCCACAGTCATATGTCCCTGATCTAAACTTAGGAACTCTCTCTCCATAGCATCTTTGAAACTTCTGGGAAAGTATTTCTCAAAGAATGCCTCTTAGATTGCCCAGGTTAATTGGGCATGCTTGGTTAACAGATAAGTCCGAGTGGACTTCCACCAGTGGTGTGCATCAGCTTTCAGCATAAATGTTGCACACAGTACTTTCTCTTCCTCATTAACCATCATCATCATAAAATTCCTTTCCATTTCATCGATCCACTAGGTTGGCCACAAAGGATCTGCTGGATTGCCATTATACTCTTTAGGTTTCATTTTCAGGAAGCACTCGATCACTCGAGAGTGGTCCAACTGATACTGAGCATAAGCCCCGTACATAGGGGGTTGATACTGGTAACTACCTTGAGCTACCTCAGGATTCTGTATTGGAGCTTGTACCACTGGCGTTTGAGGTTCTTGGGGCACCGTTTTGCTATCCCTTGGTAATGTGCTAGCTTGTCCAGCTGGCATAGGTGTAGCATGTGCAACTGGAAAAACCATTCCTATAACAGCTTGCATATTGGCTTGCACCTGCTGTATTTGCTGTAGCTGTTGTGCCAGGTTCATTACTGCCGTAGCCAAATCTGTAGGTGGGGCTGACAAGTTTGTAGGATTTGCCTAGCCATTAGCTCCTGGCGGTGCCACATTTTGATTCTCTTGTACTTCAGGAATTTCATGGCTAGTTTCCTCCACAGGTGGTGGTGGTAGAATTGGGTTATGTCCCCGTCTGGTTACTCTTCGCCCAGCTATTTCCTATTCTGGTAGTGGTAATGTCTGAAAAAAAATCATAGAACATGTGAGGCAATCATAATATACTTCATTCCCATGTTAAAATCTAACTATCAATGTGAAATTTAAAATTTTCAAGTCATTCAATGAAAATACTGAATTTTCCATCGTAAGGTCGATGGTAGAGAGCCTAGGGTCGATCGTAGGGTCGGTATATGTCTGACCCTAGGTCCGACCACACGATGTCTGTCAGATCACCGAGAGCCAAGGGTCGATGGTAGGGTCGGTCGTAGGGTCGCACATTTTATCGAATTCTGTGACCCCACGACCCAAAATTAGGTTTTAAACCTGATTTTGGAATCATTTCCTACTCTTTCTTCTTTCTTCCAACTCAACTCGCTTCCCCTGAGTTGCTACAGTATCGAACCCTAGTGTTTGGTGATTATTTTTTCCATTCACGACTCCCACTCCTTCCCTTCAGGTATACTCTCTACTGTTTCTCATTTTTAAGCTTTCAAAACTAAGTTTTTCTCCATTTATATCGTTTTCTTCAAATTAAAATTCTTTTAATCATAAAAATTTGATTTTTATTGGGGGCTTTTGCTATTGGCTACCCAATGGGCGAAAGCCTTCAAAAATATTTGAGTTTCATCGGTTGGTTATCAAGAAACTTGAAAATTTCCATTTTTGACCTAATTTTCTAGGTTTTTCCAATTTGTTGAAATTTCTTCAAATTCGATCTTCCTAGATTAAATTCCCAACTTTATGAGCTTTGCAGGATGGTTTGGAACATATGTAAGTCCTCCTGCCCAGCTGTTTGGATGAAAAGTGAGGCTTTTGGCCAAATCATGCCGTTATAATGTCGAAATTTTGAATTTTTCACCATATCTAATATCTTGTTTATTGTTCTGTGTCTTTGCAGATAGCATGGCTCGTACTAAGGTTCCTAGAGCTCATGATCCCATTCGTTTTCACTCTAACGAAGCAGAGGCTCGGTATGCTCGCTATGAGCGTAAGAAAGTAGAAGGGGGTTGTTGTGTAAACTTGGCTAGTCTAGCCTTGTTTAACGTAGAGGGTGCCTTCGGTAACATGGGTTGGCTTCCAGTGATCACATATGAGGCTTGTACCTGTCTTTCTTTGGTGAAGTAGTTCTATTGCAACCTCTAGGTGGTGGGTGATTGCAATGATACAGAGAGGGGTAGGGAGCTCAGAATCGCCAGCTATGTGAAAGGGGTGGAAGTTTCCTTAACTGCTAGGAGTTGGCTGATCTCCTGGGCATATCAAATGACGGCCCCTTGGTGTACTGTGTTCCTAAGGAACCCCAGTTCCTTTCCTTGATGATGCGGGCTGAGATTGATAGCCAGCTACTTAGAGATGATCACTGGGAGATGAAGGCGATCAACCTACGGTCAGAGCCCCGGGTGTACTGCAAGATCATTCAACACAACCTGTTCCCCCAGAGTGGCCATTATGTAGGATTTCTCAGTTAACCCAGTATGTCCTATATTGCGTTTACACTAGGCAGCCTGTCTACCTTTCATATATTATTATCCGAACGATGATCCGTGCTACGCTGCCTGGTCAGCTAGGCAACCTGTCCTACGGATGTCTGATCACTACTCTGCTCACACGCCTACACGTCGACTTATTGGATGAGAGGATTCATGAGGATAACTTCTCTTCTGATCTGGACTGGGAGGCCATCTGCAGGATGGGTATGCGAGATGTACAGGTCAGTGATGATGAAAGGAACGCTCTGGTTCGTCCTCGTACCCAGATAGAGATAGCAGACCCTGAGGTGGCAGCAGTGGTCCATGGGGTGATGCTGAGGATGATGATCATATGTTCATGGATGTAGATGCCATACCTCCTCCATCACCACCGCATTCTACTGGAGCTGGCCCATCTCGGGTTCATTCACACACTGCTGGTCCTTCACACCCACCATCTGATGATGTGATGGGGCTACTGCGTGAGATTAGAGAGGCTCAGCGCGTGACTGATTTGAGAGTAGGAGAGCTTCAAGATGCTTAGCGCGCGACTGATGGGAGAGTAGGAGAGCATCTAGGTGCTCAGCGTGCGTCTGATCACCGGATGACCGAGTTGAGAGCTAGTCTCCAGACAACCCAGACTCAGGTAGCCTAGTTGACTAGAGTGTATGCTGAGGATTACGATAGAGATCACGAGGCACCTCCTCCTCCAGCACCTCCAGCACCTCCAGCTCCATGATATATATTTTCTTTTTGTTTTTCCTTGTACTACAGAGTAACTATCCGGATTGTGGACCGTACTCTGATTTGGATATGTATATATGTTGCTTTTTACTCGAGTGTATAAGAAACTTGGTTCTCATTTTAATAATGTATTATTCTCTTTCTTAATTTTGTCTCAAACAACACAGGTGCTTATAATGTGTTATTATTACAGCTTTTAAATTTTATCCTAACTCAGTTAATAAACTTTGTGGAAGTATACTGGTTTAATAGACAGGGCTTGAGAGCTCTGATACCAAGTTGTCACATCCCAATTCCACACTATACAGAATGGTGTGATGAATCGCTAATAAACTAACGGTTCAACCAGGATCTCGAATAGGCTGTGTCTATTTACTTAAATCATACACATCCACAACCATAATTAGAGTAAATAAATAATAGCAGAAGTCTTTAATATTAAATGAACTGAGAGTCTAACAGTGGTAACATAAATAAATTATCCAATTATCTTCAAAGGACAAAGACATAAAATAAAATAATTTAATCAATTACATCGTCTGAATAATTCAAAGAAAAACTAATCGAAGAAGCATTAGTTGTACTCGCATGACGAACCATGCGACTCCATTATAACTTCTGCATCCATCACCGCAGCATGCCCGTACATTGGAGCATTCATATAGTCTTTTATTGTGGTACCTGCATCACCAACTAAAAATATTCGACGTCGAAAGGGTGAGCACACATCACGGCTCAGAGAGCAAACAAAACAATGCAACAAACATATGTATGCATTTAATTCATATCTTTGGTCTGGTTCATAACTTTGCAATGTGCAATAGAAAGGTTTGGTGGCCGCCGCACCTCTATACAAGGGTGTGTAAGCCCACCCAATGGATCAAACACCATTGTCGTCCACATCCACCCCACCATGGAATAGGGATAGAGCTAAAGTGCTTAGGACCGCACCGCATGACACTTCTCTTGATGCCCTACCCATACCAACACATAAGCCCCTATTGACGAGGGCTTGCAAACTGGGCTCGCAACTAACCAATCTTAATGTCAAATAGTGTATCCAAGGCCTCACCCCAGCATCCCTCAACATGTCCATAGAGATAGAGCTAAGGCCCCTAACATAGTTAGAGACTACACGGTCCGAGACCACCTCCCCTGATGCCTTACGATGTAATCTTTCTGCTAAAGTAATGGTGATACGACGATGTTAGTGGAAAAGACTTGAGTAGAAATAGAGCTAAAGTTTGGTGACCAGGATGAACCACAGTGTCACGTCCTCCCCTTGATGCTCTACTCACATCAAGTACACTAACCACACACATACATTCACATGCCTATTCCTAGCATCCTCATCATCATCATGTTATAAATCAACTGAAATAAATATGCATCAAAATTAATAACAAGAATATTGGATGACATGTGAAATACACAATACACGCATAGAACCATAGAATCATTCATGGCATTGGACTCAATAAAAAAAAAGTTTATTATTAGCCAATTAGTTTAGGTCTTGTTCCCTTACCTTTGATTGCTAGTAGATCCTCGTTCAAACTTTATAATTCACTTTTAAATCACTAGAAAAACTTAACAAGTTGATAAATTTTAATTAGAATTAATTTTAATATGTTTAGACTAACAAAAACTGAGGGGTCGCAGGTGGGGTAGCACTTGGGGTCTCCGTTCTGTGACCACAGGGTGTAGGGTCGTAGGGTAGGGTAGCACGTGGGGTCTCAGTTTCTACGACCCCAAGATGTAGGGTCACAGGTGGGGTCGAACATACTTCGACCCTACATGCGACCATACCCTCCCTGGAACTTCCCGAGGGCATGTGGTCGATCATGTGGTCTCGTAGGGTCGGATATCATGTGACCCTACATGCGACCACATGTATTTTGGTCGACCTTTTACTCTTAAGTCCATTCCATCATGCTGGAATCCTTTGGCTTACCATCATGGTCCTTTCTATGATTGTTCTACGGCTCAAAACTATAATTTTTACACACTATCCATTGCCCACAATGATTTACTCCATGAATTCCCTTGGACCTTTGTCCATGGATGGATGATTTAGGTTTCTCCTAATCCTATGTTCTTCATAAACTATTCTAGGCTCTCAATTCTTGTAGGGATTTAGGTTCATACCTTGGGTTTGCTGAGATTCAGAGTTTTCTTTGAACTTTTCTCTTCCTTGGTCTTTTTCTTCAATTTTCCTTCTCTTCCTTCTCTTCTATCTCTCTCACTTTCAATTAAGGTTCTAAAGGAGTGAAAGAGGCTAAGGGACGTCCAATTTATAGAAGAAAACCCTCCATAATATGCCCCAATGAGTTTAGGAAAGCCCCCCCTTCGAATTAGGAAGGTTTCCTAATTTTTGGTTTTTGACTGTTTCCATAGGGTCGGATGTAGGGTTGCAGAATCCGTCGACCCTATGTTTTCTAAAACATGCGACCCCACGACAAAAAAGTCATGGGTTGGACTCTTTTGAGGTGGGATCGGTCACACCTGTTTAGGCATGCAACCCTACCCTCATATTTGATTATTTTTGAGTTAAACTTCATACCTGGTCTTGTGGTTTCTTTACGCACTTGGTCAACTTGGCTCGACCAAGATAGGTAGACCTGGTACAAGGTGGTAAGACTGGTTAGTTTGATACAGGTCTTACATTTGGATTAGTACAATGATTATTGAGTTAATCCCAATGTTAAATGAGATGATTGAGTAAAGAACAAAAGTGAGTTTAGTTGAATTAATAAGAATATAAGCATATACCCTAATGCTTATCGATAGACTCGGGATATATAGTGAGTAAACAATCAGAAGATACTTTTCGAGGTATGTGATAGAGAGGTATATGATAGAGAGATCAGGATAAAGCATCAGTGATAAAAGAGATGTAAGCTAATGAGCTTTTTTGGGATATGAGATTTTTGACGATAGTCTTATGAAAATCATAAGAGATAAAAGGGGATTAAATGTGTTCATGAAGACCTTTAAATCAAATTTTGATAGTTCAAGCCCTTTTGGACTAGAGTTTGTAGTGGGTAAGTGTTAAAAATAATGTCCGAATCATATGGATGGATGAAATTTGGATGCAACCCAGTTCGACTTGAGATGGCAGACTTTGACATCATTATGAGGACGGATTGGTTGTCTCAACACTCTACAAAGCTATGATGTGCATAGAAGAGGTTGTCATTCAAGAGCAAAGATGGCACATAATTTAGTTTTATTGGAAGCACTGCCTAAGAAGTGAAAGTTGTCACACCCCAATTCCACACTGTTCAGAATGGTGTGATGAACCACTAGCAAACCAAAGATTCAACCAGGATCTCAAAAAGGCTATCCCCGCGTTATCTAAACTTACACACATCCGTAATCATAATCAGAGTAAATACACAATAGCGGAAGTCTTATAATAAGAAGAACTGAGAATCTATGTGATATTAAAATTTAAATGACAATTTATTCTGTTTCAACTGAGACATAAATATTTAAATACCAAATACATGTCTTAATAAATCCAAATAAAGAAACCTATAAAATATCTAATCAAATATACACGAGTTGCACTCGCAAGAGGAGTCATGTGTATCCACTTCAGCTCCAGCTTCCATTGCTGCCACGTTCTCGTACGCAGATGTATTCATATAATTTTCAACGATATAACCTGCATCATCAACTAAAAATATTCAACGTCGAGGGGTGAGCACACATCACGGATCTGTGAGTAGCCAAAAAAATGCAACAATACATATGCACGCAATCAATTTATATCTTTGGTCCGGTTTAAAGTTTGCAGTATGCAATAGAAAGGTTTAGGTAGTCAAAGGTCGCGTTTATTGACCCCGCCTCTATACACAAGTGTGTGACGTCACCCAAAGATCACGTTTATCGTCGACTCACATGCACCCAACCATGAACAGTATATAACAAAGGTTAACGTTTATTGCTATATATTGTCATACCAACACGTAAGCCCCTATTAGCGAGGGCTGCAAACTGGGCTCGCAACTAACCAATCCTAATGCCAAAATTGTATCCAAGGCCTCACCCTAGCATCCCTCAGAATGTCCATAGAGATAGAGCTAAGGCCCCCCGGTAGAGTCAGAGACTACAAGGACCGAGACCACCTCCCCTGATACTCTACAACATAATAGTTCTGCTAAAGTAATGGTGATACGATGATGCCAATGCACCAAACTTGAGTTAGAGATAGAGCTAAAGTGCTGAGACCCGCCAAAGGTTAACGTTTATTGACGTTCTCATCACACCTCCCCTGATACTCACTCGCATCAAGTACATCAACCACACACATACAAGCACATGCCTATTCCTATCATCATCATCATAATCATCATCATGTTATAAACAATAATGTAAATATACATGAATAAGTAATAGAAATATTGGATGGCATGCTGTATGCACATTACAAACATATTTGCATAGAATCAAGCATGGCATAGGACTCAAGAAAATAGAAAATAATTTTGTTATTAACCAATTAGTTTGGAGTTCTGGTTCCTCACCTTAGCTTACTAAAAGATACTTTTCCAAGCTTTAGAATCACCTTTATAATGTTATTATAATGCTAGAAGACCTAACAAAGTCGATAGAATTTAATTAGAATTAATTCTGAATTTAAAAACCATGCTGTTAACTGAGGGTCGGAGGTAAGGTCGGAGTCCTGATCGACCCTGGGTGCGACCCTCCCTTAACTCTAAACTTCCCGAACGCTGAGGGTCAATGGTCAGTATCACCTAGGGTCGGTTGGTCATCGACCCTCGGTGCGACCCTCGGTGCACTTTGGTCCAATTCCCTCTTTTAGTCCATTCTTCGTGCTTGGGATCCTATGTCTTGCTCCTACTTTCAATTCTACATTCATTCCATGGTCTGAAACCATGTATAACCCACCTAGATAGTTTTCATGCATTCTCCTATGGTTTTCTATGAAAACCTAACCATAGATTGATGGTTTGGGTTTCTCTGAGATCACACTCTCATCAATAGCTAACCTAAGGTCTGTAGAAACTCATGAAATTAATATCCATACCTGAGAAGAATAATCCTTCTCTGTAACTCTTCTCTTTTGGCTTAATTCTCTTCCTTGTTTCTCTTCTTCTTCTTTTCCTTCTCTTCTCTTTCTCTCAATTCAATTAGGGTCGTGAGAGGAGTGAAAGTGGCTTAGGGACGTCCTTTAAATAGAGTAGGAACATCCTAAAATAAGTCCCTTTGGGATTAAGAAAGAATCCCAATCGAAAATTAGGAAATTTCCTAATTCTATTTCCTACGGTAATCGAGGGTCGATGGGAGGGTCGATGATCCCGTCGACCCTAGGGTTCTAAGCTGTCCGGCCCTCCATTCAAAACTGAGGATCTGACTTTTTGTTTTGGGAGGTCCGACCCTGCTTAGCTGGGTATGCGACCCTTCCCCTATTTTAAGTGTTTTTGGGTCGATTTGATACCTGGGATCTCGATCTCCTTCACGCCCTTGGTCCATTTGACTCGACCATGACGGGTAAACCTGGTTCAAGGTGGTAAGACCGGGTTAGATTGACATGGGTCTTACAACTCCCCCCTACTTATAAAAATTTCGTCCTCAAAATTGTACATACCTTTCGCATAGCATTCTCTTCTTCCCATGTAACTTCTTCCATGTCTCTACTTTTCCATGTGACCTTAACATAATAGATATCTCTGTAGCGTAGACGTTGAACCTTTCGACTAGTAATTTCTGTTGGTGTTACTTCAAATGTCAAATCATCAGTCAATTCCAGCAAATCCACTGTCAAAACATGCGTTGGGTCTTTGACGTACTTCTTCAATAGGGAAATGTAAAATACGTCATGCACACTTGACATAGATGGTGGTAGTGCTAACTGATAAGCCACTTTTCCACGATTAGCTAGAATTTCATATGGCCCGACATATCTTGGACTTAGTTTCCCTTTCTGTCCGAACCTCTTCAATCCTCGCATAGGAGATACCTTCAAAAATACTTTATCACCTACGGTGAACTCCAGATCTCTTCGTCGAGTGTCTGCATATTGATTCTGATGGTTCTGAGCCATTCTCACTCTTTCCTTGATAATGTCGACCACTCGACAAGTCTCTTCAACAAATTCTGGTCCAACAATACAACGTTCTCCAACTTCATTCCAAAACAAGGGAGTTCGACACTTCCTGCCATACAGTGTTTCATAAGGTGACATCTGTATAGTAGCCTGATAGATGTTGTTATACGTGAACTCGATCAATGGTAAATTTTTATCCCATGATCCTTTGAAATCAATTACACATGCTCGTAGCATATCTTCTAGAATCTGAATTGTACGCTCCGACTGTCCATCTGTCTGTGGGTGGAATGCAGTACTGAACATCAATGTTGTACCCATAGCCTTTTGCAATCCCTCCCAAAACTTGGAAGTAAATCGTGGATCTCTATCAGACACAATGCTTTCTGGTACACCGTGTGACCGAACAATATTATCCACATACGGCCTGCTAACCTTTCCAATGGTATACTGAGGTCGTATAGGTATGAAACGAGCTGTTTTAGTCAGACGGTCCACAATCACCCAAACTGCGTCAACTACTCGAGGAGTCAGTGGTAGTCCCGTGACGAAGTCCATAGTGATGTAGTCCCATTTCCATGCTGGTTCCGGTAATGGCTGTAACAGTCCTGTGGGTCTTTGTCGTTCAGTCTTTACTTTTTAACAATTTAGGCATTGAGACACGAACTTAGCTACATCTGCTTTCATTCCCCTCCACCAATATAGTTTCTTTAGGTCATGATACATTTTTGTACTTCCAGGATGTATCGAATAGATGGTGGTGTGGGCTTCCTTCATCAGTCGATGTCTAATGTCTACACTTTCTGTTTCAGGTACACATATTCTTCCTTTGTATTTCAGTACTTTCTCGTCATCCAAGGTGAACTCAGGGTTAGTCCTACCTTTCTCGATATCTTCTTGTACTGTTCTCAAATAAGGATCTGATTTGATAGCTGCCTTCACTTCATCCATTATGTCCG
This sequence comes from Protea cynaroides, assembly GCA_028583415.1. NCBI lineage: Eukaryota > Viridiplantae > Streptophyta > Magnoliopsida > Proteales > Proteaceae > Protea > Protea cynaroides. The sequence continues at coordinate 76,626,548 of CM053276.1, read as the reverse complement.
GTATAATCTTCAATGCCGCGAACATATTCGAAAACCGATGAATAAACCCTTGGTTGGCTGATCCATCTGTTGTATCTATCATATACTGCTCGTTGTCGTGATTGAATACCCTTCTGGTAGTACACATTGCTGCAGTCGTGCTAACTTCTCCTTGCGATTTTATCATTGCCTTTCTGCTTAATGCATCTGCTACTACGTTCGCTTTTCCCGGATGATACTGGATATCAGAATCATAGTCTTTCAATAGTTCCAGCCATCTTCTTTGTCTCATATTTAACTCCTTCGGATTAAATAGATAAGTAAGACTTTTGTGGTCCGACTTAATCTGGAATTTCTCTCCGTATAGGTAATGTCTCCATATCTTGACAGCATGTACTACTGCCGCTAACTCTAAATCATGAGTGGGGTAATTTTTCTCATGTACCTTCAACTGTCTCGAGGCATACGTAATTACTTCCTCTCCTTGCATAAGCACACATCCTAATCCCAATCCCGACGCATCAGTGTAAAAGGTAAACGTCTGTCCTGGAATAGGAATAGTCAAAATCGGGGCGTATATCAATCTGGACTTCAATGTCTGGAAGCTCTTCTCACATTTATCCGTCCACACAAACTTTTCACCTTTCTTAGTCAAACTGGTGAGAGGTACGGCAATTCGAGAATAGTCTTCTACGAATCTCTGATAATAACCAGCTAGACCTAGAAAACTTCTAATTTCTAAAATGCTCTTTGGTGCTTCCCACTTTACAATAGCCTCGATCTTGCTGGGGTCCACTTTGATTCCTTCAACGGATACTACATGGCCTAGGAAGGCGACTTCACTTAGCCAAAACTCGCACTTTGAAAATTTGGCATATAACTTATCGTTCCTTAAATGCTGTAGGGCTGCGTTTAGGTTCTTGATATGGGTTTCCTTGTCCTTGGAGTATACTAATATATCATCAATAAATACTATATCCGACGTATCCAACATATCGTGGAAAACTCGGTTCATAAGTTCCATGAACATTGCCGGTGCATTAGTTAATCCGAAAGACATAACCAAAAATTCATAATGTCCTTATCTAGTCCTGAATGCTATCTTCGGAATATCACCTTCTTTAATCTTCAGCTGATGAAAGCCTGATCGAAGGTCGATCTTCGAAAATACTTTTGCTCCTTGTAACTGATCGAACAAGTCATCGATCCGAGGTAGTGGATATCGATTCTTGATTGTCAGTTTATTTAACTCCCGATAGTCGATGCATAATCGAACGCTACCATCCTTCTTCTTTACGAACAACACCGGTGCCCCCCATGGAGATATACTGGGTCGAATATAACCCTTGTCCAGCAGTTCTTGTAGTTGCACTTTTAATTCCTTCAGTTCAGTAGGAACCATTCTATAAGGTGCTTTTGACACTGGTGCGGCTCCAGGTATAAGGTCTATCACAAACTCTGTGGCTCGGTCGGGTGGTAATCCAGGTAGTTCCTCTGGAAATACGTCAGGATAGTCTCGCACGACGTCAATGTCTTCCATTCATGGTGCTTCCTTGGTTAGGTCGACCAGTGATACTAGATACCCGACTGCACCCTTCTCAAGGCACTTCTTAGCCTTTAGTGCTGAAAGTATGAGCTTGTGTCTCCAAGGAAGTTTGGTTCCCGAGAAACTAAATTCTGCTCCTTCTTTGTCTTTGAACGTTAGCTTCTTTTCGGCGCATAACAGATTTGCAGAATGCCAAGCTAACCAGTCCATTCCCAAGATGACACCAAAGTCTGCCATCTCAAGTTGTATCAAGGTTGAATCTAAGGTCTTCTCTCCAATGAGAACTGGACATGGTCCATAACCTTTCTCTAATTCCACTTCTAACCCCATCGGTGATCGTACAAGTAATTTGTAGTCTAATGTTTTGATGGGTAAGTTTATCTTCTTTCCGAATGACACATATATAAATGAATGAGTAGCTCCTGAATCAAAGAGTACTCTTGAGGGTGCGTCATTTATAGGTACGATACCTGTGATTTATTTTAACTTAGTCTACATGCTCACACAGTGTAATTACAACTTCAAAAAGTTTCGGTCATACCTGTGACCACATCGGGTGATGCGGCCGCATCCTCGAACGTAACAACATATACCCGTCCCTGATGGAATTGCTTCTTGGACTTAGGGCACTCCCTTGCCATATGTCCCGCTTGGTTGCAGTTAAAACACTTCGGGCCTTCAGAATTTGGCTTTGGCTGAGGTTGAGCTGCTGAAGTAGTCTTGGTTGCAGCAGTAAAATTCTGAGGACGGAAAGGCTTATATGTCCTGTTATTGCCTCCGTTGTAAGAATTTCCGACTGACCTTTTGATGCCTCTGTTCTGAGTAAAATAACTCTCCTTCTGAATTGATTCAATAACTCGAGCAATCTGGACAGCTTCATTATAAATTTTCTTTTCTAAGCCCAGAACATGTTCTTTGATGTTTCCTCTCAGTCCCGTGACGAACCTACGGGTTTTGTTGTCTTCTTCTTGCATGCTAAGTGGTGCAAAGAAAAATATCTCTTCGTAGCGCTGTTGATATGCATCCACTGACATCTGTCCCTGATATAAACTCAGGAACTCTTTATCCATAGAATCTCTGAAGCTCCGTGGAAAATACTTCTCAAAGAATGCTTCTTTATATATAGCCCAAGTTAGTAGGGCATGCTTGGTCAGTAGATATTCCTTCATGGATTTCCACCAATGATGTGCGTTCGGCCATGAGCATGAAGGTGGCACATAATACTTTCTCTTCCTCTGTGATAGTCATCATGAGGAAATTTCTCTCCATCTCGTCTATCCAGTGTGCTGGCCACAACGGATCAGACGGTTTGCCGTTGAATTCCTTGGGTTTCATCTTCAAGAATCTCTCCACCAATCGAGAGTGATCCAACTGATTTTGGGGGTTTGCCCTAAACATATGGGGTGGATACTGGTAATTACCCTGAGCTGCTTCGAACCCGTGACCGGAATCTATGCAAAGAGGTTGTTGAGGTGTCTAAGGTGCTGGGTGGTTACCCACCGGTGCTGCACCGGCTTGTCCTGGTGTGCATGGGTGCAGCCCTGAGTGGCTTGAAACATAATGCCCATGGAAACTTGCATCTGAGCCTGTGCGTGTTGCATCTGCTGCAGCTGTTGTGTCGATTCATCACCACGGTTGTTAGCTCTGGTGGTGGAGGTGGCAAATTTGTAGGGTTTGCCGGTTCTGGATTACCCGGTGCATAATTATTTTCCTGACTAGTCTCCTCCACGGGTGGTGGTGGTGGAACTGCATTACAGGTCTGTCGGGTTACTCTACGTCCAGATATAATTCCTTTCTATGATTGGTGGTGCCTGAAAATTATCAAATAGGTGAGAAGTCATTTATATTTCATGTAGGCATGCTAACCGATAATCAAATCCAATTCTAGCTCATTTTACAAAAAAAATATTGTCTTTTCTATACAGGGTCGATGGTGAGGGTCGATGGTATGTCCGACCCTTGGTATCCGACCCTGGGAATGATCTGTTCTTCCCGAGAGCTGAGGGTCGATGCTAGGGTCGATGGGTATCCGACCCTCAGTTCCGACCCTTAGTTTTCTGTCAGATTCCCGAGAGCCGAGGGTCGATGGGAGGGTCGATTCGAGGGTCGATGGTTCTAGTTGAATTATCCGACCCTCAGACTAAAAATCAGATTTTTAAGATCCGATTTTGGGTCATTTCCTATTATTTCTCCTCCGTTTCGACTCGTCTCTCCTCTCTGAGTTGCTACAGTGGTACTCCACTGTTGTGGGTCGATTTTAGTCCGGGTTTCGACGTCCACTTCATCCCTACAGGTATGTCTTCCCATTTTTACCTGTTTTTAGGTTTCCATTTCTAGGTTTTTGCCCATTTAACTTGTATTTTTCAAATTAAACTTTTTCCAACCGTAAAAATTTGATTTTTATTGGGGGCTTTTGTTATTGGTGTCTCGAGGAACGAAAGCCCTCAAAAATTTCTAAGTTTCATCGGTTGGTTATCGAGAAACTTGAATTTTTCCCTTTTTGCCCTAATTTGTCGACATTTTCGATTTTTCTTGAATTTCTTCAAATTAGACATCGTCAGTTAAAATTTCCTACTGCATGTGGGTTGTATGGTATGTTTAAATCTACGTAAGTTCTCATGCCCACTTGTATGGTGAGAAATGGGGCTTTATGGTCAACTTACGTCGTTATTAAATCAAATTTCAGATTTTATCCTATTAACTCCTTATTGTCCTTCTCTTTCTTATTTTTGCAAATACCATGGCTCGTACCAAGGTACCCAGAGTGCGTGATCCACTCTGGTTCCGTTATAATGAAGCCAAGGCACAGTATGCCGACTATGCCCGTAAGAAAGTGGAAGGTGGTCGTATGGTGAACTTGGCTGAGCTATCCTTGTTCAACGTAGAGAGAGCATTTGGTGATATGGGGTGGCTCCTTGTCATCACCTATGACGCGTGCACATGTCCGGATTTGGTGCGCCCGGTTCTATTGTAATCTCCGGTGGTGGGGAATTACAATGACGTTGAGCATGGTCAGGAGTTACGCATCACCAGTTACGTTAAAGGGGTGCACATTTCATTTGACTATCGGCAACTGGCCGATCTGTTGGGCATTCCTTATGATGGCCCCATGGTGTAATGTGCGCCTGGAGAGCCACACTTTGTTTCTATGGAGATGAGGGCAGAGATCGACAACCAGCTGTTACGACCTGATCGATGGCGAGATGAGAGCCCTGTTACTGCGTCTAGCTCCACGGGTCTTCTGCAAGATTATCCACCATAATCTGATCCCACAGAGTGGGCACTATGAGAGGGTTTCTCAGCTGACCCAGTTTTTGATCTACAGTATCTGTACCAGACAGCCGGTCTTCCTTCCTTACATCATCATGCGGACCATGATTAGTTCTACACTGTCCAGGCATAGGGGTAATCTACCCTATGGACGCATGATTCTGATCCCTCCGACCCGTCCGGGGTTTGACTCGGTAGATGAGAAGATCCGGGAGAAGACCTTCTCGTCGCCTCTAGATTGGGAGGCAATCTGCAAGATGGGTATTCGGGATGCCCAAGTCAGTGATGAGGAGAGGAACGCGATGGTGCGCCCTCACACTCGTATCGAGATGGCTGATGCTGAGGCTGCTGCTGCCGCTGCTAGAGCTCATGTGGATCCCGTCGATGATGATGACCGTATGTATATGGATGTCGACTCGATACCACCGCCTTCCCCTATACATGCGGCTGGAGTTGGCACTTCTTCTGCGGCGGCTCCTACACTTGAGGCTGGTCCTTCGCATGTGGCTGGTCCTTCACTCCCACCTTTTGACATAATGGAGATGCTGCAGGAGATCAGGGAGGCTCAGCGCAGATCTGATATGAGGAAGGAGGAGTTGCTAGACGCTCAGCGTGTGAGAGTGGATGAGCTGTTAGCCTCCCAGCGCATATCAAACACATGGATGGGAGAGCTTATAGAGGTACAGCGTGCGACGGATCAGAGGGTAGCCGATCTCATAGCTAGTCTACAGACGACTCAGACTCAGATAGCCTGGTTGACTAGAGTCTATGCTGAGGACTATGACAGAGATCGTGAGGCCCCGCCTCCTCCTTCGCCTCCAGCTTCTTGACAGTACTTTATTTTCTTGTACTACAGAGTAACTGTCCGGGTTGTGGACTATACTCTGCTTTAGTTATGTATATACATTTTGTTTCTCTCACTCATTGTATGTAACTTGTTTCCCCTTTAATAGATGCATTATTCTCTTTTTAAATTTGGTCTCAACCATCACTTGTGCTTACAGTGTGTTTATATTACTGTTTTTACTTTTATCCTATCTCAGTTCACAATTGTCTCGAATGTATGTTAGTTTAGCAGACAAGGCCTGAGATGCTCTGATACCAAGTTGTCACACCTCAATTCCGCACTGTTCAGAATGGTGTGATGAACCGCTAGCAAACCAACAGTTCAACCAGGATCTCAAATAGGTTATCCCTGCGTTATCTAAACTTCCACACATCCGTAATCATAATCAAAGTAAATACACAATTGCGGAAGTCTTATAATAAGAAGAACTGAGAATCTATGTGATATTAAAATTTAAATAACAATTTATTCTGTTTCAATTGAGACATAAATATTTAAATACCAAATACATGTCTTAATAAATCCAAATAAAGAAACCTATAAAATATCTAATCAAATACACACGAGTTGCACTCGCAAGAGGAGTCGTATGTATCCACTTCAGCTCCAGCTTCCATTGCTGCCACGTTCCTGAACGCAGACGTATTCATATAATCTTCAACGGTATAACCTGCATTATCAACTAAAAATATTCGACCTCGAGGGGTGAGCACACATCATGGCTCAGTGAGTAGCCAAAAAAATGCAACAATACATATGCATGCAATCAATTTATATCTTTGGTCCGGTTTAAAGTTTACAGTATGCAATAGAAAGGTTTAGGTAGTCAAAGGTCGCGTTTATTGACCCCGCCTCTATACACAAGTGTGTGACGTCACCCAAAGATCACGTTTATCATCGACTCACATGCACCCAATCATGAACAGTATATAACAAATGTTAACTTTTATTACTATACATTGCCATACCAACACGTAAGCCCCTATTAGCGAGGGCTGCAAACTGGGCTCGCAACTAACCAATCCTAATGCCAAAAATGTATCCAAGGCCTCACCCCAGCATCCCTCAGAATGTCCATAGAGATAGAGCTAAGGCCCCCCGGTAGAGTTAGAGACTACAAGGACCGAGACCACCTCCCCTGATACTCTGCAACACAATAGTTCTGCTAAAGTAATGGCGATACGACGATGCCAATGCACCAAACTTGAGTTAGAGATAGAGCTAAAGTGCTGAGACCCGCCAAAGATTAACGTTTATTGACGTTCTCATCACACCTCCCCTGATACTCGCTCGCATCAAGTACATCAACCACACACATACAAGCACATGCCTATTCCTATCATCATCATCTTCATCATGTTATAAACAATAAAGTAAATATGCATGAATAAGTAATAAAAATATTGGATGGCATGCTGTATGCACATTACAAACATATTCGCATAAAATCAAGCATGGCATAGGACTCAAGAAAATAGAAAACAGTTTTGTTATTAACCAATTAGTTTGGAGTTCTGGTTCCTCACCTTAGCTTGCTAAAAGATACTTTTCCAAGCTTTAGAATCACCTTTACAATGTTATTATATTGCTAGAAGACCTAACAAAGTCGATAGAATTTAATTAGAATTAATTCTAAATTTAAAAACCATGCTGTTAACTGAGGGTCGGAGGTAGGGTCAGAGTCCTGATCGACCCTGGGTGCGACCCTCCCTTAACTATGAACTTCCCGAACACTGAGGGTCGATGGTCAAACACCTAGGGTCGGATGGTCATCGACCCTCGGTGCACTTTGGTCCAATTCCCTCTTTTTAATCCATTCTTCGTGCTTGGGATCCTATGTCTTGCTCCTACTTTCCATTCTACATTCATTCCATGGTCTGAAACCATGTATAACCCACCTAGATAGCTTTCATGCATTCTCCTATGGTTTTCTATGAAAACCTAACCATAGATTGATGGTTTGGGTTTCTCCAATATCACACTCTCATCAATAGCTAACCTAAGGTCTGTAGAAACTCATGGAATTAGTATCCATACCTGAAAAGAATAATCCTTCTCTGCAACTCTTCTCTTTTGGCTTAATTCTCTTCTTTGTTTCTCTTCTTCTTCTTTTCCTTCTCTTCTCTTTCTCTCAATTCAATTAGGGTTGTAAAAGGAGTGCAAGTGGCTTAGGGACGTCCTTTAAATAGAGTAGGAACATCCTAAAATAAGTCCCTTTGGGATTAGGAAAGAATCCCAATAAAAAATTAGGAAATTTCCTAATTCTATTTCCTACGGTAACCGAGGGTTGATGGGAGGGTCGATGATCCCGTTGACCCTAGGGTTCTAAGCTGTCCGACCCTCCCTTCAAAACTGAGGGTCTGACTTTCTGTTTTGGGAGGTCCGACCCTGCTTAGCAGGGTATGCAACCCTTCCCCTATTTTAAGTGTTTTTGGGTCGATTTGATACCTGGGATCTCGATCTCCTTCACGCCCTTGGTCTATTTGACTCAACCATGACGGGTAAACCTGGTTCAAGGTGGTAAGACCGGGTTAGATTGACACGGGTCTTACAAAAGCTGATCCTCTCAATGCTAAAGGCGAAGAGATGCTTTAAAGAGAAAGGAGTTGGATATATGGTATCTGTGGTATACGTTACCAAAGAAGCACCATAAAAGGAAGATATTGATGTGATGCATAAATTCAGTGATATGTTTTCAGGAGACTTACTTGGGTTGTCACCTGATCGTATGACCGAGTTCGTTATTAACTTGTTACCAGAGATGACACTTATGTCAAAGGCACCCTATAGAATAGCTCTTATAAAATTGAAGAAACTAAAGACTTAACTACAAGAGTTATTAGACTAAGGTTTAATCCAGTCCAGTATACCACCTGGGAAGCACTGGTGTGGCCCATAAAGAAGAAGGATGTTAGTGTTCGTCTATGTATAAACTATCGAGAATTGAACAAGCTCAAGATCAGGAACCGATATCTACTACCTCAGATCGATGACTTGTTTAAACAGTTGCAAGGAGAAAAGGTATTTTCTATGATTGATCTTCGATCAAGATATCATCAGCTGAAGAATTTGGACAGTGATATTTCGAAGATAGTTTTTAAAACTGGAAATGAGCATTATGAGTCCCTGGTTATGCTATTGGATTAACCAATGCCCTTACATATTTTATAGAATTTATGAACCGGGTATTCTACGATGTATAGGACACGTCATTTATAGTTTTTGTAGACTATATATTGGTTTATTCCAAAGACGAAGAAAGTCCTATAATGAATTTTAGAGCTGCCTCACAACAGTTGAGAAGGGAGAAGCTTTACGCCAAGTCCAAGAAATATGAGACTTGATTACAAAGTGATCTTCTTGGATCATGTAGCATCACCAAAAGGGATTAAAGTGGACCTTAGTAAAATAGAAGCAATCGTAAGGTGAGAAACGCCTAAGAACATTGCGAAGATTAGAAGTTTCTTGGGTTTAGCTGGTTATTACAAACAATTTGTAGAGGACCACTCTAAGATCATAAAACCTCTTACCCAGCTGACCAGGAAGGGAGAAGAGTTTAATTGGACTGACAAGTGTGAAGAATGTTTCCAGATTCTAAAGCAAGGCTGATATCGGCTCTCATTTTGACCATTCCGATACCAGGGGAACCTTTTACCATACACATTGATGCTTCTGGATTGGGTCTAGGATGCGGGTTGATGTAAGGTAAACAAGTGATTGCATATGATTCAAGACAACTGAAGGAGCATGAGGAGAGTTACCCGACTCATGACTTGGAGTCAGCAACAGCGGTATATGCTATCAACATATGGAGACATTATTTATATGGAGAGAAATTTTAGATTAAATCAGATCATAAGAGTCTCACTCATCTTTTTAATCAGAAGAAGTAGAACATGACATAGAGAAGATGGTTGAAATTACTGAAGGATTATGATTGTGATATCCAGTATCATCCAAGAAAAGTTAATGTAGTTGCTGACGTATTAAGCAGGAAAGCTATGACAAACTTCCAAGAAGAAGCTAGTACAAATGTTGTAGTGTGTTTCACAGGAAGAGTATTTAGTTACGGTAAAGAGCAGTTCATGATTGATATTCTAGATGAATCAACTGACCAAGGGCTTATCATTTATTCTCAAACATGTTTTCTACATTAAATACCATCACTGATTTGATGGAAGAAGTAAAGGCATCAATTTTGTTAGATCCGTATCTAAGAGCGATTAAAGAAGATTTAGAGAAAGGAAAACCAAACCCTGGCTTAATTCGGATGCGAAAAAGGTCCTGAGATACAGAGGATGATTATGTGTAGCTTAAAGTGAAAAATGCTGATCATATATACAAGATAATGCTAAAAGCCCATTCTATTTAGTATTAGGTACATCCTAGAAGTACAAAATATACCAAAACATGAAGAGATTATTTTGGTGGAAGGGAATGGAAGTAGTTATGGATAGATGCATGTTTTAGTGACTGAATTATCAACAAGTAATGGCTAAAAGACAAAGACCAACATGGCTTACTACAACCACTATCGGAGCCAGTCTGGAAGTGAAACTGCATTACAATGAACTACGTCACCAATTTGTCACTGTTTCCCAAATAAGTTGATGCAGTTTGGGTGATTGTTGATCACCTTTTGAAGATAGCTCGTTCAATTGCTATACGACCTCAGTATGCTTTAGAGCGGCTAATTAAGCTATATGTGGATAATATTGCCAGATTGAATGGTATGCTTGAGAGCATAGTGTTGGTCTGAGGCTCATGCTTTATCTCAATGTTTTGGGAGGATATACAGAAAACAATGGGAAGGAAGTTGAAGTTTAGTACCACATTTTACCTTAAACTGATGGAAGTCAGAGCGGACTATATAGATCCTAAGAGATATGCCCCGAGCTTGTGAAATGGAACTTGAGTTGAGAAGTTATCATGGATTGAATTTGCTACCAAGCTACCATGTAGATGTCACCTACGAAGCATGTTATGGTAGAAATATCAAATTCCTTTATTTTGGAATGAAGTTGGAGAACGGAGTATTGTTGGACCAGAGTTTATTGAAGAGACTCGTCAAGTAGTCGACATTATCAAGGAAAGAGTTCGAATAGCTCAGAACCGTCAGAAGCAATATGCAAATAATCGATGTAGAGATCTCGAATTCACCAAAGGTGATAAGGTATTTATGAAAATATCACCTATGCGTGGTTTGAAAAGGTTTGACAGAAGGGAAAGTTGTGTCTCAGATATATTGGACCTTATGAAGTTCTAGATAGACATAGAAAAGTAGCATATCAGTTAGCACTACCACCATTAATGTCTAGTGTACATGATGTATTCCATGTCTCATGATTGAAGAAGTACGTCAGAGATCCAACACACATGTTAACAATAGATCCACTGGATTTGACTGAACATTTAACGTTCGAAGTAGTACTATCACACCCCAAATTCTGAACCAACTAGAATGTTGTGATGAACCGCCATTTAACCAACGGTTCACCCAGGATCTCGTATAGGCCATGCCCATTTGATTAAACCAGATACAACTACAATCATAATCAGAGAAAATAAAAAATAGCGGAAGTCTTTAATATTAATGAACTGAGTATCTAACAGTGATAACGTAATTAATTATCCAATTATCTCTAAATGACTCAAGACATAAAATAAAGTAAAGTAATCAATTACATGTTCTAATAATCCAACAACTAAATCTAATAAAAAATACTAGAGTTGCACTCGCACGACGAATCCTGCGACTCCACCATAGCTTCCACATCCATCGCAGCAACATTTCCGTACATTGGAGCATTCATATAATCTTCCACGATAGGACCTGCATCATCAACTAAAAATATTCGGCGTCGAAAGGGTGAGCACACATCATGGCTCAGTGAACAAACAAAACAATGCAACAAACATATACATGCATTTAATTCATATCTTTGGTCTGGTTTATAAGTTTACAATGTGCTATAGAAAGGTTCGTTGGCCGCCGCATCTCTATACACAAGTGTGTGAAGTCACCCAATGGATCAAACACCATTGCTGTCCCACATGCACCCATCATGGAATAGAGATAGAGCTAAAGTGTCCGGATCAAACACCGCATAACATTTCTCCTGATGCCCTACCCATACCAACACGTAAGCCCCTATTTTCGAGGACTTGCAAACTGGGCTCGCAACTAACCAATCCTAAGGCCAATTAGTGTATCCAAGGCCTCACCCCAGTATCCCTCAATATGTCTATAGAGATAGAGCTAAGGCCCTCCGGCAGAGTCAGAGACTACACGGTCCGAGACCACCTCCCCTGATGCCCTACGACGTAATAGTTCTGCTAAGGTAATGACGATACAACAATGTTAGTGGACAAGACTTGGGTAGAGATAGAGCTAGAGTCCGGTGACCAGGATGAACTACAGTGTCACATCCTCCCCTTGATGCTCCACTCGCATCAAGCACACTAACTACACACATACATTCACACGTCTATTCCTAATAGCATCATCATCATTGTTTTATAAATAAACAGAATTAAATATGCATGAGCAGTAATAGCAGGAATATTGGATGACATGTGAAATGCACATTATAATCATACAAGCATAAAATCATTCATGGCATTGGACTCAATAAGTAAAACAGTATGTTATTAGCCAATTAGTTTAGGTCTTGTTCCCTCACCTTTGGCCGATGGTTGTACCTCATCCAAGCTTTGTAAATCACTTTTAGACCACTTGGAAGCCTAACAAAATTATAGATTTTAAATTAGAGTTTATTTCCATCAATTCAGACTTCCAAAAGCAGAGAGGTCACAGGTGCAGCTACACTAGTGGTCTCAGTTTCTGCGACCATACATGCGACCACACCCTCCCTGAAACTTTCCCCAGGACATGTGGTCGATATGTGTGGTCTTATACCATGCGACCATACATGCGACCACACCCTCCCTGGAACATTCCCGAGGGCGTGTGGTCGATATGTGTGGTCGTATACCATGCGACCACACATGCGACCACACCCTCCCTGGAACTTTTCTGAGGGTGTGTGGTCGATCATATGTGTCTCATGTGGTCGCGTATCATGCGACCACACATGCGACCACACCCTCCTTGGAACTTTCTCAAGGGTGTGTGGTCGATCATATGTGCCTCATGTAGTCGATCAAACTGCGACCACACAAGTGATGGTCGACTTTTCCACTCTCAACTCAATTCCTTTGTGTTTTGATTCTTTGGCTTATCATCATGATCCTTCCTATGATTGTTCTATGGCTCAAAATTCATATTTTTACAAAATCCATCATCCTAATAGATTCCCGCTATGGATCTCTTAGAATTTGTCCATGGTATTATGATTAGGGTCTCACTTTGAATCACTATCTCCTTCATGATCTAGTCTAGGCATTCAACTGATATGGGGAATGTTTTCATACCTTAAACTTATTGAAGAATCAGAGTTCTCTCTGAATTTCCTTCTCTTAATCTTCCTCTTCAATTCCCCTTCTCTTCCTCCTCTTCTCTTTCTATCTCTTTCAGTTTGAGTTCTAAAAGAATGAAAGAGGCTAAGGGACGTCCTATATATAGAGGAAAACCCTCCATATAGAGTCCTACTTAGATTAGGAAAGAACCCCCTTCGGATTAGGAAGGTTTCCTAATCACGGAGTCAGTTTGACTTCATGTGGTCGCACGTGGGGTCACAAAACCCGTTAACCACACATCTAAAAACTACGACCACACATCCCAGACTCCAGTGGTCGCATTGTTCTGAGGTGTGGTCGACCACACCTGTTTAGGTATGCGACCACATACTCCTAAATAGATGATTTTAGGTTCAATTTCATACCGAGCCTTGTGGTTTCTTCACGCACTAGGTCCGCTTGGCCCGACCATGATAGGAAGACCTGATACAAGGTGGTAGGACCGGTTAGTATGATACGGGTCTTACAACTCCCCCCTCTTATTATAAATTTTGTCCTCAAAATTTGCACATACCTTCCGAGTCGAAAATGTGAGGATATTGCTTTTGCATAGAATTCTCTTCTTCCCATGTGATTTCTTCTATATTTTGGCTCCTCCAAGTAACCTTAACATAATAAATGTCACGGTTGCATAGACGTTGAACCTTCCGACTGGTAATTTTGATTGGTGCTACTTTGAATGTTAAATCATCAGTTAGACCCGGTGGATCCACTGTTATCACGTGTGTTAGATCTTTGACGTACTTCTTCAGTAATGAGATATGAAATACATCATGCACACTTGACATAGATGGGGGTAGTGCTAACTGATACACCACTTTCCAACGTTTAGCTAGAATCTCATATGGCCCGACATATCTCGGACTTAGCTTCTGTTTCTGTCCGAACCTTTTCAAACCACGCATAGGAGATATTTTTAGAAATACTTTATCACCTATGGTGAATTCAAGATCTCTGCATCGATTATCTGCATACTATTTCTGAAGGTTCTGAGCCGTTCTAACTCTTCCCTTGATAATGTCGACTACTCGACAAGTCTCTTCAACAAACTCTAGTCCAACAATACTCCGTTCTTCAATTTCATTCCAAAACAAAGGAGTTCGATACTTTCTACCATGCAGTGCTTCATATTGTGACATCTGTATAGTAGCCTGGTAGCTGTTGTTATAGGCGAACTCGATCAATGGTAGTTTCTCATCCCATGATCCTTTGAAATCAATAACACAAGCTCAAAGCATATCTTCTAAAATCTGAATGGTACACTCTGACTGTCCGTCTATCTGAGGATGAAATGCAGTACTGAACTTCAACGTTGTACCCCTAGCCTTCTGTAATCCTTTCCAAAACTTTGAGGTAAAGCGTAGGTCTCTGTCAGACACAATGCTTTCAGGTACACCATGCAATCTGACAATATTATCCACATATAGCTTGGCTAACCACTCTAGGGTATATTGAGGTTGTATAGCTATGAAACAAGCTATCTTAGTCAAATGATCCACAATCACCCAGACCGCGTCAACTACTCGAGGAGTCAATGATAACCTAATGACGAAGTCCATAGTGATGCAGTCCCATTTCCATGCTGGTTCAGGCAGTGACTGTAATAATCCTGCAGGTCTTTGCCTTTCAGCCTTTACCCTTTGACAATTTAGGCATTGAGACATAAATTTAGCTACATCCACTTTCATTCCTCTCCACCAATTTAGTTTCTTCAGATCATGATACATCTTCGTACTTTCAGGATGTACCGAATAAGCAGTGGTGTGAGATTCCTTCATTAGTCTGTGACTAATATCCAAGTCTTCATTTTTAGGAACACATACTCTTCCTTTGTATTTTAACACCTTTTCAACATCCAAGGTGAACACAGGAGTAGTCCTACCTTTTTTGAGATCTTCTTGCACTGTTCTCAGATAAGGGTCTGATTTAATAGCTGTTTTTACTTCCTCTATCAGATCAGGTACAATCTTCAATGTGGTAAACATATTTGAAAACCAATGAATAAACCCTTGGTTGGTTGATCCATCCGGTGTATCTATCACGAACTGCTCATTACAATAATTCAATAGTTTTCTTGTAACACACATTGCCACAGTCGTGTTAACTTTTCCCTGGGATTTCATCATTGCTTTTCAACTTAGCGCATCAGCAACTATATTAGCCTTCCCTGGATGATACTGGATATCGCAATTATAATCTTTTAGCGACTCCAGCCATCTCCTCTATCGAATGTTTAATTCCTTTTGATTGAAAAGATAAGTAAGACTCTTATGATCTGATTTAATCTGAAATTTCTCACTATACAAATAATGTCTCCCTATCTTAGCAAAGATATGCTACTGCTACTAATTCCAAGTCATGAGTGGGGTAGTTCTTCTCATGCATCGTCAGTTTTCTTGAGGTATACGCAACTACTTGTTATCCATGCATAAGCACACATTCTATACCTAATCCAGACGCATCTGTGTACGAGGTAAATGGTTGTCATGGGATAGTCAAGACGAGAGCGGATATCAATTTAGATTTCAATGTTTAGAAACCCTCCTCACATTTGTCGGTCCAAACAAACTTTTCTCCTTTCTTAGTCAAACTGGTGAGAGGTACGACGATTCTAAAGTAATCTTCCACGAATCGTCGATAGTAACCAGTAAAACCTAAGAAACTTTAGATTTCTACAACATTCTTAGGTGCTTCCCATTTCACAATGGCTTCAATCTTGCTAGGATCCACTTTAATTCCTTCAGTGGATACTACATGACCTAAGAAAGCGACTTTATTTAGCCAGAACTCATACTTTGTAAATTTAGCGTAAAGCTTATCTTTTCTTAGTCTCTACAGAGCAGCTCTTAGATTTGTGACATGAGTTTCTTTGTCCTTGGAATAGACTAATATGTCATCAATAAATACAATGACTGATGTATCCAACATATAATGGAATACCGATTCATGAGTTCCATAAAAGTTGCGGGTGCATTAGTCAATCCAAAAGACATGACTAAAAATTCATAATGTTCATATCTTGTTCTGAATGCTGTCTTCGAAATATCACCTTCCTTAATCTTTAATTGATGGTATCATGACCGAAGATCAATTTTGGAGAACACATTGGAACCTTGCAACTAATTGAACAAGTCATCGATCCGAGGCAACGGGTATCGATTCTTGATTGTAAGCTTATTCAATTCTCGATAGTCTATACACAGTTGAACGCTAGCGTCCTTCTTTTTCACAAACAATACTGACACTCCCCACGGTGATATACTGGGTCTGATATAACCCTTGTCCAGTAATTCCTATAATTGTACCTTCAGTTCCTTCAGTTCAGTAGAAGTCATTCGATAAGGTGCTTTATATACTTGTGTGGCTCCGGGTATCTATAACGAACTCTGTCGCTCGGTCGGGTGATAGTCCTGGTAATTCCTCAAGAAATACATCTGAAAAGTCACACACAACATCAATATCCTCCATTCGTGGTGCTTCCTTGGTGAGATCGACCACAGATACTAGGTACCCAATTCCTCCTTTCTCGGGGCATTTTCTAGCCTTTAATGCAGAGAGAACGAGTTTTCGTTTACGAGAAAGTTTGGTTCCCGTAAAACTAAACTCTGCTCCTTCCTTGTCTTTAAATGTCAATTTCTTTTTTGCACATAATAGGTTTGCAGAGTGTCGAGCTAACCAATCCATTCTCAAGATAACGTCAAATTCTGCCATTTCGAGTTGAATTAAGGTTGCATCCAAAATCTTCTTGCCGATAAGAACTGGAGATGGTCCATAACCTTTTTTTAGTTCTACTTCTAATCACATAGGTGAACGTACAAGCAATTTGTAGTCCAAAGGTTTGAGGGGTAGATTTAGCTTCTTTCCAAATGACACAGATATAAAAGAATGAGTAGCTCCAGAGTCAGAGAGTACTCTGGTGGGTATGCCATTAATAGGTACGATACTTGTGATTTGATTTAATTTAGTCTACATGCCCACACAAGGTAGTACAAAATGAAAGGTTCTGGTCATACCTGTGACCACATCAGGCGATGCGGCAACATCCTCAGATGTAACTGCATAAACCTTTTCTTGCTGTGGCTGCTTCCTTGGTTTAGGATACTCCCTTGAATAATGTCCTATTTGATTATAATTAAAGCATTTTACTCCTTCACTACTTTGCTTCTGTTGAAGTTGGGCTGCTGGAGTAGTCTTGGCTCCGCATTGAAGCCTTGAGTATGGAAGGGTTTAAATGTCATTGTGTTCCCTCCATTGTATGAATTTTCTTTGGGCCTTTTGATACCTCTGTTTTGAGCAAAATAACTTTCCCTCTGGCTCGATTCCAGTACTCGAGCAATCTGTACCACTTCATTATAAATCTTCTTTTCCAATCCCAATACATGCTCACGGATGCTTCCCCTAAGTCCCATGATAAACCTTCGGGTTCTGGTATTTTTCTCTTGCATGCTAGAGGGAGCAAAGAAAAACAGCTCTTCATAATGCTGCTGATATGCATCCACAGTCATCTATCCCTGATACAGACTCAGAAACTCTCTTTCCATTGCATCTCTAAAAATTCTGGGAAAATACTTCTCGAAGAATGCTTCTTTATAGATTGTCCAAGTCAATTGGGCGTGCTTCGTTAACATATAACTTTGAGTAGACTTCCACCAATGGTGTACATTGCCCTTCAGCATAAATGTGGCACATAACACTTTTTCCTCTTTATTTACAGTCATCATCATGAAGTTCTTTTCCATCTCGTCGATCCAGTGAGATGGCCACAAAGGATCCGATGGCTTGCCATTAAACTCCTTAGGCTTCATCTTCAGGAAACGCTCGATCTGTCGAGAATGGTCCAACTGATATTGAGAATATGCTCCATATATAAGAGGTTAATACTGGTAATTGCCTTGGTTGTATATGCCTTGAGGTACTTTAGGGTTTTGTACTTGAGCTTGTACAAATGGCGTTTGAGGTGCTTGAGGTACCGTGTTATTCATAGTCGATGCTTTGGGCACGGTGTTGCTACCCCCTGGTATGGTACTAGCTTGTCCCGCCGGTAAAGGTGTAGTGTTTGCACCTGGGAAAGCCATTCCCATAGCAGCTTGCATGTTGGCTTGTACTTGCTAAATTCATCACCGCAATAGCCAACTATGTAGGTGGGGCTGGCAAGTTTGTGGGGTGGCTTGGTTGTTGACTCCTGGCGGTACCATATTCTAGTTCTCTTGTTCCTCAGGGTTTTCATGGCTATTCTCCTCCACAAGTGGTGGTGGAGGTGGAATTGGGTTACGTCCTCTCCTAGTTATTCTTCGCCCAGCCATTTCCTGTTTTTGGCGGTGGTAGTGTCTGAAAGTCAAAGAATATATGAGGCAATCATAATATATGTCATTATCATGTCAAAATCTAAATAAACAAGGCAAAATTTCAATCATTAAAGTCATTCAGTCAAAACATTTTTCATCGTGGGGTCGATGGTGGGGTAGCAGTATATGCGACTAGAGGGTTGCGACCACACAAACCCTGTCAGCTTACCGAGAGCCTGTGGTCGATCGTGTGATTGATTGTGGGGTCACATTTTTGTTCAAATTCTGCAACCACACGATCCCAGATCAAGTTTATAAACCTGATTTTTGAGCCATTCTCTATATTTCTCATTTGTCATCAACTCAACTCGCCACCACTGAGTTGCTACAGTGTCGACCGTACAAATTTGGTGATTCTTTCATCGATCTACGACTACGACCTACGTTCCGTTCTTCCAGGTATGTTCCCTACTCTTTCTCATTTTCAAGCTTTCATACCTAGGTTTTGCTCCATTTATAGGGTTTTCTTCAAATTAATATTTTTGATCGTAAAAATTTGATTTTTATTGGGGGTTATTGCTATTGGCCATCCAATGGGTGAAAGCTCTCAAGAAAATTCAAGTTTCATCGGTTAGTTTAATAGAAACATGAAAATTCCCAATTTTGACCTAAATTTTGGGGTTTTTCCCAAATTGTCAAAATTTCTTCAAATTCGACCCAGCTAGTTTAAAATTTTGATTGTATAAGCCTTGCAGGATGGTTTGGGACCTATGTAAGTCCTCCTACCCAATTGGCCAAATCACTCCGTCATAATGCCAAAATTTTTAATTTTCACTATATCTAGTATATTGCTTGTTGGTCTATACTCTTGCAGACAACATGGCTCACACTAAAGTCCCCAGAGTTCATGATCCCCACCGCCTCCGGTCTATTAAAATAGAAGCACAGTATGTTCGGTACGAGCGTAAGATGGTGGAAGGGGGTCGTTGTGTCAACTTGGCCAACCTAGCCCTATTTGATGTAGAGGGAGCATTCGGTGATATGGGCTGGCTCCCTGTGATTCTATATGAGGGTTGCACCTATCCTGAGTTGGTGAAACAGTTTTACCATAATTTACAGGTGGAGGGTGACCCAGAGGACATAGATAGGGGTAGAGAGCTCAGGATCACCAGTTTAGTTAAAGGGGTGGAGATCTCCTTTAACTGCTAGGAGTTTTCTGATCTCCTAGGTAACTCAAATGATGGTCCCTTGGTATACTGCGCACCCAAGGAACCCCAGTTCCTGTCAGTGAGAATACGCACAGAGATTGATAGCCAGATTCTTAGGGATGATCGTTGGCAGATGAAAGCAATCAACTTACGATCGGAGCCCCGAGTATATTGCAAAATCATTCAGCACAACCTGATTCCCCAGAGTGGACACTATGAGAAGGTTTCACAGTTGACCCAGTACCTTCTGTACTGCATCTGCATTAGGAAACTTGTTTGCCTTCCTTATATCATTAACAGGACCATGCTCCGTGCCACGACATCTGGTCTGGTGGGTAACCTACCCTATGGGCGTTTGATCACTACTCTGCTCACTCGCCTACTGGTAGACTTGGTCCATAAGAAAATTCACGAGAACACTTTTTTGAATGACCTTGACTGGGAGGCCATCTACAGGATGGGGATGCGAGATGTGCAGGTCAGTGACGAGGAGAGAAAAGCTATGGTGCATCCCCGTACTCGAGTAGAGGTAGCAGACACGTAGGCAGTAGCAGCAGTAGCAGCAGAGCTCCACCAGAGCGATGATGAGGAGGATGATGATAGGATGTTCGTGGACGTGGTCACCATACCTCCTCCATCACCACAACATTCCACTAGAGCTGGCCCTTCTCGGGCTCCTTCCCACTTAGCTGCTCCTTTGCACCCACCACCAGATGACGTGATAGGGCTACTGCGTGAGATTCGAGAGGCCCAGTGTGCTACAAATCAACCTGTGGCTGATCTGTTAGCTAGTCTCCAGGTGACCCAGACTCAGATAGCCTAGCTTATGAGAGTATATGCTGAGGATTATGATCGAGATCGTGAGGCACCTCCTCCTCCAGCACCCCCAGCTCCCTGATGTCTTTATTTCTTTTTACTTTATTCTACAGAGTAACTATTTGGATTGTGGACCATGCTCTGATTCGGATATATGTTAGTTTTATTCTCATTTGATATATACATAGAACTTGTTTCTTATTTATATATGTGCATTATTCTCTTTCATAGTTTATTGTCTCGTACAACATAGGTGCTTATGGTGTGTTCTTATTAAAGCTTTTAAATTTTATCCTAACTCAGTTTACGAACTATTGCGGAAGTATATAGGTTTGATAGACAGAGCCCGACAGCTCTGATAACAAGTTGTCACACCCCAAATTCTAAACCAATCAGAATGGTTTGATGAACCACCATTTAACCAATGGTTCACCCAGGATCTCGTATAGGCCATGCCCATTTGATTAAACCAGATACAATCACAACCATAATCAGAGTAAATAAACAATAGCGGAAGTCTTTAATATTAATGTACTGAGTAACTAACAGTGATAACGTAATTAATTATCCAATTATCTCCAAATGCCTCAAGACATAAAATAAAATAAAGTAATCAATTACATGTTCTCATAATCCAACAACTAAATCTAATCGAAAATACAAGAGTTGCATCGTACGACCAATCATGCGACTCCACCATAGCTTCCACATCCATCGCAGTAGCATGTCCTTACATTGGTGCATTCATATAATCTTCCACGATAGGACCTGCATCATCAACTGAAAATATTCGATGTCAAAAGGGTGAGCACACATCATGGCTCAGTGACCAAACAAAACAATGCAACAAACATATGCATGCATTCAATTCATATCTTTGGTCTAGTTTATAAGTTTGCAATGTGCTATAAAAAGGTTCGGTGGCCGCTGTACCTCTATAGACGAGTGTGTGAAGCCTCCCAATGGATCAAACACCATTGTCGTCCCATATGCACCCATCATGGAATAGAGATAGAGCTTAAGTGCTCGGATCAAACACCGCATAACACTTCCCCTGATGCTCTACCCATTCCAACACGTGAGCCCCTATTGTCGAGGGCTTGCAAACTGGACTCGCAACTAACCAATCCTAAGGCCAATCAGTGTATCCAAGGCCTCACCCCAGCATCCCTCAATATGTTTATAGAGATAGAGCTAAGGCCCCCCGACAAGAGTCAGAGATTACACGGTCCGAGACCACCTCCCCTGATGCCCTACGACGTAATAGTTCTGCTATGGTAATGGTGATACGACGATGTTAGTGGACAAAACATGAGTAAAGATAGAGCTAGAGTCTGGTGACCAGGATGAACTATAGTGTCACGTCCTCCCCTTAATGCTCCACTCGCATCAAGCACACTAACCACACACATACATTCACATGCGTATTCCTAATAGCAACATCATCATCGTGTTATAAATAAACAGAATTAATATGCATGAGCAGTATTAGCAGGAATATTGGATGACATGTGAAATGCACATTATAAACATACAAGCATAGAATCATTCATGGTATTGGACTCAATAAGTAAAACAGTTTGTTATTAGTCAATTAGTTTAGGTCTTGTTCCCTCACCATTGGTCGATGGTTGTTCCTCGTCCAAGCTTTGTAAATCACTTTTAGATCACTTGGAAACCTAACAAATTTATAAATTTTAAATTAGAGTTTATTTTCGTCATGTTAGACTTCTAGAAGCTGAGTGGTCGCAAGTGCGGCTGCACCTGTGGTCTCAGTTTCTGCGACCACTGGGTGTGTGGTCGCTATGTGTGCTCGCATATCATGCGACCACACCCTCCCTGAAACTTTTTCGAGGGCCTGTGGTCGATATGTGTGGTCATATACCATGCGACCATACATGCGACTACACCCTCCCTGGAACTTTCCTGAGGGCGTGTGGTCGATATGTGTGGTCGCATACCATGCGACCACACATGTAAGACCCGTATCGAACTAATCAGTCTTACCACCTTGTATCAGGTCTTCCTTTCATGGTCGAGCCGAGTGGACCTAGTGCGTGAAGAAACCACAAGACCAGGTATAAAATCAACCCAAAAATAGTCAATTATGAGTGTGTGGTCGCATACCTAAACAGGTGTGACCGACCACACCTCAAAATAGTCCAACCATATGAATTTTGGTCGTGTGGTCAGACATTTCAAAAGGTGTGGTCGATGGATTCTGCGACCCCACCTCCGACCATACAGAACCCAGTCAGAACCAAAAATTAGGAAACCTTCTTAATCCGAAAGGGGGTCTTTCCTAAACTCATTAGGGCATATTATGGAGGGTTTTCCTCTATAAATAAGACATCCCTTAGCCTCTTTCACCTTTTTAGAACTCTAACTGAAACTGAGAGAAAGAGAAGAGAAGGAAGAAAAGGAAAATTGAAGAGAAAGACTGAGGAGGAAGAAAATTCAGAGAAAACTCTGAATCTTTAGTAAGCTTAAGGTATGAACATATTCCCCATGTTAAATTGAGAGCCAAGAATTGTTCATGAAGAAGATAGGATTTAGGAGAAACCCAAACCATCCATCCATGGATAAATTCCAAGAGAATCTATGGAGGAAATTATGTGGACAATGGATGGTGTATAAAATAATAGTTTTGAGCCATAGAACAATCATAGGGAAGACCATGATGATAAGCCAAAGGATTCAAACATGAAGGAATGGAGTTGAGAGTGAAAGGTCGACCATCACACGTATGGTCGCATGATGTGTGACTACACGAGACACACATGTCCGACCACATGCCCTGGGGAAGTTTCCAAGGAGGGTGTGGTTGCACGTGTGGTCGGAGTATGTCCGACCACACCCTGTGACCACACGCCCTGTGGTCGCAGAAACTGAGACTACAGGTGCTGCCATCCCTGCAACCCCTCAGTTTCTGTTGGTCTAAATTGTAGGAAATTAATTTTAATTTAAAATCTATAAATTTGTTAGGTTTCCAAGTTGTTAAAAAGTGAATTACGAAGCTTGAACAAGGATCTACTATCAACCAAAAGTGAGGGAATAAGACCAAAATTAATTGGTTAATAATAAACTATTTTTATTTATTGAGTCCAATGCAATGAATGATTATATGCTTATATGCATGTATTATGCATTTCACATGTCATCCAATATTTCTGTTATTACTGCTCATGCATATTTAATTCCATTTATTTATAACATGATGTGATGATGATGCTAGGAATAGGCATGTGAATGTATGTATGTGGTTAGTGTACTTGATGCGAGTGGGGCATCAGGGGGAGGACGTGACACTGTGGTTCATCCTGGTCACTAGACCCTAGCTCTATCTCTACTCAACTCTTGTCCACTAATATCGTCGTATCGCCATTACCTTAGCAGAACTATTACGTCGTAGGGCATCAGGGGAGGTGGTCTCGGACCGTGTAGTCTCTGAATCTATCGGGGGACCTTAGCTCTATCTCTATGGACGTATTGAGGGATGCTAGGGTGAGGCCTTGGATACACAGTTTAACATTAGGATTGGTTAGTTGTGAGCCCAGTTTGTAAGCCCTCGCCAATAGGGGCTTACGTGTTGGTATGGGAAGGGCATCAGGGGAAGTTTCATGCGATGTTTGATCCGGGCACTTCAGCTCTATCTCTATTCCATGATAGGTGCATGTCGGACGGCAATGGTGTTTAATCCATTGGGCAGCTTCACACACTCATGTATAGAGGTTGCGGCGGCCACCAATCCTTTCTATTGCACATTGCAAACTTATGAACCAGACCAAAGATATGAATTGAATGCATGCATATGTTTGTTGCATTGTTTTTTTTTATCACTGAGCCATGATATGTGCTCACCCTTTCGATGTCGAATAATTTTAGTTGATGATGCAGGTACTACAGTGGAAGATTATATGAATGCTCCAATGTACGGGCATATTGCGGTAATAGATGTAGAAGCTATGATGGAGTCGCATGATTCATCGTGCGAGTGCAACTCATGCGTCTTTGATTAGATTTATTTTTTGGATTATTAAGAACATGTAATTGATTAATTTATTTTATTTTATGTCTTAGTCATTTGGAGATAATTGGATAATTTATTTATGTTATCACTGTTAGATTCTTAGTTCATTAATATTAAAGACTTCCGCTATTGTTTATTTATTCTGATTATGGTTGTGGATGTGTATGGTTTAAGCAAAAAGACACAGCCTATTCGATATCATGGTTGAACCGTTGGATCATAGATGGTTCATCACACCATTCTGGTGGGTGCAAAATTGAGGTGTGACAACACATGTGACCACACCCTCCCTGGAACTTTCCCGAGGGCGTGTGGTCGATAATATGTGTCTCGTGTGGTCGCATATCATGGGACCACACATGTGACCTGTAAGACCCGTGTTAATCTAACCCGGTCTTACCACCTTGAACCAGGTTTATCCATCATGGTCGAGTCAAATGGACCAAGGGCGTGAAGGAGATCGAGAATCCCAGGTATCAAATCGACCCAAAAACACTTAATTTGAAGGGAGGGTCGCATACCCAGCTAAGCAGGGTCGGACCTCCCAAAGCAGAAAGTCAGACCCTCAATTTTGAAGGGAGGGTCAGACATCTTGAACCCTTGGGTCGACGGGATCATCGACCCTCGGTTATCGTAAGAAATGGAAATTAAGAAATTTCTTAATTTTCGATTGGGATTCTTTCCTAATCTCAATGGGACTTATTTTAGGATGTTCCTACTCTATTTAAAGGACGTCCCTAAGCCTCTTTCACTCTTTTCACAACTCTAATTGAATTAAGAGAAAGAGAAGAGATGGAAAAGAAGAAGAAAAGAAGCAAGGAAGAGAATTTAGCCAAAAGAGAACAGTTGCAGGGAAAAGTGTATTCTTCTCAGCTATAGATACTAATTCCATGAGTTTCTACAGACCTTAGGATAGATATTGATGAGAGTGTGATCTCGGAGAAACCCAAACTATCAATCCATGGTTAGATTTTTATGGAAAACCATAGGGGAATGCATGAAAGCTACTTAGGAGGATGATTCATGGTTTCAGACCATGGAATGAATGTTGTATGGAATGTAGAAGCAAGCCATATGACCCCCAAACGTGAAGAATGGACTAAAACGAGGGAATTGGACCAAAGTGCACCGAGGGTCGCACCCAGGGTCGATCAGGACTCCGACCCTACATCCAACCCTCAGTTAACAGAATGGTTTTTAAATTCTGAATAAATTCTAATTAAATTTTATCGGCTTTGTTAGGTCTTCTAGCAATATAATAACGTTATAAAGGTGATTTTAAAGCTTGGAAAAGTATCTATTAGCAAGCTAAGGTGAGGAAACAGAACTATAAACTAATTGGTTAATAACAAACTATTTTTTATTTTCTTGAGTCCAATGCCATGCTTGATTCTATGCGTATATGTTTGTAATGTGCATACAACATGTCATCCAATATTTCTATTATTTGTCCATGCATATTTATTTTATTGTTTATAACATGATGATGATGATGATAGGAATAGGCATGTGATTGTATGTGTGTGGTTGATGTACTTGATGCGAGCGAGTATCAGGGGAGGTGTGATGAGGACATCAATAAACGTTAACCTTTGGCGCGTCTCAGCACTTTAGCTCTATCTCTAACTCAAGTCTTGTGCATTAGCATCGTCATATCACCATTACTTTAGCAGAACTATTATGTCGTAGAGTATCAGGGGAGGTGCTCTCGGTCCTTGTAGTCTCTGACTCTACCGGGGGGCCTTAGCTCTATCTCTATGGACATTCTGAGGGATGCTGGGGTGAGGCCTTGGATACACTGTTTGACATTAGGATTGGTTAGTTGCGAGCCTAGTTTGCAAGCCCTCGCTAATAGGGGCTTACGTGTTGGTATGGCACTATATAGCAATAAACGTTAACCTTTGTTATATAATGTTATGGTAGGGTGGATGGGGACGACGATAAACGTTAACCTTCGGGCAGACTTCCACACCCTGTGTATAGAGGCAGGGTCAATAAACGTTAACCTTTGACCACCCAACCTTTCTATTGCGCATTGCAAACTATAAACCAGACCAAAGATATGAATTGATTGCATGCATATGTATTGTTGCATTGTTTTGTCTACTCACTGAGCCGTGATGTGTGCTCACCCCCTCGACGTCGAATATTTTTAGTTGATGATGCAGGTTATACCGTTGAAGATTATATGAATGCTCCAGCATACGGAAACGTAGCGGCGATGGAAGCTGAAGTTGAGGTAGATACACATGACTCCTCTTGCGAGTGCAACTCATGTGTATTTTCGATTAGATATTTTCTAGATTTCTTTATTTGGATTCAATAAAGACATGTATTTGATAATTATTTATGTCTCAGTTGATACAGAATAATTTGCTATTTAAATATTAATATCACAGTAGATTTTCAATTCATTTTATTATAAGACTTCCGCTATTGTGTATTTACTCTGATTATGATTATGGATGTATGGGAGTTTAGATAACACGGATATAGCCTACTCGAGATCCTGGTTGAACCGTTGGTTTGCTAGCGGTTCATTACACCATTCTGAATAGTGTGGAATTGGGGTGTGACAACTTGGTATCAGAGCATCTCAGGCCTTGTCCGCTGAACTAACATACATTCAAGACAAATGTGAACTGAGATAGGATAAAAGTAAAAACAGTAATATTAACACACTATAAGCACAAGTGATGGTTGAGATCAAATTTAAAAAGAGCATAATGCATCTATTAAAGGGGAAAAAATTTACATACAATGAGGGAGAAACAAACTATATATACATAACTGAAGCAGAGTACAGTCCACAACCCGAACAGTTACTCCGTAGTACAAGGAAAATAAAGTACAATCAAGAAACTGGAGGCGAAAGAGGAGGCGGGGCCTCACGGTCTCTGTCGTAGTCCTTGGCATAGACTCTAGTCAACCAGGCTATCTGAGTCTGGGTCATTTGTAAACTAGTTGTAAGATCGGCTACCCTCCTATCAGTCCCATGCTGAACCTTAAGGAGCTCTCCCATCCGTGTGTCTGAAGCGTGCTGGGCGGCTACCAACTCATCCATCCTCAGATCAGATCTGCGCTGAGCCTCCCTGATCTCCTGCAGCATCTCCATCATATCAGAAGGTGGGCATGAAGGGCTTGCCGCATGAGAAGGACCAATCTCAGGTACAGGATCCGCCGCAGGAGAAGTACCAACTCCAGCCACATGCGTAGGTGAAGGCGGGGGTATCGCGTCGACATCCATATACATACGATCGTCATCATCGACAGGATCCACATGAGCTCTAGCAGCGGCAAGCGGCCTCGGCGTCGCCCATCTCAATGCGAGTGTGAAGGCGTACCATCTCGTTCCTCTCCTCATCACTGACTTGGGCATCCCGCATGCCCATCTTGCAGATAGCCTCCCAATCTAGAGGCAACGAGAAGGTTTTCTCCTAAATCTTCTCATCTACTAAGTCTACCCCCAGGCGAGTCAGTAGAACAATAATCATGCGTTCATAGGGTAGATTACCCCTATGACCGGACAATGTAGCACTAATCAAGGTCCGCATGATGATGTAGGGAAGGCAGACTGACTGTCTGGTGCACATACTATATATCAGAAACTGGGTCAGCTGAGAAACCCTCTCATAGTGCCCACTCTGCGGAATCAGATTATCTTTGGATAATCTTACAAAAGACCCGTGGAGCAGGACGCAGTAACGGGCTCTCATCCGCCAACTGATCAGTCGTAGCAGCTGATTGTCGATCTCTGCCCTCATCTCCATGGAAATAAATTGGGGCTCTCCAGGTGCACAGTACACCATGGGGCCATCATAGGGTATGCCCAGTAGATCGGCCAATTACCGATAGTCAAAGGAAATGTGCACCCCTTTAACATAGCTGGTGATGCGCAACTCTTGACCACGCTCAACGTCAATGTAATTCCCCACCACCTGGAGATTACAATAGAAATGATGCATCAAATCCGGACATGTGCACGCATCGTAAGTGATGACAGGGAGCCACCCCATATCACCAAATGCTCTCTCTACATTGAACAAAGCTAGCTCAGCCAAGTTCACAATACGACCACCCTCCACTTTCTTACGAGCATAGTCGGCATACTGTTCCTCGGCTTCACTGGAGCGCAAGCGAAGAGGATCACGGACTCTGGGTATCTTGGTACGAGCCATGGTATTTGCAGATAAGAAAGAAATAGGGAGACAAGGAGTTAATAGGATAAAAATCCAAAATTTAACATTTTAACGACGTAAATTGGACAAAAGCCTCACTTTTCACCCATACACGCGGGCAGGAGGACTTACGAAGGTTCCAACATTGCCTACAACAGTCACACAGTAGGAAATTGGAACTAACGAAGACCAATTTGAAGAAATTCCAAGAAATCAAATTTTTTTGACAAATTAGGGCAAACGAGCAAAAATCCAAGTTTCTCAATAACCAACCGATGAAACTCAAAAATTTTTGAGGGCTTTCGTTCCTTGAGACACCAATAACAAAAGCCCCCAATAAAAATTGAATTTTAACGATTGAAAAAAGTTTAATTTGAAGAATACCAGTTAAATGAGCAAAAACTATAAAAGAAAACCTAAAAATAGGTAAAAATGGGAGAACATACCTGTATGGATGACGTGGACGTCGTAACCCGGACTCAAACTGACCAAAAACAGTGGAGTGGCACTGTAGCAACTCAGAGGGGAGAGACTAGTCGAAACGGGAGGAAAAATAAGAAATGACCCAAAATCGGACCTTAAAAATCTGATTTTTTGTCTGAGGGTCGGACAATTCGACCAGAACCATCGACCCTCGGATCGACCCTCCCATCGACCCTCGGCTCACGAGAATCTAACAAAAAACTAAGGGTCGGAACTGAGAGTCGGACACCCATCGACCCGCACATTGACCCTCAGCTCTCGGGAAGAACAGGTCATTCCTAGGGTCAGATACTAAGGGTCGGACATACCATCGACCGTCACCATTGACCCTGCATAGAAAAGACAGTATTTTTTTAAAAAATGAGCTGGAATTGGAATTTTATATCGATTAGCGTGCCTACATGAAATATAAATGACTTCTCACCTATTTTGATAATTTTCAGGCACAACCAATCACAGAAGGAATTATGTCTGGACGTAGGGTAACCCGAAAGAACCGAAATGCAGTTCCACCACCACACCCGTGGAGGAGACCAATCAGGAAAATAATTATGCATCGGGTAATCCAGAATAGGCAAACCCTACAAAATTGCCACCTCCACCACCAGAGCTAGCAACCGTGGTGATGAATCTGGCTCAGCAGCTGCAACAGATGCAACATGCACAGGCTCAGATGCAAGTTGCGATGGGTATTATGTTCCAAGCCACTCAAGCTGCACCTATGCAGACAGGACAAGCCAGTGCAGCACCGGTGGGTAACCACCCAGCACCTCAGACACCTCAACAACCTGCTGCACAAATTCCAGTACCCGGTCCGGAAGCAGCTCAGGTTAATTATCAATATCCACCCCCTATGTTTGGGGCATACCCCCAAAATCAGTTGGATCACTCTCAACTGGTTTGAGAGATTTTTAAAGATGAAACCCAAGGAATTCATTGGCAAACCGTCTGATCCATTGTGGCCAGCACACTGGATAGACGAGATGGAGAGAAATTTCCTCATGATGACTATCACAGAGGAAGAAAAAGTATTATGTGCCACCTTCATGCTAAAGGGTGACGCACATCATTGGTGGAAATCTGCTAGGGCTTACTTATTGACCAAGCACACCCTACTGACTTGGGCTATATATAAAGAAGCTTTCTTCGAGAAATATTTTCCACGAAGCTTCAGAGATTCTATGGAGAAAGAGTTCCTGAGTTTATATCAGGGACAGATGTCAGTGGATTCATATCAACAGCGTTACGAGGAGCTGTTTTTCTTTGTACCACTTAGCATTCAAGAAGAAGACACCAAAACCCATAGGTTCGTCACGGGACTGAGAGGAAGCATCAGGGAACACGTTCTAGGCTTAGAAAAGAAGATTTATAATGAAGCTGTCCAAATCGCTCGAGTTATTGAATCGAGCCAGAAGGAGAGTTATTTCACACAGAACAGGGGTATCAAAAGGCCAGCTGGATATTCTTACAACGGAGGCAATAATAGGACATATAAGCCTTTCCGCCCTCAGAATTTTACTGCTGCAACCAAGACTACTCCAATAGCCCAACCTCAGCCAAAGCCAAATTCTGAAAGCCCGAAGTGTTATAACCGCAACCAACCGGGGCATATGGCAAGGGAGTGCCCAAAGCCCAATAAGCAGTTACATCAGGGACGGGAATATGCTGTTACATCCGAGGATGTTGCCGCATCACCTGATGTGGTCACAGGTATGACTGAAACCTTTTAAGTTGCAATTACTTTGTATGAGCATGTAGACTAAGTAAAATAAATCACTGGTATTGTACCTATAAATGGCATACCCGCCAGAGTACTCTTTGACTCAGGAGCTACTCATTCATTTATATCTGTGTCATTCGGAAAGAAGATAAACTTATCCATCAAAACATTAGAATACAAATTACTTGTACGGTCACCGATGGGGTTAGAAGTGGAATTAGAGAAAGGCTATGGACCATGTCCAGTTCTCATTGGCGAGAAAACCTTAGATGCAACCTTGATATAACTTGAGATGGCAGACTTTGACGTCATCTTGGGTATGGACTGGTTAGCTCGGCATTCTGTAAACCTATTATGCGCCAAAAAGAAGCTAACGTTCAATGACAAAGAAGGAGCAGAATTTAGTTTTTCGGGAACCAAACTTCCCCATAGACACAAGCTCATACTCTCAGCACTAAAGGCTAAGAAGTGCCTTGAGAAGGGGGCAATCGGGTATCTAGTATCAGTGGTCGACCTAACCAAGGAAGCACCATAAATGGAAGATATTGAAGTCGTGCGGGACTATCCCGACGTATTTCCAGAGGAACTACTAGGATTACCACCTGACCAAGCCACAGGGTTTGTGATAGACCTTGTACCTGGAGCCGCACCAGTATCAAAAGCACCTTATAGAATGGCTCCTATGGAACTGAAGGAACTGAAAGTGCAACTACAAGAACTGCTGGACAAGGGTTATATTCAACCCAGTATATCACCATGGGGAGTGCTGGTGTTATTCATGAAGAAGAAGGACGGTAGCGTTCGATTATGCATCGACTATCGGGAGCTGAATAAACTGACAATCAAGAATTGATATCCACTACCTCGGATCGATGACTTGTTCGATCAGTTACAAGGAGCAAAGGTATTTTCTAAGATCAATCTTCGATCAGACTATCATCAGCTAAAGATTAAATAAGGTGATATTCTGAAGACAGCTTTCAGGACCAGATATAGACATTATGAGTTCTTAGTCATGTCTTTCGGATTAACTAACGCACCGGCAACTTTCATGGAACTTATGAACCGGGTTTTCCACGATATGCTAGGATACGTCAGTTATAGTATTTATTGATGATATATTGGTATACTCCAAGGACAAAGAAACCCATATCAAGAACCTAAACGCAACCCTACATCGTTTAAGAAAAGAGAAGTTATATGCCAAACTTTCGAAGTGTGAGTTTTGGCTAAGTAAAGACGCCTTCTTAGGCCATGTAGTATCCGCTGAAGGAATCAAAGTGGACCCCAGCAAGATCGAGGCTATTGTAAAGTGGGAAGCACCAAAGAGAATTTCAGAAATTAGAAGTTTTCTGGGTCTAGCTGGTTATTATCGGAGATTCGTAGAAGACTATTCCCGGATTGCCGTACCTCTTACCAATTTGACTAAGAAAGGTGAAAAGTTTGGGTAGACCGATAAATGTGAGAAGAGTTTCCAAACTTTGAAGACCAGATTGATATCCGCTCTGATTTTGACTATTTCCGTTCCAGGACAGACATTTAGTTTATACACCGATGCGTCAGGACTGGGACTAGGATGTATGCTTATGCAAGGAGAGAAACTAATTTCTTACGCCTCGAGACAGTTGAAAATACATGAGAAAAATTACCCCACCCATGATTTGGAGTTAATGGCAGTAGTACATGTTGTCAAGATATGGAGACATTATCTATACAGAGGGAAATTTTAGATTAAGTCGGACCATAAAAGTCTTACTTATTTATTTAATCAGAAGCAGTTGAATATGAGACAAAGAAGATGGCTGGAACTGTTGAAAGACTATGATTGTGATATCCAGTATCATCCGAGAAAAGCGAACGTAGTAGCGGATGCGTTAAGCAGAAAAGCAATGATAAAATCGCAAGGAGAGGTTAGCACAACTGCAGCAATGTGTACTACCGGAATTGTATTCAATCACGGCAATGAGCAATATGTGATAGACGCAATGGATGAGTCAGCCAACCAAGGATTTATTCATTGGTTTTCAAATATGTTCGCCGCTTTGAAAATTATACCAGACATAATGGATGAAGTGAAGACAGCTATTAAATCAGATCCTTATCTGAGAACAGTACAAGAAGATATCGAAAAAGGTAGGACTAATCCTGAGTTTACCTTGGACGAAGAGAGGGTACTAAAATACCAAGGAAGAATATGTGTACCTGAAACAGAAAGTATGGACATTAGACACCGACTGATGAAGGAAGCCCATACCACCATCTATTCGATACATCCTAGAAGTACAAAAATGTATCATGATCTAAAGAAACTATATTGGTGGAGGGGAATGAAAGCAGATGTAGCCAAGTTCGTGTCTCAATGCCTAAATTGTCAGAAAGTAAAAGCTGAATGACAAAGACCCGCAGGACTGTTACAGCCATTACCGGAACCAGCATGGAAATGGGACTGCATCACTATGGACTTCGTCACGGGACTACCACTGACTCCTCGAGTAGTTGACGCAGTTTGGGTGATTGTGGACCGTCTGACAAAAACAACTCGCTTCATACCTATACGACCTCAGTATACACTGGAAAGGTTAGCAGAGCTGTATGTGGATAATATTGTTCAGTTACATGGTGTTCCAGAAAGCATTGTGTCCGATAGAGATCCACGATTTACTTCCAAGTTTTGGGAAGGATTACAAAAGGCTATGGGTACAACATTGAAGTTCAAGATCGCATTCCACCCACGAACAGACGGACGGTCGAGCGTACAATTCAGTTTTTAGAAGATATGCTACGAGCATGTGTAATTGATTTCAAAGGATCATGGGATGAAAGGTTAGCATTGATCGAGTTCGCTTATAACAATAGCTATCGGGGCTACTATACAGATGTCACCTTATGAAGCACTGTATGGCAGAAAGTATCGAACTCCTTTGTTTTGGAATGAAGTTGGAGAACGTAGTATTGTTGGACCGGAATTTGTTGAAGAGACTTGTTGAGTGGTCGATATTATCAAGGAAAGAGTAAGAATAGCTCAGAATCATCAGAAGAAATATGCAGATACTCGACGCAGAGATCTAGAGTTCACCGTAGGTGATAAAGTATTTTTGAAGGTATCGCCTAAGCGAGGATTGAAAAGGTTCAGACAGAAAGGGAAACTAAGTCCAAGATATGTCGGGCAGTATGAAATTCTATCTAAGTGTGGTAAAGTGGCTTATCAGTTAGCACTACCACCATCTATGTCGGGTGTGCATGACGTATTTCACATTTCCCTATTGAAGAAGTATGTCAAGGATCCAACGCACGTGTTGACAGTAGATTTACCAGAT
The DNA here is from genome assembly GCA_028583415.1 of Protea cynaroides. Classification (NCBI taxonomy): domain Eukaryota; kingdom Viridiplantae; phylum Streptophyta; class Magnoliopsida; order Proteales; family Proteaceae; genus Protea; species Protea cynaroides. Next base: position 76,592,390 of record CM053276.1, on the reverse strand, counting down.
TTGACTGATGATTTGACATTTGATGTAACACCAACAAAAATCACCAGTCGAAAGGTTCAACGTTTACACAACCGAGATATCTATTATGTTAAGGTCACATGGAAAAGTAGAGACATGGAAGAAATTACATGGGAAGAAGAAAATGCTATGCGAAAGCAATACCCTCACTTATTTGATTAAGAAGGTACGTACAATTTTGAGGATGAAATTTTTATAAGTAGGGGGGAGTTGTAAGACCCATGTTAATCTAACCCGGTCTTACCACCTTGAACCAGGTTTACCCATCATGGTCGAGTCAAATGGACCAAGGGCGTGAAGGAGATCGAGATCCCAGGTATCAAATCGATCCAAAAACACTTAATTTGAAGGGAGGGTCGCATACCCAGCTAAGCAGGGTCGGACCTCCCAAAGCAGAAAGTCAGACCCTCAATTTTGAAGGGAGGGTCAGACATCTTGAACCCTTGGGTCGACGGGATCATCGACCCTCGGTTATCGTAAGAAATAGAAATTAAGAAATTTCTTAATTTTCGATTGGGATTCTTTCCTAATCTCAATGGGACTTATTTTAGGATGTTCATACTCTATTTAAAGGATGTCCCTAAGCCTCTTTCACTCCTTTCAAAACTCTAATTGAATTGAGATAAAGAGAAGAGAAGGAAAAGAAAATGAAGAGAAGCAAAGAAGAGAATTTAGCCAAAAGAGAACAGTTGTAGAGAAAAGAGTATTCTTCTCAGGTATGGATACTAATTCCATGAGTTTCTACAGACCTTAGGATAAATATTGATGAGAGTGTGATCTCGGAGAAACCCAAACTATCAACCCATGGTTAGGTTTTTATGGAAAACCAGAGGGGAATGCATGAAAGCTATTTAGGAGGATGATTCATGGTTTCAGACCATGGAATGAATGTCGTATGGAATGTAGAAGCAAGCCATAGGACCCCCAAACATGAATAATGAACTAAAAAGTGGTAATTGGACCAAAGTGCACCGAGCGTCGCACCGAGGGTCGATGACCATCCGACCCTAGGTGATCCTGACCATCGACCCTCAGAGTTCGAGAAGTTCAGATTTCGGGAGGGTCGCACCCAGGGTCGATCAGGACTCCGACCCTACCTCCGACCCTCAGTTAACAGAATGGTTTTTAAATTCTGAATAAATTTTAATTAAATTTTATCGGCTTTGTTAGGTCTTCTAGCAATATAATAACATTATAAAGGTGATTTTAAAGCTTGGAAAAGTATCTATTAGCAAGCTAAGGTGAGGAAACAGAACTCTAAAGTAATTGGTTAATAACAAACTGTTTTCTATTTTCTTGAGTCCAATGCCATGCTTGATTCTATGCGTATATGTTTGTAATGTGCATACAACATGTCATCCAATATCTTTATTATTTGTCCATGCATATTTACTTTATTGTTTATAACATGATGATGATGATGATAGGAATAGGCATGTGATTGTATGTGTGTGGTTGATGTACTTGATGCGAGCGAGTATCGGGGGAGGTGTGATGAGGACGTAAATAAACGTTAACCTTTGGCAGGTCTCAGCACTTTAGCTCTATCTCTAACTCAAGTCTTGTGCATTAGTATCGTCGTATCGCCATTACTTTAGCAGAACTATTATGTCATAGAGTATCAGGGGAGGTGGTCTCGGTCCTTGTAGTCTCTGACTCTACCGGGGGGGCCTTAGCTCTATCTCTATGGACATTCTGAGGGATGCTGGGGTGAGGCCTTGGATACACTGTTTGGCATTAGGATTGGTTTGTTGCGAGCCCAGTTTGCAAGCCCTCGCTAACAGGGGCTTACGTGTTGGTATGGCACTATGTAGCAATAAATGTTAACCTTTATTATATAATGTTATGGTAGGGTGGATGGGGACGACGATAAACATTAATATTTGGGCGGACTTCCACACCCTGTGTATAGAGGCGGGGTCAATAAACGTTAACCTTTGACCACCCAACCTTTCTATTGCGCATTGCAAACTATAAACCAGACCAAAGATATGAATTGATTGCATGCATATGTATTATTGCATTGTTTTGTCTACTCACCGAGCCGTGATGTGTGCTCAACCCCTCGACGTCAAATATTTTTAGTTGATGATGCAGGTTATACCATTGAAGGTTATATGAATGTTCCAGCATACGGGAACGTAGCGGCGATGGAAGCTGAAGTTGAAGTAGATACACATGACTCCTCTTGTAAGTACAACTCATGTGTATTCGATTAGATATTTTTTAGATTTCTTTATTTGGATTCAATAAAGACATGTATTTGATAATTATTTATGTCTCAGTTGATACAGAATAATTTGCTATTTAAATATTAATATCACAGTAGATTCTCAGTTCATTTTATTATAAGACTTCCGCTATTGTGTATTTACTCTTATTATGATTATGGATGTATGGGAGTTTAGATAACACGGATATAGCCTACTCGAGATCCTGGTTGAACCGTTGGTTTGCTTGCGGTTCATCACACCATTTTGAATAGTGCGGAATTGGGGTGTGACACGACCACACTCTCCCTGGAACTATCCCGAGGGTGTGTGGTCGATCATAAGTGCCTCGTGTGGTCAATCAAACTGTGATTACATGAGTGATGGTTGACTTTTCCACTCTCAACTCAATTCCTTCGTGTTTTGATTCTTTGGATTATCATCATGATCCTTCCTATGATTGTTCTATGGCTCAAAATTCATATTTTTACATAATCCATCATCCTAATAGATTCCCTCCATGGATCTCTTAGAATTTATCCATGGTTTTATGATTGGGGTCTCAGTTTGAATCACTATCTCCTTCATGATCTATTATAGGCATTCAACTGATATGTTTTCATACCTTAAACTTGTTGAAAAATCAAAGTTCTCTCTGAATTTCCTTTTCTTAGTCTCCTCTTCAATTCTCCTTCTTTTCCTCCTCTTCTCTTTCTCTCTCTTTTAGTTTAAGTTCTAAAAGGATGAAAGAGGCTAAGGGACATCCTATATATAGAGGAAAACCCTCCATATAGTCTCCTACATAGATTAGGAAAGAACCCCTTTGGATTAGGAAGGTTTCATAATCACGGAGTCAGTTTGACTTCGTGGAGTCGCAGAACCCATCGACCACTCATCCAAAAACTACGGCCACATGTCCCATACTCAAGTGGTCGCATTATTCTGAGGTGTGGTCGACCACCTATTTAAGTATGCGACCACACACTCCTAAATAAATGATTTTGGGTTCAATTTCAAACCTAGCCTTGTGGTTTCTTCACGCACTTGGTCCGCTTGGCCCGACCATGATAGGAAGACCTGATACAAGGTGGTAAGACCGATTAGTACGATACGGGTCTTACAAGTACCTTTTGAGATCATTAGCCAAAAGGTGTAATATCTGCACAATCGTGACATTTACTACGTTAAAGTTACTTGGAGAAGACAAAATGTAGAAAAAATTACATGGGAAGAGGAAAATGCATTGCATAAATAGTATTCCCACTTATTTGACTCTAAGGGTAATTTTAATTTTGAGGACGAAATTTCTTTTGAGGGTGGGGGAGTTGTGAGATCTGTGTGTGCAAATTTTGAGGATGAAATTTCTTTTAAGGGTGGTGGAGTTGTAAGACCCGCACGCCACGAACCCGGTCTAACCTTACATTTTTGTGTTGTGATTGCTCTTCCCATCATAATCAGCTCAAGTGAACAAATTATATGAAGAAACCACAAGATGAGGTAAGTCACAAGTCAAATTTAGTTGTTGTGGTTGACTGGTTAAGTTTGTATGGAAGCAAACAATCAAAAACTAAAAACCAAAGAATTTTGGACTTATGGTGGCATGTTTGGGGGCTACGGTCGCACCTATGGTCGACCGTAGGTGCTATGGTCACATGTTTTGGTCTTACGGTTGATAGTTTATGCGACCTTATGATCGACCGTAAACATAGAACCGACTCCGTATTTAGAAAACTTTCCTAATTTGAGAAGGACTCTTTTCTAATTGAAAGAGGACTCTATATGGAGGTTTTCCCTGTATATAAGGGACGCTCCTTAGCCTCTCTCACTCTTTTAGAATCCAAATTGAAACCCTAAACCTAAGAGAGAAAGAGAGAGAGGAAGAGAAGGAGAAGGAGACTTGGAAAGAAGAGAAGGAGAGGAAAGCTTTGGGAAAAGGTTTGTAGTGAAGAGTTCTATCTTTCTACAACAAGCTTAAGGTATGGACTTGACTCTATAGGATAGATTAGATAGGATAGGTTCCTTTCCATCAAGTTGATGTGTTGAATCTAATGTAACGATTTCGGTTATGAAATTTCTAAGCAAAACCATAGAGAATAGGTTAGGGTTAATGGATGAGGGATAAACTAAGAATATTGGCCTTAGAATGATAATTAGGGAGGACCCCATTGATGATCCAAGAGGAGGAACTCATGTGAGAAGTAAAAATCAACCAAACTACGTATGGTAGCAGCCATGGTCGACCATAGGATGAGAAAGTATCAACCACAGCCATTCGGGAAGAATTCAGGAAACATACGATCACAGCTACGGTCGCATGTAATCCGACCATAGGGTATCTATCATAGGTCCTACGGTGGCATATATTGCTACCATACCATCGACCATAGCATTGACCGTAGGAAAATAGCAAGTATATTTTAAGACCAAACAAGGTTTTTGACTACTGTAACTTGGTAAAGTTGAACCCTAACTTACATAAATTAATTGGTTAGGATCCTAATAGATTCAAAGTGACTTCCAAAGCTTGGGAGAGGAACAAGGAGGGGAACAAACATCGATCAAAGGTGAGAGAACAAGACCTAAACTAATTGGTTAATAACAAACTATTTATTTTTATTGAGTCCAATGCCATGATTGATTCTATGCTTGGATGCTTGTAATGTCCATCTCACATGTCATCCAATATTCCTACTATTACTGTTCATGCATATTTAATTCTATTTATTTATAACATGATGATGATGATGATGATGATGCTAGGAATAGGCATGTGAATGTATGTGTGTGGTTGGTGTGTTGGATGCTAGTGGAGCATTAAGGGGAGGACGTGGCATGGTGGTCTTTGACCTCGTCACCAGACTCTTGCTCTATCTCTACTCAAGTCTTGCCCACTAACATCGTTGTATCGTCATTATCTTAGCAGAACTATATTGTCATGGGGCATCAGGGGAGGTGGTCTCAAACCGTATGGTCTCTGACTCTGGCGGGGGGCCTTGGCTCTATCTCTATGGACGTATTGAGGGATGCTGGGATGAGGCCTTCGATACACTATTTGGCATTAGGATTGGTTAGTTGCGAGCCCAGTTTGTAAGCCCTCGCCAATAGGGGCTTACGTGTTGGTATGGGTAGGGCATCAGTGGAAGTGTTGGCGGTGTTTGATCCGAACACTTTAGCTCTATCTCTATTCCATGATGGGTGCATGTGGGATGGCAATGGTGTTTGATCCATGGATAGATTCACACACTCGTGTATAGAGGTGCGACAGCCACCAAATATTTCTATAGCACATTGCAAATTTATAAACCAGACCAAAGATATAAATTGAATGCATGCATATGTTTGTTGCATTGTTTTGTTTACTCACTGAGCTCAAGTTGGAGAGCTGACCCTCGCGCGTGCAATTCTTTTTAGTTTATGATGTTGAAGGTATTACAGTTGAAGATTATGTCGACACGCCAACATATGAGCAGGTGGTGGCTATGGATGTACAAACTGTGGAGGACTATTATGATTCATTAAGTGAGCGTTTCAACTATGGATACACTTAGTGTTTAACTTTTGTATTTGGATATTTGTAATATGTATTAAATTATGTTTTGGTTACTTAGAGATAACTAGAATATTAATTATTTATCATGATTAGACCTCAGTTCATTATTAATAAGACTTTTGCTATTTAATTTATTATCTTTGATTAATGTGGAATGTGTTTTGGTTTAACATGGTTGGCATAGCCTATACGAGATCCTGGTTGAACTGTTGGTTTTTGACCATTCATCACACCATTCTGGTTAGTCTAAAATTGGGGTGTGACAGCCTCTGCCTTACTCATAGATGCTTTACTGAGATAAAACAATCAAGTCAGAGGAAGAGCCAGAGGCACGACCATCCACTTTATTCCTCTGGCTCTTTATATGCTGAAAACCATTAAGGTTCAGTTAGAGGCTAATTCCAAAGGCACCATGTAAGACCTAAACTCCACTAATTTGGTCTAACCGTATCGTGCCAAATCTTCCCATCATTCCTGGACCATGTGGTCCGAGCATGTGAAGATAGATCAGAAATCAGGTATGAGAACCGAGTTAAAAACACTAAAAACATACCTTTGGTCGCATACCTGGGTAGGTATGGTCGACCATAAGGAAGGGAACAAAAATCTCAAATCCAGAACCCCACGGTCGATATTTTCACCCCACGGTCGACTGTTTATGTGATCGTATGATTGACCGTGAGAACCCAGATCAGACTTTCGAGTTTTGAAAACATTTCCTAAACTAAGGGATTGCTTTCCTAATTGGAAGAGGACTCTATATGGAGAGTTTTCCTATATATAAAGGATGTCCCTCAGCCCTTTTTCACTCTTTTAGAACATTAGTAAACCCTAGAAAAAGAATAGGAAGAGAAAGAGAGGAGAAAAAAACTAAGGAGAGGAATTTGCTGAGAAGAGATTGGCTCTCTATCACAGGCAAATGTATGAAACGAATCTTTGGAGATGTAAACTCTAAAGAATAAGACTTTTATGGAAGATAGACAATATCAACCTATTATAATCTATGTGATTTCCTTGAGAAAATCCCAAGGAGAGCCATAAGGAGTGAATTTGATGATTAGGGTTAATAAGAAACTACTAATGATGGCCATAGGATGGCCTTAGAATAAACCCCATTGAAGATCAGAAGAATTGGCCCAGGAAGAACTCGAATTGCATGTAGACTATGACCAAAAATCTCAAGGTCGCAGCAACGGACCATAGCATGACCAGTATGACCAGAGGATCGACCATAGGCATTCGAGAAGATTTCAGAAATCATATGGTCGCAGCTACTGTCGCACCATATGCCACCATAGGGTATCGATCGTAGACAGTAATGTCGATATAGCATGAGACCATAGGACTAATCAGACACCTATCAGTGCTCTGTTTTGATTTCCAACTACTGTAACATGTCACATATGAACCCTAACTTAAATTCATATAACTTTTAGGTTCTTTAATTAATTCAAAGAGAATTTCAAAGCTTGGAAGGAGATCGAGTATTGCTAATAGGTAGGGGAACAAGACCAAAACTAATTGGATAATAAGAAAATGTTTATTTTTATTGAGTCCAATGCCATGATTGATTCTATGCTTGTAATGTGCATCTCACGTGTCATCCAATATTTTTGCTATTACTGATCATGCATATTTAATTCCGTTTATTTATAACATAATGATGATGATGATGCTAAGAATAGGCATATGAATGTATGTGTGTGGTTTATGTGTTGGATACAAGTGGAGCATCAAGGGGAGGACGTGGCATGGTGGTCTTCGACTTCGTCACCAGACTGTAACTTTATCTCTACTTAAGTCTTGCCCACTAGCATCGTTGTATCGCCATTACCTTAGCAGAACTATTATGTCATAGGGCATCAGGGGAGGTGGTCTCGGACCGTGTGGTCTCTGACTCTGTCGGGGGGCCTTAGCTCTATCTCTACGGACATATTGAGGGATGTTGGGGTGCCTTGGATACACTGTTTGGCATTAGGATTGGTTAGTTGCAAGCCCAGTTTGCAAGCCCTTGCTAATAGGGGCTTACATGTTGGTATGGGTAGGGCATCTGGGGAAGTATTGGTGATGTTTGATCCGGACACTTTAGCTCTATCTCTATTCCATGGTGGGTGCATGTGGGACGACAATGGTGTTTGATCCATTGGACGGATTCACACACTCGTGTATAGAGGTGCGGTGGCCACCAAACCTTTCTATAGCATATTGTAAACTTATAAACCAGATCAAAGATATGAATTGAATGCATGCATATGTTTATTGAATTATTTTGTTTGCTCACTGAGCCGTGATGTGTGCTCACCCTTTCGACGTCGAATATTTTTAGTTGATGATACAGGTCCTACTATTGAAGAATATATTAATGCACCGATGTATGGACACGTTGCTGCGATGGACATAGAAGCTGAAGAAGATGCGCATGATTCATCATGCGAGTATAACCAATGTCTTTTTGCTTAAGTTTAGTTATAATGTGAACATCAGATATGTAATTGATTATTTATTTTTATGTCTTGTGGTTTGGAGATAATTGGATTAAATACTTATTTATCACTGTTAGACTCTCAGTTCATTGTCTGTAAGACTTTCGCTTATTTGTTTATTACCTCTAATTATTAATCTGGAATGTGTGTGTGGTTTGATATGGTGGGTAAGACATATATGAGATCCTGGGTGAACCATTGGTTTATTGGTGGTTCATCACACCATTCTGGTTAGACCAAAATTGAGGTGTGACACACCATCCCCTAAAACAATCTGTCACCTTGGCCACTGTTGGCCAGTATGCCTAATTAGATCCTTTGGGGATTAATCGTTGGGTTCTTGACTTACCTAGGGACCCGCATAGCGACATTTAGAACATGTCTGTGCCGGTTTAAAAGTTACTGAACTAACCTAATGAAACTTATGTAATTTAATAGGTTGGGTAGTTGATGAAACCTTTCACGGGCATTTAGGTTCTGTAGCACTTGTGGTGCCCTATAGGTGAGGAGTCTTGTCCGTAGAATTAGGACATATATTGAATGTCTTTGTTGTGTGCAATATAACATGTCATCTAATAATTATGATATCTGAGCATCATTTGCATTAAAACAACTATGTTTGATTAATGGTGCTGTGGTTGTGGTGTGTTTGATTCATGTAACATGTGGGTACCAGTGGAAGATAACACATGGGTACACGAGTCCTCGGCTTGTGTGATGTGTACATTTTTTGCTAATGATTAAAATTTATATTGAATGGAAAATAAAGATACAAAAAAGCCCTAAGATAGGAGAAAAATCTCCACCTTTGGCAATGCCATCAGTAGGGACCACCCACGGCAAAAAACTCTAACATAATCTATACCTTGGTCTGAGGGAAGCATCCCATACAACCTTTCTAGCAACAATATCGGGACTTACATGCCATTAAGACGACCTTCTATTTAAAGCTGCTTTTTTTGCCAGCCTGTCAACCACTGAGTGCACTTCACTAAAACAATTAGTAAATCTGATCCAACAACCTACCAACATCATGGACATCTGAAGCCAATCTTAACTAAGGGACCAAGGTAGATTACCCGACTTTAGAGCCGTAATGGTAGCAGACGAATCAGATTTAACCCATATATTAGAGAACCCCATGCTCAAAGCGACCTTCAAACCAATCAAAGCACTTCTCAATTCAGCAAATAGCAAGTGGCGACTCCAATTTACTCAGCATAAGCATAAGCAACTAGGCCTCTATGGTTTCGAATAACTCCACCAATACCCACTTACCCTGGATTTCCTAAGCTACAGTCATTAGAATTAAGCTTGCACCACCTCGCCATTGGTGGTCTCCAAAATAAATCTAGAATTGAGGCTTTACGACCTGGAATCATTACCAGCCCTAAGAGTCAAGCAATCTGGAGATCATCAGCCGAATTAACCACCAATGGTTATCGAACTAAAAAGTCTTTGCAACCCAGTTTAAATGCTGCCAAGTGCTAACTTTAGTGGCCACAACATTTCGATGCATATTATTATTTCGGGCTCCCCAAATACAATGAAGCATGATAAATATACAGCCCAACAAAAGATGCCTTAGTGGAACAACTCTGGACTTACATTTCCACCAAATAATCAACTTATCAATAGATCCCATGATAGGAATCACAACACCAAAAATGCTGCCAACCTCTATCACACCCCAATTCTGACTGAACCAGAAATGTGAGTGAACCGTCACTGAATCAATGGTTCACACCAGGATCTCAATAAGACCGTACCCACTCATACAAACCATTGCACATAACCATAATCAGAATATAATAAAATACAGCAGAAGTCTTAAATTAAATGAACTGAGTACTTCTATTGATAATTTAAATAAAATATCCAATTATTCTCCATACCAAAACATAAATAAGTATCCTTACATCAATTTGTAAATCCAACTGAAAATAAATAAATAAACTAAACAAATCCTAGAGGAACACGCAGAAAGGGCACTCGCATGAAGCGTCATGCTCGTCCTCTCCTACTTGCACTTCTAAAGCAGCAACACCTCCATATGCCGGAGCATCCATGTAGTCCTCCACAGTATAACCTGCATCAACATCTAAAAACATGTATATATATACAGGGTGAGCTCACAACTTAGCACAGTAAGATAATCAGACAATACAACAAACACATGGATGAGTAACATTCACATTATGGCCTGGTTTTAAGTTTGCAATGTGCTATAAAATGGATTGGCGGCCACCGCACCTCTATACACAAGCCTGTGAAGCCGCCCAATGAATCAAACACCACTGTCGTCCCACATGCACCCACCATGGAATAGAGATAGAGCTAAAGCATCTGGATCAAACAACGCCAACACTTCCCTTGATACCCTACCCATACCAACACGTAAGCCCCTATTGACGAGGGATTGCAAACTAGGCTCGTAACTAACCAATCCTATATGTCATCACAGTAGGACCTATCCTAGCACAGCTCCCTACGGAATAGAGATAGAGCTAGAGTCTAGTGGCCAGGCCAGAGACCACAGTGCCAGTTCCACCACCTGATACCCTACCCGCACCAAGCATGCTAAGACAGAACGATACGAAAAAGTGCTAGTGTGAGGAACGATCCCAGACCCCAGGCCCTTCTCATTCGACAAACCAACAAAACAATCACATGGCTAACAGTCACATCCTAGCATAGCGAGTATGCATGAACAAAAATAATAACTGAAAGTAAAGGATGACATGCGAGTATGCACAAACATCAGTCCATAGAATCATCATTATTAATAACATATTACTGTTATTAAATTATTAGGGTTTAGGTCCGATTCCCTTACCTGACGCTTGATTGATAGCTTGCTCTGCGTCACAGAATCCAAACTCGCTATCACAAGGTCCTACACGATGCTAGGGTTGAGTTAGAATAGTTTTTCTTTGGGTTTACGTTGGTCGAAAAACCAACTGCGTCAAAACACTTCTCAGAGAGCAGACCAATCGTAGGTACCGGTCGCAGGTACCGGCTGTGGCACTGTGGGGAAAGGTGTGACCGGTATGGTTGATCGGTCCCCATAAACCAGTCTCTGGGAGATACCGGTCACAGTACAGATCGGATATGGTGTGACTGGTATCCCTCCAGAAGACCATACACCCGGTTCTCGCCTTCCCTCGGTCACCCCCTATTGATTCTATGTTTTCTCCTACACATTCTAGGTCTAAGAAATGAGTTAGAGTTGTTTCCAACTCCATTCAAGTCCTAGTTTCGATGATCTCCAACCTAGAACTTGAATCTAGGGTTTACCGACTAGATTAGGGTTTGACGGAAAAATATGGTTTAGATCAATACCTCGCCTTGCATGGTATTGATCCAATCATGACTAACCATTCTAGAACACTTAACATAGCGGAAGGTTTAGGCACTTACCGTTGGTTCGCGGTTCTTCGTCCAACAGCAATGGCGGCTCTTCCTTCTCTTCCTTAGCTTATTCTCCTTCTTCAATCTCTTTCTCCTCTTTAGGGTTTGTGAGGATCAATGAAAGAGATTTAAGGAGGTCTAAGGGTCCTTAAATAGGGTAGGGTTCAGTTTAGGAAGCCTCCTAACATTAGGAAAGTCGTTTGGTTAGGAATTTGAAAACTGGGACCCACAGAGATCCATTTCCAGATCTAAGTGGTCTGCTGTACAGGCTATACCGGTCGACCGGTACCATAGACCGGTACCATCGACCGGTATGAAAATATCATTCCTAATTCTGGTCCGTTTTCATACCTGGTTGTCATCCGCTCGTCCCATCTGGCCCGGTAATGATTGGAAGGCCTGTTATGACATGAATTAAAGGTTTAGATCGGGTTCATGGACTACGGGTCTTACAACTCCCCCACCCTTAAAAGAAATTTCATCCCTAAAATTTGCACGTAGGTTTGACAACTCCCCCACCCTTAAAATAATTTTTGGCCTCAAAATTTGAACGTACCTTGGTCGTCAAAAAGGTTAGGGTATTCCTTTCGCATCGCGTTCTCTTCCTCCCAAGTGATTTCTACTACATCTTGGCTTTTCCAATGCACTTTCAAATAATGGATATCCTTGCTTCGAAGATGTGGTACCTTTCAGCTTGTAAGCATCACAGGTACTACTTCAAATGTCAAGTCCTCTGTCAAGTCTGGTGGGTCTGCTGTTAAGATGTGCAATGGTCCCTTACGTACTTCTTCAATAAAGAAACATGGAACACATCATGAACGCTTGACATGGATGGTGGTAGAGCCAGTTGATTTTCCACATTGCCACATCTGGTCAAAATCTCATATGGTCCCACATACCTGGGCATAGCTTTCCCTTCTTACCAAACCATTTCAGACCTCGCACATGTGATATCTTCAAGAACACTTTATCACCCACTGCAAACTCCAGATCTCGACATCGGTTATCTGCATAGTGCTTTTGTCAAACTTGAGCTGTCTTCACTCTTTCCTTAATTTAATCAATCACTCGACAAGTTTCTTCGATGAACTTTGGTCCTACAATCCTTCTCTCTCCCACCCCATTCCATAACAGAGGTGTACAAAATTTCTTCCCATAGAGTGCCTCATATGGAGCCATTTGGATCGTAGCCTGGTAACTAATGTTATAACCAAACTCGATGAGAGATAGCTTATCGTCCCAAGCTCCTTTGAAATCTAGGGCATACGCTCTGAACATATCCTCCAAGATTTGAATAGTTCTTTCTGACTGTCCATCTGTCTGAGGATGAAAAGCTGTGCTGAACTTCAACTTGGTTTCCATAGCTTTTTGTAATCCTTCCCAGAACTTTGATGTAAAATGGGGATCTCTCTCAGATACTATACTTTCTAGGACGCCATGAAGTCTGACTATATTATCCACATATCGCTTGGCCAGCTTGTCCATGGTATACTGAGGTCTGACAACAATGAATCGAGCTGTCTTGCTAAGTCGATCGACCATAACCCATACTGCATCCATTGACCTTGGTGTCAAGGGTAGGCCAGTGACAAAATCCATTGTGATATAATCCCACTTCCATGCTGGCTCCAGTAGTGGTTGTAGCAAACCTGCGGGTCTCTGCCTTTCAGCTTTAACTTACTGGCAATTCAGACATTGAAATATGAATCGAGCTACATCCGCTTTCATACCCCTCCACCAATATAATCTTCTTAAATCATGGTACATCTTGGTGCTTCCTGGATGTACCGAATATGGGGTGTAATGAGCTTCTGTCATAACTCCATCTCTGATATTTGAGTTCTCACTCTTAGGTATACATAATCATTTACAATACCTGAGTACCTTGTCTTAATCCAAGGTAAATTCAGGGTTGCTTTTACCCTTCTCTAGATTTTCTTGCACAGTCTTGAGGTGTGGATCCTGTAGGATTGCTACTTTGACCTCATCTATTAGATCCGATGAGATCTTAAAAGCTGTGAACATCAATGTGAACTTATGAATTAGGCCCTGTTCCACTGGATCTCTTGCACTCTCTAATATGTGCTTTATCATTCTCTATTGAGCCTGAGGCTGCAGCACACAGTGCAGCGTTTGTACTAGGTCCTGCCTCAGGTTTCAATGCCCACTTTCTGCTTAAGGCATCAGCCACAATGTTTGCCTTACTCGGATGGTACTGGATGTCACAATCATAATCTTTTAATAGTTCCAGCCATCTCCTCTGTCTCATATTCAGGTCTTTCTGAGTGAAAAGGTAAGTTAAACTCTTGTGATCCGACTTAATCTAAAACTTTTCACCATAATGGCAGTGTTTCCAAGTCTTGATTGTGTGAATGGCCGTTGCTAACTCCAGATCATGCATATGATAGTTCTTCTCATTCTCTTTCAACTGTCTTGATGCATAGGCATTCACCTGTTCTCCTTGCATCAACACACATCCAAGACCCAACCCTGAGGCATCCGTATATAGGGTAAACAACAAGCCTGGTGCTGGGATGGTCAAGATAGGTGTAGAGACTAGTCTTGACTTCAAAGTCTGAAAGTACTTCTCACACTTATCTGTCCATATGAACTTTTCTCCTTTCTTGGTTAGTCTGGTAAGTGGAACAGCGATCCTTGAGTAGTCTTCCACGAATCTTCTATAGTAACCACCCAATCCAAGGAAACTACGAATCTCTGCAACTGATTTTGGTGCATCCCATTCTATTATAGCTGTGATCTTGCTTGGATCTACCTTGATACCATATGCAGATACTACGTGACCCAAGAATGCCACTTCTTTCAGGCAAAATTCACACTTCTTGAACTTGGCGTAAAGCTTTTCCCTTTTCAGTCGTTGTAGGGCTGCTCTCAAATGTGTTGCATGAGTCTCCTTGTCCTTTGAGTAGACCAAGATGTCGTTAATGAATACGACGACCGAAGTGTCCAACATGTCATGAAACACTCGGTTCATCAGTTCCATGAACGACGCTGGAGCATTAGTTAACCCGAATGACATTACTAGGAACTCATAATGCCCATACCTTGTTCCGAAAGCAGTCTTTGGAATATCTCCTACCTTGAACTTTAATTGGTGATACCCTGATCTAAGATCAATCTTTGAAAAAATATTTGCACCCAACAACTGGTCGAACAGATCATCGATCCTAGGCAAAGGGTATCGATTCTTGATGGTTAACTTGTTCAGCTCTTGGTAGTCGATACATAATCGTACACTATCGTCCTTCTTCTTGACAAACAATACAGGTGCTCCCCATGGTGATATGCTTGGTCGTATGAAACCCTTATCTAGTAACTCTTGTAACTGGGTCTTTAACTCCTTTAATTCTGTAGGGACCATCCTGTATGGTGCCTTAGACACCGGCGTCGACCCTAACATGAGGTTTATCACGAACTCTGTAGCCCTGTTTGGAGGTAGACCTGGTAGATCTTCTGGGAACACATCTGGAAACTCTCGTACCACATCTAGATCTTCCATCTTTGGCACCTCCATAGTGATGTCGACCACAGACACTAAGTACCCCACTCCCCCCTTTTCTAAGCATCTCTTAGCTTTTAGGGCAGAGAGGATCAGCTTCTGCTTCTTAGGTAACTTAGTTCCAATGAAGCTAAACTATTTTCCCTTCTCATCTTTAAACATAAGTTTTCTTTCGCCACATAATAAGTTAGCTAAAAGATGGCCTAGCCAATCCATTCCCAAGTTGACGTCAAAGTCTGCCATCTCAAGTTGAACCAGATTCGCTTCTAGGTTTTGGTCCTCAATACTAACTGTACACGGCCCATAACATTCATTCAATGCCACTTCTACTCCCAACGGAGAGCGAACTATCAAGCTTAGGGTTAGATACTTGACAGGTAATTCCATTCACTTCCCAAAAGACATAGAAACAAAGGAGTGTGTAGCCCCAGAGTCAAAGAGTACTCTAGCGAGTACACCAACTATATTTATAGTTCCTGAAATTTAATTATCCCATAGTTCTACATGCTCACACAATACAAAACAGTAAGCCAAAAAGTAAGGGACGTAATCATACCAGTAACCACATCAGGTGATGCGGCTTCCTCTTCAGTGGTGACTGCGAATATCTTTCCTTGCTGTGGCAGTTGCTTCTTAGGTAGAGTGCAAGTCTTTGCATAATGGCCCAATTGCTGGCAGTTGAAACATTTGACATTAGGGTTTTGATCGGCTATCTGTGGTGGTGGTGGTGCAGTAGTATTCCTTGCTAGCACCATAGCAGACTGAGCCCTGTATGGGCGGAATGGTCTCGTGTTCCCTCTACCCAAAGTCTCAGTAGCAGGCCTCTCCAGTCCCCTGTTTTGAGCAAAGAAGCTATCTTTTTGGCTTGATTCAATTACCCTAGAAATCTGCATAGCCTCGTTACACACTTTCTTCTCTAAACTCAAGACGTGCTCTTGGATACTTCCTCGTAATCCCAATGTGAACCTACGGGTCTTGGTTTCTTCTTCTTGCATGCTTGCCAGAGTGAAGAAAAATAGCTTTTCATACCTCTGCTGGTATGCATCAATAGTAGACTCGGATTGTTGCAGGTTTAAGAATTCATTCTCCATTTGATCACGAAAGCTCTTTGGAAAGTACTTATCAAAGAAGGCTCCCTTGAATATTTTCCAATTGATCTGAGTGTGCCTTGTCTCCCTTACATTATTATCTGGACCATGCGTCAGGCTACTCTACCCGATCAGATCAGTAACCTTCCTTATGGCCGACTTATCACTACTCTTCTACGGCGCTTACGAGTGGACATGAGGGATGAGATTGCGGTCAAGGACACTATGACCTCAGACATTGATTGGGACACCATTGTCCAGATGAGGATGGGCAATCTACCCATTAGTGATGAGGAGTTAGAGGCTTGTCCTTGTCTGCTTAGGAGGGTAGCAGCTGCGGCAGCAGCAGCAGCAGCAGCCAATGCAGCTCATGTAGAAGAGGCAGGGGATGATGATGGTGATGATGATCAGATTGAGGACATTCCAACACCGGCACCACAGCCCACACCTGCAATGGGACCATCCCAGCCTCCTCCCGATACCGTGATGGCTATGTTTACGGAGATTTGGGATGCCTAGCATGAGATGAGCCGTCACCTAGGACGCCTTTCTCGCAGCCTCAGATTCACGTAGGAGCAGGTACACTGGCTCAGGGTAGCTTATGCGCGTGACTATAACATCACTGATCCTATTCCTCTTATGCCCCCATCCCCATGATAGATCTTTTATTTTCTCTCCCTCACAACATGGTTTTTATATAAAAGGATAACCGTCTGGCTTGTGGACTGTACCCTGTGGCACAATTAACTCTTGATACTCTTTAGATATTTTATGTTCATAAAATTTCTTTTTACTTGTAATGGTAATTCATGATCATTCTGCTTGTCACTATGGTTTCCTCACTAAAGCACGACTGTTTATTATTTCCATTATTAGTATAGTATATTATGCACTTTCGTATTTAGTCCCAGGCATCAAACAAGTGATTAGGGTGTGTTTTTATTAAGACTTTTAAATTCTTCCTATCTCAGTTCATCGACTCAGTTAAGTGCAAATATGGTCTATTGGACAGAGCCTAAGAGCTCTGATACCAAATTGTCACACCCCAATTCCGACTAAACTAGAAGTGTGAGTGAATAATCACTGAACCAATGGTTCACACCAGGATCTCAATAATATCGTGTCCACTCATACAAACCATTGCACATAACCATAATCAGAATATAATAAAATACAGTAGAAGTCTTAAATTAAATGAACTGAGTACTTCTATTGATAATTTAAATAAAATATCCAATTATTCTCCACACCAAAATGTAAATAAGTATCCTTACATCAATTTGTAAATCCAACTGAAAATAAATAAATAAACTAAACAAATCCTAGAGGTACACACAGAAAGGGCACTCACATGAAGCGTCGTGCTCGTCCTCTCCTGCTTGCACTTCTAAAGCAGTAACACCTCCATATGTTGTAGCATCCATGTAGTTTTCCACAGTATAACCTGCATCAACATCTAAAAACATGTATATATATAAATATATAGGGTGAGCTCACAACTTAGCTCAGTAGGACAATCAGACAATGCAACAAAGACATGCATGAGTAACATTCACATTACTGTATGGTTTTAAGTTTGCAATGTGCTATAGAAAGGATTGACGGCCACCGCACCTCTATACATGAGTGAGTGAAGCCTCCCGATGGATCAAACACTACTATCGTCCCACATGCACCCACAATGGAATAGAGCTAAAGCGTCCGGATCAAACACCGCCAACACTTCCCCTGATACCCTACCCATACCAACACGTAAGCCCCTATTGGCGAGGGCTTGCAAACTAGGCTCGCAACTAACCAATCCTATATGTCATCATAGTAGGTCTTATCCCAGCACAGCTCCCTACGGCATAGAGATAGAGCTAGAGTCTAATGGCCAGGCCGGAGACCACAATGTCACTTCCACCCCCTGATACCCTACCCGCACCAAGCATGCTAAGATAGAATGATACGAAAAGGTGCTAGTGTGAGGAACGATCTCAGACCCCAGGCCCTTCTCATTCCACACACCAACGAAAACAATCACATGCCTAACAGTCACATCCTAGCATAGCGAGTATGCATTAACAATAATAATAACTGATAGTAAAGGATGACATGCGAGTATGCACAAACATCAGTCCATAGAATCATCATTATTAATAAAGTTTTACTGTTATTAAATTATCAGGGTTTAGGTCCAATTCCCTTACCTGACGGTTGATTAATAGCTTGCTCCGTGTCACAGAATCCAAACTCGCTATCACAAGGTCCTACACGATGTTAGGGTTGAGATAGAATAGTTTTTCTTAGGGTTTACATTGGTCAAAAAACCAACTGGGTCAAAACACTTCTCACAGAGTAGACCGGTCACAGGTACCGGTCGTAGGTACCGACCGTGGCACTGTAGGGAAAGGTGTGACAGGTATGGTCGACCGGTCCCCGCAGACCAGTCTTTAGGACATACCAATCACAGTACCGATCGCATATGGTGCGACCGGTATGTCTTCGGAAGACCATACACCTGGTTCTCGCCTTCCATCGATCATCCCCTATTGATTCTAGCTCCTACACATTCTAGGTCTAAGCAATGAGTTAGAGTTGTTTTAAACTCCATTCAAGTCCTAGTTTCGATGATCTCCAACCTAGAACTTGAATCTAGGGTTTACCGACTGGATTAGGGATTGACAGTAAAATATGGTTTAGATAAATACCTTGCCTAGCATGGTATTGATCCAATCATGACTAACCATTCTAGAATGCTTAACATAGAGGAAGGTTTAAGCACTTACCGTTGGTTCGCGGTAGAGTGTTCTTCGTCTAACGGCAATGGCGGCTCCTCCCTCTCCTTCCTTAGCTTCTTCTCCTTCTTCAATCTCTTTCTCCTCTCTAGGGTTTGTGAGGATCAATGAAAGGGATTTAAGGAGGTTTAAGGGTCCTTATATAGGCTAGGGTTGAGTTTAGGAAGCCTCCTAACATTAGGAAAGTCCTTCGATTTGGAATTTGGAAAGTGGGACCCGCAGAGATCCGTTTTCGGATCTAAGTGGTCTACTGCGCAGGCTATACCGGTCGACCGGTACCATCAACCGGTATGAAAATATCATTCCTAATTCTGGTTCATTTTCATATCTGGTTGTCATCCGCTCGTCCTGTGTGGCCCGGTAATGATTGGAAGGCCTGTTACGACATGAATTAAAGGTTTAGAACGGATTCATGGAGTGCGGATCTTACAACCTCCACTCAAATCTCTCTTAATAAATCCATAGGTACAAAAAACATGGTTTATAGACTCCACCGCTGCTTGACATAAAATAAATCTAGATGCCAAATGAATACCTTTTCCTTATATTTTATCACGAGTAGGGAGTCTATTCCAGCAACATCTCCATACGAACCATGACTCTCTAGGGTGTAAAAGCTTCTGCCAGACTAAATTAGCCCAAGGAAGAACAGAATCCTTACGTCCCAGTAGTTCCCAAGCAGATCTTAAAGAAAATTTACTAGATAACTCCCCTACCTAGATTTTTTGATCATGAGTAGTAGGAACCAAAGGGAGCTCGTATGCAGCTTGAAATCGAGATTTCAGGGCAGTAGACTGAACATTCGGCCAAACCCATCGCCCATTACTAATGAAACAAGAAAGCTTATAGTATAACCCGCTCAATAAATTATTCTCCAACCCAAGTTGATCTTTTAGAGAAGCTTAACCCAACCAAATGTCTGACCACATATTAATAGAAATTCCATCCCCTATTAACCATCTCGTGTGCTTGATTCTCATCTTGTGTGACATGCGGGTACCAGTGGAAGGTAACGCATGGGTATACGGGCCCAGACTTATTGCTAGCACCTTAGCGGGGGCACAGTGGCCTAAGGGAATAGGGATTGGAGGTCTTTACTGGGGTGCAGCCCTGTTATATTTTACATGCTATTTCACATGATAAGCATTAGGAGGTTGCATCACTCGGGTTCTAGCCCAAGAGAGGTGTCATGCCTTGGACCGAAAATCCGAAGGGGGTCTACTTGTCAGTGCAATTTGGCAAAAGAGACTTGGGCATCTTACTTCTTCCTTAGCCTGGTCCATGAAATGTGAATGCCATCGAGCCATATGTAGGGTCGAAAGCTATGGTAGACACATCAATAAGGAACCTATAGAACCATACCATGACTTAACATTAGAACTTGATCATACTCATTGCTGCATGGCATGTCATACCTGATTCCTTACTGAGCTGGGATGGGAGCTAACCCCTCGTATCAATACTTGTTTTTAAATTTTGATGCAGATTACTTTGTAGCTGAGTATATGGAGTCTCTGTTGGTGAGCGACGCAACCATGGGCGAGGATTATTTCGAGGAGCATGGCGAGGGCTACACCTGCAGCGATTGTGCCTATGCTTGACCCATCCCTCCCTATACTCTCTCTTCCTCTCACTTATGATTCATTTTGTAGATAAATTATGTAGTCTATCTAAATACTCAAGACAGATTTACTCATTTGTTTCATCTATGTATATATGGGATATGAAATATTTTGTGGAATCATCGATGATGTAAATCATAACTCTTAACTCTAATTATGTTATGATAAAAAGTAAAAAAGCATTCTATCACTTAGTATTTTTCTTCCACTATTATTACTTTGTTTCTTTATTATTTATAGTGGATATTGCTTATGTAGATTATGAGAATTATTGGTAGATTACTGTAGTTTTCGATTCCAGGGTGGATTCGGGTAGTCTCGTTGGTTAACCTGGATATCATACCTGATTCTCTTAATGTGCTGTGACAAGTACAATACAAAAATAGGTTTATCGCCCACTTGAAGGCAATCGAAGAACCTATTTTCAGGCTTCTGAAAAAGGACCAACCGAAGACTTAAAATCTACATTGTCAATTCGCCTTCGATAGAATCAAGGCATATCTGACCAACCCACCAATTTTGGTTCTCCTAGCTCCTGTAAGACTAATTTTACTGTACTTGTCTACTCTGGATGAATCAGTGGGGTCAATGATCACCCAATATGATTATGATGGATCTATAGAAAGGGCTATGTATTACTCTAGTAAGAAGTTCACAGGATATGAAGCCAATTACACTCCCTTGGAGAAGACATGCACCGTACTGGTCTGGGTAATAAAGAGGCTAAGGCACTACATGTTGTCATACCTGATTATTTTAATTTCTCGAATGGATCTGGTCAAATATCTTTTTAAGTAGCTTGCCTTAACTAGGAGAATGGCTCACTGGTTGTTGCTCTTTTCGTCACTCCCAGTTGAAGGTAATTTCAAATAATTGGAAGATATGTTCCCTGATGAAGAAATCTCCATTGTCTAGGAGGAAGTAGGAGATGACATTTAGGTAACGTTCTTTGATGTGGCACAAGAGTATTGCTTAATGATCTTGAGGGAATTTTTGTACCTTTGTCTTTTCAATTAGATTTCGAATGCACCAATAACCTAGCAAAATATGAGGCTTGTGTGCGAGGGCTCAAAGCAGCAATGGCCATTAGTGTATGAAAATTGAAGGTGTATGAGGACTCTTCCATTGTTATTTATCAAGTCAGGGAAGATTAGAAGACAAGGGATGAGAAACTCATGCCATACAAGCATTGGGATCAAGCTTTGGCTCACAAATTCACAGAGGTAGAATTTGCCTCCTTCCCAAGAGACACAAACAAATATGCAAACACTCTGGTGACTTTAACATCAATGGTTGAGGGTAATCTGAATGAGAAGATGCAGCCTTTGATCATAGAAAGGGAGATACAGCCAGCTTACATGGACGAAGCGGTTAATGCACTAATGGTGGATGGTTAATTTTGGTTTGCGCCCATTGTGGATTTCATTAGAGAGGCCAAATACCCATCATATGAAAAATTTGGGAAGAAGAAAGCCCTAAGAAGATATGCTGCCCAGTTCATATTATGTAATGACATTTTTTACAAGAGATCTTACAATGGGGTACAATTGGTCTGTGTCGATGAAGAACAAGCTCAGAACATTATTGAACAAATCCATGAAGGGAAATATAGGTCCCATGTGAATGCCAGGATGCTTACAAAGAAGATCCTATGCCTAGGGTATTATTGGAATACAATATAGGTAGTGTAAGACGCACACTCGGAATCTTCACTAGTTTGGATCCCTTAGTACTGGGTCTTACTGTGCCAACCCTTGGTACCATGACATTTGGACCCTTAATATGGTGTCGGGTCAAGTACTAGGATCACCTAGTGATGGTAGAGTGTAGGGAAGAAGATCTAAGTGATTTAAAAGGTATTCCCACCAACTCAGGCCCATAAAACCAAGTCTAAACCTATTTTTAAGCCCAATCGGATGCTCTACTGGATGGTGCATCATCTAGTTGTCATCACCCAGGTTGTGTCCGAATGGAGCATTCTCTCTTTATGGGATTCTATAAGTAAGGAGGCCCACTCCTTATTTTCCCTTCTATTGGTCCATTGTGAGTATGAGAGAGTTAAGAAAGGAAGTTAGAACTCCAAGCTTGGAGCTCAAGCTTGTTCCTCCTTGATGTAAGTTCCCTTTCCTCCTACCTTTCCATTTCTTGGGGGAATGTATGCTAGAGACCATGGTGAAGCTTCACCATTAATAGAGACCGAATCCAACTTAGAATGCTAGGTCATTGTCCCCTCCTAGTATGAAGACACCATTTGGGGTCTCAAATGAGTCCCCTAATGTATATCCAAGGTGAAAGTGACTTCCCCATCACTGAGAGTGAAGGAAACCAAGTGGGGAAGCACTTCCCCAAAGAAGGAAACCTTCTCTAGTTCATGCCTAGTTTCTAGGTAGAACCAGAGGCAGAGAAAGAGGCCTAGCAATGGCCCTACCTCTGGGTGACTAAGACCAGTCCTCCGCCAAAGCAAATGCCATGGTATGCCAGACCAATGCCCAATCGAAGGACCTATCTGGAGTTATCCAACTAGAAGCATGACCCTCTGGTGAGTCCCTCTGGTGAATTGATGGCTCCGATTGGATTGAGCCTTCGATCAAGTTTAACATTAAGTGGAGGCATTGTCGGATGGTACACCACCATGCTAAGCCTTCGGATAACCTATCAGAATCTTAGTGTTATGATAGTGGAAACAAATTGGATGGTCTATCGGATGCTTGACCATCTGATTGTACCTCCAGTTCAGCTTACTTAGAAAATACTTTAAGTGTAATCGAATGATAGTCCGGAGGAACCATCACCTGATTATATCCTCCAGTTCATACCAGTTTAACCTATAAGGCTAGTTTGGGTTAGAGAATACCAATTGCTCGGTTCTTGGCTTATCTTGGGACCCATGCATGGACATTAGGACTTGTTTGTGCTGGTTTAAAAGTTGTTCACTAACCTAATGAAGCTTATTTAACTAATTAGGTAAAACAACATGGGTAATGGACGAAGTTTTGTACCAGCTTCAAGGTTTAGTAGCACCTTTGGTGTCTACAAGTGAGGGGTTAGGTCCCATAGAGTTTGAGTGTGCGTTTGTAGTATATGCACTTTATTGCTACAACATATCATCCAATAAATTGTATATATGTTCATGCATTTGCATATAACAACAACTATGTATGTTTGGATGTTGTATAATGGATATGTGGCGTGTTGGAGCAATACAATATACGGGCCATGTGGTTGGTGGTGGACTTTCATATCATTACTCATGCATGACCATGTATGATGGTGCGTGTAAAGTATTGGAGCACAGACATACGTACCATGTTGGTCTGTTCGCACCTTAGTGGAGACATAGTGATCCATTGGAGTGGGGATCCGGGGATCTCTATTGGGGTGCCACCCATGTATGGTGGTTTATGTAATAGGTGACTTTATGAATCACATTAGGATTGGTTGTACCTTGGTGGGGGCACGACGAACCATGGGAGTGGGGAGTTGGGGATCTCTGCTAAGGTGCAGTCCTGCTTGAGACCATGTATGACGAGCGTGTGGCGTATTGGTAGCACAATACATAGGTCATGTTGACATGTTATACTCAAGTAGGGGCATGGTGATCCATTCGAGTAGTGAGCTGGGGATCATTGCTAGGGTACAGCTTTATTTACTGTGTGCACATGTCATGTCGTAGGATTGTCGATATGGATGTAATTGTATTGGTGGGGTATATGATTGTGTGGCGTGTGGGAGCACAATACATGGTCATATGGCCGGTTACACTTTAGTGGGGGCACGATGATCCATAGGAGCAATGAGTCGGGGATCTCTGCTGGAGTGCAATCCTTTTTATTATATTTTCATGCATCATGCATCAACCATGGTTAAATGACTTGTGCTTTAGTGAGGAAATTATTCCAGGCAGTGGGGTACAAAGTACTCAGGGGGGAGCCATGGGTATATGTTCAGGGAGAGCCACGAGCATGTATTCAGGAGTGAAGCCATAGGCACTAGTCCAGAGGGTGCCAAGGATATATCCTCGCTAGGATACAGGCCGACCATGGCTGCATACACATTTACCTGCTACTCATAATTGCTTATTTATTTACTTTCTTGCATCATTAAATTGTTAAATTAGGATTGCATTGATACCTGACTTCTCACTGAGCTGGGATGGGAGCTCACCCATCGATATCGAATTCCTTTTACCTTTGATTGTAGGTACCTCTACTATATCTACTGCTATGGATCCTGTTGATGTTAAGGGCTCTTCACTTGGTGTAGGGCCGCTAAGGGATCATGTCGAGGGCTGTACCTATAAAAACTGTGTTTACGGGACTTGAGTCAGCATTTCGTCCCCACATTTTGATATCTGTAGATAAATGACGATTTGGTCTATCTACAGTGTGTTGTTAGATTTACTCTAGTTATCTAGTACGAGGTATATGTAACATGAATGTTATTATGAAACGACTGTAAAACATAACAGACTTAATATGTAATGATAACATTAGAAGCATCTGTTCTCTATTATGATTCTACTGCAACTCTTATGATTCCGCTGTAAGTATTATTAATTATTTTAATTATTATAGGTATTGTTTATGTAGACTATGGGGCTAGTAGATCATTTTGATTTTCGATCACTGGAAGATTTGGGTTGCCACGAGGGTCGACCTGGATATTACGCCTAATTCCCCATAATGGGTTGTAATAGGCAAATGGTGTTGACTTTGTACAGAGATGCAATATGTGTCAATTTTTTGCTAATTTCATCTATCTACCTCCTACAGAGTTGCACACCTTGAGTTCCCCTTGGCCATTTTTAACCTGGGGTATAGATGTGATTGGGAAGATCAATCCCAAAGCATCCAATGGATACAAGTTTATCATAGTCGCCATTAACTATTTTACGAAGTGAGTGGAGGCTTACTAGTACGCTACTCACTGCCAACAAGGTGGCCAAATTCATATAGGAGCACACATTTACTAGCATGACAGGCCTCATGATCTGATATCCGGTTATGGTACACACTTCAGGGGTAAGGTATAAGATTTGTGTGACAAATTTCACATCAACCAGCATAGGTCCTCTCCTTACTACCCGCAGACAAATGGGGTAGTCGAGGCAGCAAACAAAAACATCAAGGTTATCTTATAGAAAATGGCATAAGCTAACATTGATTGGGTAGACAAGCTCCCGTTCGCTATATGGGCCATACTCTATGGTCTATGGCATAGAGCCCATTCTTTCCTTCGAACAGGAAGTCCCTTCTCTAAGGATCCTTGTAGAATCTAAGATCTCTGATGGCCAATGGAGGCAAGTGTAAAGAGCTAAGAAGGATGAAAGCAATAAACAATTCAAAAAAGTATCAACAAAAAATAGTTGCTCCCTTTAATAGAAAAGTGCACCCTTATCATTTGACTATCAGAGACTTGGTGTTAAAAGAGTAAAGGGCACCCATACATGACCCTAGGGGTAAGTTTCATACGAATTGGAGCAGACTTTTTATTGTCAATGAAATTCTACCAGACAATGCTATCTAGATGACCGACCTTGATGGGGAAGAGCTGCAGTATTTGAAAATTTTAGATCAGTTGAAGAAGTACTATGTGTAGCTCCACCTCTCAAAAAAAAAAAAAAAAAAAAAGAAGCAGTGGTGGACTTGGATGGTCTTTTGTTAACCTTGAACCTCATGATCTGATCGAGCCTATTCTCAGCTAAATGCTCGCAACTTCTCATCATTATCGAGGACATAATCCTTCCTTATGGCTAAAACTTTTCTCCCATTCTTCAATTCAACGGTTTCCCAGAGTTTACACTATTAGCCTAGCTTCTTTGTGAGCCATTTTATATGATATCGTCTTTTGTGAGTGTGTTACTCCACATATTTTTGTGATTCTACAACTCTGACCGGAATTCATCTATCGTCCGTTCTTTGCTAATAATGGCATCTTCTCTTGAGGATCGACCATTCTACGCAAATAACCAAAAGATCTTCCCTTGGTAAACTCCTGTGGACACTTTCTTGTCAGCATATCTGAGCCTTTGCTTTCTTTGTGTTTCATCAATCTTAGAGTTTCAAGTCTACACATTGGTTAAACTTAAGTGATAATGTTTTACATGACTTATTAAGATATATTCAAATTGGATGTTTACACACTTTTAACTGGAAAATTACTCAATGGTAGGACAAATTTGTGGTGGGTCTAAAACTCTCTCGTAACTTCCTTTGGTGATGTTCAGAACCTATATGTTGTCTTACAATTGCCTGTGAACATGGACCGGGCTATGAAGGAATGGAGTGGATACATTCACATCACTAACTATTAAACTTTGGAAATCTTATATTTGGACACTCTACTTCAACTAATGACCACAAGATTTTGCCCAAAACTCTTGAAAGCCATGGTCAAGTGTTGGGACCCCATAACTTATGTGTTCAAATTAGCGAGGTGGAAATGTGCTCGATCGTCGAAGAGTTCAGGTCATGCCTAGTTTATCCCATAAAGCAAGGAATTTTCAAGCCAAAAATAGGGAAGGATTACTCTCAAAAAATCCAAAACTTCTTCAATTGGAACAAGGAAGAGATGAAATACTTTACAAAGAATCATCGGCTTATGCCAAGAGGGATCCTACAACCAATGAAGGAAAATAACAGGGACCTTGTGTACCTCTTATGTGTCATTGCTCGATCTCTCCTACGCAGTTATGAGCGAATAGATCCTATAGTCATCACTGATTTTATTGTACATGCAATGCGGGGTCTGGATGTAAGACCCGCACTTTACTAACTTGGTCTAACCGTGTCATGCCAGGTCCTCCTATCATAGCCAAGTCAAGTGGACCAAGCGTGTGAAGAAACCACAAGGCTAGGTATGTAAATTGACCTAAAAATAATAAATTGTGAGTGTGTGGTGGACTACCTAAAATGGTATGGTCAACCACATGATAAAGGAAGTGAGACTAGTAAAAAATGGACGTGTGGTTACATTTTTGAGGGGTGCAGTTAATGGATTTTGCGACCACACGTATTGACCACACGTTGCCAGATCAGACTCCGTGATTTGGAAACTTTATAAATCTTAAGAGATATCTTTTTTAATTGAAGTTGGACCATATATAGAGAGTTTATCTCAATATAGAAGATGTCCCTCTACTCTCTCATTCTATTTTGGACCAATTTGAAACCCTAAACCTAAGAGAGAAAGAAAAAGAGGAAGAGAAAGAGAAGGAAGTCTGGAGAAGAAGATTGAGTGAGGGAGGTTCTAGTTCTCTACAAACCTAAGGTATGGAACCCTTTCCTGTATCAGTAGAACGCGTAGAATAGGATTTTCCATTGTAAATTAAGATGTTGAATCAAGGTAGGATCTCAACCATGAGACTCCACGAGCAAATCTCAAAGGAGGACCATGGGGAACAGGTTAAGATCAATAACCTTGTAAAATTGTGAATTAATGGCCATAGAGTGATCATAGAAGGAACCCTATTGATAAGCCAAGGAATCTACTCTTGATGAATTTGGATTGAAGATGAAAACTGGCCAAACTTCATGTGGTCGCGGCCTGTGGTCGACCAGAGGGTGACTAGAGGGTTGACCACAACTATTCGAGGAGTTTCCAAGAAAGGTGTGGTCGCATGCTCATGCGACCACACATATCGATGACACAGCCTATGGTCAAAATATACTCAGATCACATAGGTTGACCACAACCTAGCAAGAAGTATACTTCCAGACCAACCATGGTTTTAGACTACTGTAACTTGGAACAATTGAACCCTAACTTAAATTCATACATTCCCTAGGTTTCCTAGTAGTTTAAATGATTTTTGAAGCTTGAATAGAGATCAAATATCGTTTACAGGTGAGGGAACAAGACCTAAACTAATTGGATAATAACAAACTATTTTTATTTTATTTTTCCAATGCTATGATTGATACTATACTTGTACACATGTAATGTGCATCTCACATATCATCCAATATCACTGCTATTTTTGTACATGCATATTTATTTCTATTTATTTATAACATGATGATGATGATGCTAAGAATAGACATGGGATTGCGTATGTGGCTAGTTTATTGGATGCGAGTGGAGTATCAGGGGGAGGACGTAGCACTATGGTCTTGGGCCTAGCCACCAGACTCTAGCTCTATCTCTACTCAAGTCTATCCATCGACATCGTCGTATCACTATTACCTTAGCAAAACTATTACGTCATGTGGCATCAGGGGAGGTGGTCACCGACCGTATGGTTTTTGACTCTACCGAGGGGCTTTAGATCTATCTCTATGGATGTATTGAGGGATGCTGGGGTATGGCCTTGGATACATTTAGATTGCATTAGGATTGGTTAGTTGTGAACCCAGTTTGCAAGCCTTCACCAGTAGGGGTTTACGTATTGGTATGGGTAGGGCATCAGGGAAAGTATTGACAGTGTGTGATCTGGACACTTTAGCTCTATCTCTATTCCATGGTGAGTGCATGTGGGATGACAATGGTGTTTGATCCATTGGGTAGATTCACACACTCGTGTGTAGAGGTCTGGTGGCTGCCAATCCTTTCTATAGCACATAGCACAGTTGTAAACTTAAACTAGACCAAAGATATGAATTGAATACATGCATATGTTTACGTACTTTTTTTTGCTCATTGGGCTGTGATGTGTGCTCACCCTACGATGTCATATATTTTTAGTTGATGAAATAGGTATCACAGTAGAGGACTACATAAATGCACCGATGCACGAACACATGGCGGCTATGGACATAGAAGCGATAGAGGATGCACATGATCCGTCATGTGAGTGCAACCAATGTGTTTTTTTATTAGTTTAGCTATATTCAAATATTGGAACATGTAATCAATTAATTTACGTTATGTCTTGAGTAATTTAGAGAAAATTAAATTTAATTATTTATTTATCACTATTAGCCCTCAGTTCATTATTAATAAAGACTTTTGCTATTTAATTAATATCTCTGATTATTATTGTAGAATGTGTTTGGTTTAATATGATAGTTACGGCCTATACGAGATTCTGGTTTGAACCATTGATTCTTATGACAGTTCATCATACTACTAGTTAGTCGAGAATTGAGGTGTGACAACTTGGTATCAGAGCTCTCAGCTCTGCCCACTAAACTCGAATACTTCTACAAGGGTCATGAACTGAGTTAGGATGAAAATAAAAGTTGTAATACGAATACACCATAAGCACCTATGATGTTTGAGACATAAATTAAGAAAGAGAATAATGCACATATGTAAATGAGAAACAAATGAAAATGTATATATATATATGTCTAAAATGAAATTAAGAGTATATACATCTAGGATCAGAGTACGGTCCACAGTCCTGATAGTTACTCTGTAATACAAATAAAAAGAAAAGATAAACTATCATGGCGCTGGAGGAGTAGGGGAGGAGGTGCCTCTCGGTCTCGATCATAGTCCTCGGCGTACACCCTCGACAGCCATGCAACCTGTGTCTGGGTCACTCGAAGACTATCGAGGAGACTCGCCACTCGCCCATCAGTCGCTCGCTGAGTGTCTCTCCTACCCGCTGAACTGTAGCACTCTAAGAGTCACAAATCTTACACAGTAGCGCCATCATGTCATCCAGTGGTGGGCATGAAGAACCAACCTAGTGAGAAGTCCAATAAGGACCAGCTCCTGTAGAATGGTACAGTGATGCAGGAGGGATGCCATCCACATCCATATACATCCGATCATCATCACTCTCCACTGCTGCCTCTGCCGCATCTGCGGCTGCCACTCAAGTAAGAGGACTCACCATAGCGTTCCTCTCCTCATCACTGACCTGCAGCTCTTGCATCACCATCCTGCAGATGGCATCCTAGTCTAGGTCGGTTGAAAAAGTATCCTCATAGATCTTTTCATATACTAAGTCCACCTGCAAGCGAGAGAGTAGGGTGGTGATCAAGCGCCCATAGGGTAGGTTACCCATTAGGCCAGGCGTCGTGGCTTGTGCATAGTCCTGATGATGATGTATGGGAGACAGACAGGCTATCTAGTGCAGATATAGTAGAGGAGATACTGGGTCGGCTGTGAAACCATCTCATAGTGACCACTCTGGAGAATCAGATTGTGCTGGATGATCTTGCAGTACACCTGAGGCTCAGGACAGAGGTTGATTGCCTTCATCTGCCAGCGATAATCCCGAAGAAGCTGACCGCATACCTCTGTGCTCATCATCTCTGAGAATAATCTGGGCTCTTTTGGGGCACAATAGACCAGTGTACCATCGTTGGATATGCCCAGGAGGTCAGCTAACTGCTAACAGTAAAAAAAATGGGTACCCCTTTTACCCAACTAGTGATCCTGACCTTTATTCAAGTCCTTTGGATCACCCTCAACCTGTAGATTGTAGTAGAACTGCTTTACCAGCTCTAGACGGGTACAACCCTCATACATGAACATAAGAAGCCAGCCCATATTGTCAAACGCCCTCTCTACATCAAATAGGGCTAAGCTGGGTAAGTTGACACACCAACCCTCCTCAACCTTCTTTCGATGGTACCAGGGATACTGTATCTCAGCTTCAACTGATCTAAAGCGAATGGCATCATAGACCCTAGGAACTTTGGTATGAACCATGTTACCTGCAAGGGGAATAAACCAACAATTAAATTGTTAGTTATAGAGGAATTTAAATTTTTGACATTATAATGGCATAAATTGGGCAAAAGCCTCACTTTTTACCCAAACACCTAGGCAGGAGGACTTACATATGTCACAAATCATCCTGCAATGACTAACCGATAAGAAATTGTGATAAATTCTAAATGATTTGAAGAAATTTTGAAGTTTGGGCAAAATCCCCAATTTCTAAGTTAAAAGTTAGATTTTCAATCGTTTAACCAAACCAACCAATGAAACCCAAAATTTCTTAAAGGATTTTGTTCGTTGGGTGCTCAATAGCAAGGTTCACCAATAAAAATTAAATTTTTACAGCTAACTAAAAATTAATGTGATAAAGATCATAAAAGGCGATGTAAACCTAGAATAACTTGACAAAGAGAAGAATGGGAGTAAATAATGTACCTTGGAGATGAAGGATTTGGTTGTTGATCAAGACAAAATCACCCAAGTGGTGCGGTCGACACTGTAGCAACTCAGTGGAGGCGAATTAAGTTGAGTACAAAAGAAGACAAAAGAGAATGGGAAAGAAAAGGCTCGAATCAGGTTTAAAAACCTGATTTTCGAACTTGTGGTGGCAGATTTTGACCAAAAGAATTGACCACATGTGTCGACCACAGATCTACCATAGGCTCTCGGGAAGTTTCCAAGGTTCATATGGTCGCAGCTTGTGGTCACATGTAATGCGACCATATGATATTTGACCACATGTGAATTTTCTACTAAATTACTTATTTGACCTTGAAAATTTGGAATTGCTTCATTTATTGTGAGACTAACATGAGACCACTGTATATTGTACTTGTCTCACGTATTTCTTTAACTTTTTAGACACCACCGCAGTTGATAGTCGAAAATGGCTAGGCGTAGAGGAACGCGAAGGGGATGTAACCCAAGCCCACCTCCACCACCACTTGTGGAGGTAAATGCCAATGAAAACCCTAAGGAACAGAAGGAAAATCTTAAGAACCAGAATGTAGCACTACCAGGAGTCAACAATCAGGCCAACCCAATAAATTTGCTAGCACCACCAATGGATTTATCCACGGTTGTGATGAACTTGGCACAGTAAGTACAGCAGTTACATCAGATGCAAGTAAACATGCAAGCTGCCATGGGAATTGCTCGCCCAGCTGTAATTACAACACCCTTAATCTTAGGGCAAGCCAGCACAGTGCCCGGGGGTAGCAATACTATGCCCCAAGCCTTGACTATGAACAACACAATACCTCAAGTACCTCAAACCCCAGTGGTACACGTTCAAGGGAAGAATCCGGAAGCACTGCAAGGGGAATATAACCAAAGTAACAATTTGTACCAGCCACCCGTGTATGGAGTTTATGTGTAGAATCAGCTGGACCACTCCAGGCTGATCGATAATTTTTTAAAGATAAAACTGAAGGAGTTCACAGGTAAACCGTCGGAACCATTGTGGCCAACTCACTAGAACGACAAGAAGGAAAATTTTTTTATAATGATGACCATTATTGAAGAAGAGAAAGTGTTATGTGCCACTTTTATTCTAAAGGGTGATGCACATCATTGGAGGAAGTCTACATGAGGTTATTTACTGACAAAGCACACCTAGCTGACTTAGGCTATCTTCAAAGAAGCTTTCTTCAAGAAGAATTACCCTACTCATGACTTAAAGTTTACACCGGTGGTACATGCCGTCAAGATATGGAGACACTACCTGTATGGAGAAAAGTTTCAGGTAAAGTCGTATCATAAGAGTCTTACTTATTTCTTTAACCAGAAGGAGTTGAACATGAGACAGAGAAGATGGCTGGAATTGCTCAAGGATTATGATTGCGATATCCAGTATCATCCAGGAAAGGCTAATTTTGTTGTTGATGCACTGAGCTGAAAAGTAATAACAAAACCTAAAGAAGAGGCTAGTACAAATGCTGCCATGTGTGTCGCAGTAAGAGTATTTAATTATGGCAATGAACAGTTCGTGATCGATACACCAGGAGGCTCGACAGACTTAAGGTTGATACATAAGTTTTTAAAAATGTTTGCTACATTGAAGATTGTTCTTGATCTAATGGTTGAAGTGAAAATGGTGATCCAATTAGACCCCTACCCATAGATAGTACAAGAGGATCTAGAAAATGGGAGAACCACTCTTGATTTCACTCTAGATTCTGAAGGGATATTGAAGTACAAAGGAAGGGTTTGTGTGCCTGAAAGTGAAAAGTCAGATATCAGGAACAGACTAATGAGAAAAGCTCACTCCACATCCTATTCAATACATCCTGTTAGTACAAAGATGTACCATGATCTGAAGAAACTATATTGGTGGAGAGGAATGAAAGCGGTTGTAGCTCAATATGTGTTTTAATGCCTACATTATCAACAAGTCTTGGCAAAAAAACAAAGACCAGCAGGCTTATTACAACTGTTACCTAAACCAGCCTGGAAATGGGACTACATTACTATGGACTTTGTCACTGGGTTATCGTTGACTCCCATATCAGTTGATGTAGTCTGGGTAATTATGGATTGACTAACGAAGATAGCTCGTTTCATTGCTAGACGACCTCAGTATACCTTAGAGCGGCTAGTTAAGTTGTATGTGGATAATATTGTCAGATTACACGGAGTACCTGAAAGCATTGTGTCTGACAGAGACCCACGCTTCACATCGAAGTTCTGGAAAGGATTACAGAAGGCTATGGGTACAACATTGAAGTTCAATACTGCATTTCACCCTCAGATCGATGGACAATCAGAGCACACCATCCAGATTTTAGAAGATATACTCCAAGCTTGTGTGATTGATTTTAAGGGATCATGGGATGAGAAGTTGCCATTAATCAAGTTCGCTTATAACAACAACTATCAAGCTATGATACAAATGTCATCCTATGAGGCACTGTATGGAAGAGAGTGTCGAACTCCTTTGTTTTGGAATGAAGTCGAAAAGTGGAAAATTATAGGACCTGAGTTTATTGAGGAAACTTGTAAAGTAGTCGACATAATCAAGGGAAAAGTTAGGACAGCTCAGAATCGACAAAAATAGTATGCAGATAATCGACACTGAGACCTTGAGTTCACCGTGGGTGACAAGGTATTCTAGAAAATATCACCTATGCGCTGCTTGAAATGGTTCAGATAGAAAGGAAAGCTATGTCCTAGGTACATCGGGCCATAGAGATTTTAGCTAGACGTGGGAAGGTGGCGTACCAATTAGCACTACCCCGATCTATGTCTGGAGTGCATAATGTATTTCATGTCTCATTATTAGAGAAGTACATCCAAGATCCAACACATGTTTTAATGGTAGATCCATCAGATTTGACTGAGGATTTGACGTTTAAGTGGTACCTTTTGAAATCACTAGTTGGAAGGTTCAACATCTTCGCAACCGTGACATCTATTATGTAAAGGTTATCTGGAGAAGCCAAAATGTGGAAGAAATTACATGAGAAAAAGAGAATGCTATGCGGAAACAATATCCTCACCAATTCTACTCGAAAGGTATATACAAATTTCAAGGATGAAATTTATTTAAGGGGGGAGTTATAAGACCCACACTCTACGAACCTGGTTTAACCGTGTCATGCTAGGCCTTCCTATCATAGCCGGTTCAAGTGGACCAAGCATGTGAAGAAACCACAAGGCTAGGTATGTAAATTAACCTAAAAACAGTGAATTGTGAGTGTGTGGTCCACTACCTGAACTGGTATGGTCAACCACATCGCAAAGGAAGTGAGACCAGTAAAAAATGGACGTGTGGTCGCATTTTTGAGGGTTGCGGTTGACGGATTTTACGACCATACGTATCAACTGCACGTTTCCAGATCGACTCCATGATTTGGAAACTTTCCAAACCTTAGGAGATATCTTTCCTAATTGAAGTGGGACTCTATGTGGAGAGTTTTTCTCTATATAAAGGATGTCACTATACTCTCTCTCACTCTTTTGGATTAATCTCAAACTCTAAACCTAAGAGAGAAAGAGAGAGAAGAAGAGAAGGACAAGGAGGTCTGGAGAAGAAAGCTGAGTGGAGGGAGATTCTAGTTCTCAACAAACCTAAGGTATGGAACCCTTCCTTTTATCAGTTCAATGCCTAGAATATGGTTTCTCATTGTAAATTGAGATGTTGAATCAAGGTAGGATCTCAAACATGAGACTCAATGAGCAAATCTCAAAGGAGGACCATGGGGAATAGGTTAAGAAAATAACCTTGTAAAATTGTGAATTAAAGGCCATAGAGTGATCATAGGAGGAATCCTATTGATAAGCCAAGGAATCTACTCATGAAGAATTAGGATTGAAGGTGAAAACTAATCAAACTTCGTGTGGTCACAGCCTGTGGTCGACCATAGGATGACCAGAGGGTTGACCATAGCTATTCATAAAGTTTTTAGGAAAGGTGTGGTCGCATGCAGTGGTAGCATGTAATGCGACCATACATATCAACCACACAGCTTGTGGTCAACATATACTGAGACCACATTGTAAGCACCCCATTTTTGCCACCCTCTGCATAAGCGAACCAATATGGCAAGTTTTCGACCTTTAACCCAAAGATTTGTGATTCTCTACTGAACCCCATAGCAGGGTCATGGCTATTAGCTACTTGGATGAATAGGTTGTAAAATTATCTTTGAAAAATGAGACCAGAATCATCAAATTCTGAGTTCAAACAAGGAAGATATCGCAGTTTAAAAGTGCAAGGGCATTTACGTAATTATCATATGATGCATGCATTATCATTCAAACTTCAAGACATCATATCTTGGTCATCTGATTTCGAAATCAGATGATTCCAAAGCCAATATTCCTTGTTTTCAGTCCTCTTCAAAGTGGACGTGAAAAATCTCGGGAAGAAGTCACCAGTGGGCCCCATGTAAGCTTTCATGCAAAATTATCGTGAGAACTTCAAAGCTTCATATCTTTGTCGTTCTACATCGGATTCAAATGATTCCAAGGCCATTATTCTTCATTTTTAATTTTCTACAAAGTGAATGTATAAAATTTGGAATAGATGCCATCGAAAAATTTCATATGGAAGGGTGACAGAAATGGACTATGAAATGTCAATCTTAGTCCAAACCAACTTAATCCAGCTTAGTTATGTCAGTCCATATGCATGTATTTCTTTTATATATGTATAATGTATAATATATTATATATCTTACGGATATATTATATGTATTAATACATATATATTAGGAAAGAGAGAAGAAAGTGAGGCCGTGGAAAGAGAGAAGAAAGAGAATGGGAGAAAAAAAAAGAAAAGAGAGAGAAATAAAAGAAAAAAGAAAAGAAAAAAAAAGAAAAGATTCCCCTTCACGTTTTCTAGAAAGAAAATGTGAAAGAGAGAGGGAGAAAGAAAAAAAAAAGAAAGGAAAGAGGAAGGAAAAAAAGAAAAAGAAAAAAAGAAGAAAAAGAAAGAAAATGTTTTCTAAGAAAGAAAACGTGAAAAGAGAGGGAGAAAGAAAAAAAGGAAGGAAAAGAAGGAAGAAGAAAAGGAAAGAAGAAAGAAAGGAAAGAGAGAAGGAATTTCTAGAAGAAGGAAAGAGAGAAGGGATTTTCTAGAAGAAGAAGGAGAAAAAGGAAAGAAAGAAAGAAGAAAAAATGTGGGAAGGAAGAAAAGAAAGGAAAAAAGAAAAAAAAATGGAAAGAAAGGATTTTCTAGAAGAAAAAAAAAGAAGAAAATGAAGGAAGAGAGAAGAAGGAAAGAGGAAGAGAGCATTTTCAAGTAGAGGGAGAGAGAGAAAACGTGTGGAATAGAGAGGGAGAAGAGAAAAGGGATGGAAGAGAAGAAATGAAAGAAGAAAAAAGGACGAAAAAAGATTTTTTAGAAAAAGAAGAAAGGAAAGAAGGATCTTCTAGAAGAGGAGAGAAAAAGTATAAATAGGCAAGAGAAGAGAGAGGAGGCTCTCCTTTTCCAGACCATAGAGAGGAGAACGTGAGTAAGGGAGAGGAGAATGTGAGTGAGCGAGAGAAAACTTGAGAGAGGGAGAAAGAAAGAGAGAAGAAAAGAGAAAAGAAAGAAAAGAGAAGAAGAAAAGAGTGAAAGAGAAGAGAGAGAGAAGCAGAAGAGAGGAGAAGGAGGATTCACATTCAAAGGGGGTTGATACAACCTCCAATCACCCTTCATCAATGGTTTTGCTCGATTTGAGCACAATGTTACTACTCTAAACAAATTTAGAGGTCGTTAGAATGCTCGAATGTCAATTTTGATTGAAAAAGACTAATTTCAATGAAATCTCAATCATGAATGTTCTATTACATGCTTATTAATGTTAGGATGCCTATGTCTAATATTTTTCATTAATGATAATTTTTCTAAGCTATTTAATGATGAATTTTTGAATGATATACAATGATGTTTGATGTTTTTTGCAAATTTCATAAAGTGGTTTTCTGATCTGAAAATTCTAGATTTAGGATTCAAACTTAGGACGTACATCACATGTATTTTTTCCATGATGTTGAACCCCAAATTTTTATGGCAGTCTCTTTGATATGTTGAAAGACTACCCTAAAAATTTGGTTCCATTTGGAATTGAAAAAATATATCAAACAATATGTCTTTGACATTGCTGTTTTTCTTGGATGTAATGCAATCCTCCATCAGAAAGTCTCTAGACAAAGGTCTTATGGCCATAATCAGAAAATCCACTTAATATGAATTTTTTAGACATGAAAGTCTTCTAAAAAATGGCACTAGTTTCATATTTTTTTCAATTTTTTTTTGAATTGATATCAATTTTTAAGTGCATAGTGCTCTGATTTTGAATCTGTCATGATGTACTGATTTGCATGATTGAAAAGTGTAATTTTTAACAAAGAAAATATATTGTTTTAACTTGTTTTTCTTTACCAAACTTTAGAACAGACAGTTATCTACATAGAAATATGTCTGTATTTAATTTTCATTAAGAATAAAATTTTATTTTTAATTTATGGTGCAACTGGTCAAAAATCTGGAACAGATTTGACCAGCACATGTTCAGTCTTAGGGCATATCTTTGACCTATTTTTGCTTTCTATTGGGATTCAAATCCTTCATATGAAATAGAATATATTAAGTCATCTTTCTATGAAAAACATTTGAGCTTGATTTGAGTTTCGAAAGACCTACTTATGGTCATTCTTGTATAATGTGACAAATCTGAATACAGTTCATAGTTTTGTCCATTATCTGAAACCTTGTGTCGTAATTTTGACAGTTCTGAGTCATTAATCTTCCCCAATTTCTTCATAAAAATTATAATTTTTCTAAAGAACATTGAACATATGTTTTTTTTTTTTTGATAATTTTGCACTTTTCAAAAAAGGTTTCATTGATGTCTCATTTATTATAACATCAATGATTGTTAAAATGAATTCTACCATATTTGGATAAATGGCTATATTTGGAGCATTCATATGCTTTGTTTGGATTGTGCATACCATGTTTACCACGTTCCATATGTTGTTATTTTTGATAGAATAGATAAATTTTTATCATATTTTAACAAAATCTTAATAATTACTATTTTTAAGTCTTACTATGCTTAAAAAATAGCATATAAGATCTTTCCTTTTTTGAAAAAATTCATGTCATATATGCATTCTATGATTGGTACTTACCATATTGATATATAGATGCATATTATATCTTGCATATTAGACCTTGTCATATTAGATCTTGCCAAGCTTAGATATTGCCATATTAGATCTTGCCATGCTTAGATCTTACCATATTAGGTTTTTGCCTTATTTGCAATACATGCCATATTAGAGAGATTTTCATAATTTTACTACATGATATGATAGTTACCATAAATATCATACTTGCCATGCTTAGAATATTCCTTTTTTGGTAATAATTTAATTTATGTTGCACCCTAGTTGAACTGCCATATCTGTACACCTAGCATACATTGTAGGTGTGGGGACGTGCATTTAGGCACCCACATTCTTGGGAAGGACATAATGGGAATAATAAAAACCTTAATAAAGAAAGAAAACACTTTGCCAAACTTTTCAAAATTAGAGGTTAGGTGAAAAAGGATAATTCAGGATGATTTTGCCCCTCGATAAACCCTAAACCTAGAATAGGTTCTTAACCCTAAACCTAGAATAGGTTCTAAACCCTAAACCTAGAGTAGGTTCTCAATCATTAACCTAGAATAAGTTATTTCCATCAGCACGAACTACGTGGATTCTGATTCCTAGGTCAAACCCTAGGATATGTAGGCCATTTGGGAGAAACCTAAATTCGGATCCACACCTTAGTCCGGTCAGACTATCCATAGATCCACTAGGATATCCTCCCATCAGCCCAAACTACGTGGATTCTGATTCCTAAGTCAAACCCTAGGATACGTAGGCCATTTGGGAGAAACCCAAATTTGGATCCACACCTTAGTCCACTCGGACTATCCATAGATCCACTAGGATATCTACCCATCATTTTGAACTACGCAGATTCTGATTCCTAGGGCAAACCCTAGGATACGTAGGCTATTTGGGAGAAACCCAAATTTAGATCCACACCTTAATCCACTCGGACTATCCATAGATCCACTAAGATATTTACCCACATTCTGACCCAAATAGGGTTATCCACATTCTAACCCAAATAGGGTTATCCATATTCAGACCCAGAAAGGATTATCCATTCTTAGATCCACTAGGACTATCTATCAGTCCACATGGACTATCCAGATCCTAACCCATAGGGTTTCTCAACCTTTCAAGCATAAACTTCAACTTGAACAAGAACTTAATCATGCAAAATCATAAATCACAATCATAAACTTTAATCACACATGAACTAAGATGGTGAACCTGATTTTTGGAATAATTTCGTAATACGTAAGCAATCTGATGGATACAGATTTGGTTCAATGATATTCAACCACTTGGTTTGGATCGGTTTAACAGATAGAGTCTAGCATAGGAAAGGTATAGGAGACCGATTTTGATCGGGCGGTTTGGGTGCCTAACCCCTTCCCATAATCGTAACCTGACGCTTACCCAATCTCTGATGGATCAGAAATCCAATCTACGGGTCATGAGTCAATTGAAGTCTTACCTTAGGGTGAGATTTTACATTTCTAAGGTCCTAGACCTTAATCAAGGTGGCGACTTCCAAGATTTTCATCTTTGTCCTCACAGTGGCGACTCTACTGGGGATATAAACGTCAAACTCCTAAATGAAAACTTTTCTTATGTGAATTGGATTCTAGATCTTAGGATACTATATTTATGGTTGTATAATATTGCTTTGGGGGGAATGGGCTCAGTCACACATTCGTGCGAGTAGTCGAACCGGGTCCCATGCAGATGGGGCAGTCCGCTAGGCGAAACACACAACCTTGGCATGTACTTTGTGAGACCATGACCGGCGAGCAGCCTCTAACGAGCATTTCTTGGGTCCACCTGAGAATGCGTTATGCTACTCCACATTGCTTGGATCCTTGCAACATAGTATATAAAGGGATTAGGGGCCCATTATTCATCGTGCATTCAGTGATAGGTTACCTTGTCCTAGTCAAGGTCGCCTTTTCTGTCCTAACCCAGATTGTAGCCCATTGTTTGTTATTTGTTGTTCATCCCTGAACCGACCCAGTAAAATCTGCTTAACCATGACATCCATGCTCGAGACGTCAAAGTTATGCCCGTTTTTGTCCTCGATTGGTCAGGATGTTAGAATCTACACGATGAACATCTTGAACTCTCACCCATTGGGAGTATGAGGTATGTATAACCTGTTCTACATCATAGTAGACGGTCGCTATACACCCTCCATTAAGTAAGCTCGATGTGTCGAATCTCTCATTGTTAACACGTTGATTTAAAAAAACGAGCAGAAAATCCCTGTCAAGACTTAGATACCATGGTCAAGAAGAAATTTACTAGTTTGTTCATCTATGAACTGCTTTTGCTAACCATCCCTAATAAGGACGATAAATTAATATATCCATTTCAATTTCATCGAATTTGGTAATCCAATTGGTCAGACCTTGGTACCACTGATTATCCATTTTTGGAATCACGAGGTCCCAAGACTGAAAAAATGGCTTAATCAAATTCAATTAATTGACTTGGATAATGTTTACCCGATCACCCTTATGAAGGAGCTAACTCTTGTTTGGTTGAGTCATCCTTGA
This sequence comes from Protea cynaroides, assembly GCA_028583415.1. Taxonomy (NCBI): domain Eukaryota; kingdom Viridiplantae; phylum Streptophyta; class Magnoliopsida; order Proteales; family Proteaceae; genus Protea; species Protea cynaroides. The sequence continues at coordinate 76,550,943 of CM053276.1, read as the reverse complement.
TTGTGTATGTAACTACTTTCCACTCCCGTTATCTTAGGGTCCTAATATTTATCACTTTTGGGATCTTTTTCGGTACAAGCCAAGGAGTCAGCCCAAACCACAACCATTTCTACCTCTTGGATAAGGGATCCCATTACTGGGAGGTTATCTAGGGTGTACACACCAGAGCCAGTTAGTCCCATCTCAACCACATCAACTGAATCAAAGGCTGAAGGATCAAACCAAGCCCCAAACACTATGGATGCCAGAATGAAAAAGATGGAGGATACCATGGGAATGATAGCTGCAGCAGTAAGGGATATCCAATTACAATTGCAGGCTCAAGGGTTGACCTCTGAAAGGATAACTATGGCACCGCCACAAGGACCGGGTACCCCTAATCCAGCTGTGTCAACATTTTTCATAAACCTGGCATTCGAAGATATGGAATGTGCCATAACCCAGAAACAATCCATCATTCAGGCTACCCCGGTGACTAAGAAATCGAAGGAAGAAGATGGCCCATACAGTGATAGACTGAGTTAAGTGGAAAAAATACTAAGGGGCATAAAAGGAGTAGAAAGTCAAATCATTGATGCTGAAGGATTATGCTTCTTTCCAGAAACTAAGCTGCCTCCCAAGTTTAAATGGACCACCGAGAAATTTGATGGGACAGGAGATCCCAGGGCCCATTTAAGATCATTCATGGGCCTATTGAAGCAAGGCGAAGGATTTACTGATGAGCAGTTAGGACAAGCATTCCAATTCTCACTCACGGGCAGGCTCATTGATGGTTGATGAATCTGAACCCATCACAGATACATTCGTGGTTAAATATCATCAAAGCATTTATCAGTTTCTATTCCTACAACACAGAGATAGAGACCCACCGTAGGCAATTGGAAACCATGGTCCAAGTACAAGGAGAGACATTCACGGCCTATTTAACCCGTTTCAGAAGTGTTGCAGCAAAGCTTTGGGATCAACTCTCTGAAAGAGATCAAGTGTAGATAATGATGAGAGGTTTAAGTGGGTCATATAAATCATACATTTTCAGCTAGGCCATCCTATCATTCGAAGGGCTCGTGGTTGTGGGACAACAAGTAGAGGACGCCATAACCCGAAGAGATATATTAACGGGAAAGTTAGAAAGGTCAGAAGGGGCGTCGAATAAAAGGGCATACCCATCAAGAAATCCAAGAAATCAATCTATAAAGCAAATAGCTAATACCAATTATGAAACATTGATCTTGGGAAGTTCAAGTTACACCCCACCATAGCAAGCAAGACCAAGGAGGCAGTTTATCAATTTGGGGATGACCCAATCCAAGGCTCTGGACAAGTTGATACAAGCCAAGAAGTTGAAAGTGCTCAACCCTCGTCCACCTCCAAATCCTCTTCCATCGAATTTTTGTATGGACCTTTTCTGTAAGTACCACAATCAGCATGGGCATGACACAGACAACTGCTACACATTAAGGCATGCCATACAGGATCTATTGGATTCCGGTAAATTTAAGGTCCAGCCCCGACAAGTGTCAGTGGCGAATAATCCCCTCCCTTACCACAACATCAATTTCATAGAATGGGGAGATGAGCCCTCGGACCTTATGCCCTTCATAGAAGGAGTAAGCAATATAGTTGTCACATCTGGTGACGAAGTAAATATGTTGGGTAACCATCAACAAGAAGAAGAAGAATATGATTTCTATGTCTTGAAAGATTCACCACACCTTATAGCACAAGCACAAGAAGAAGAAGAAGAATAAGAACCATTCATCATCTACCTCTTAGACGAGGAGATAGAAGTGAATCAAGTTGACAATCGTTTCCTTGAGATGGAGTTCATATTCCCAGAGGATGAGCAAGAAGTAGCAGAAACCAGAATAGGGAAGAACTACAAACCATCTCACCTAATGGTAAATGATCCGGCCCAAGCCGTAAGAGAGAAAGGTAAAGGACTTGCCAACCAACCAGAACCTCTAAACCCGGTATTGAAACAATTACAAAAGACCCAAGCCAATGTGTCCATTTGAGAGCTTCTGATGGCTTCCAAGGTCCACAGGGATGCAGTACTGAAATCCGTAGCAACCATTTAGGTCCCAATTTCAATGGAGGGAGAAGAACTAGCCATGCTAGTAAGGTGAAGATATGTCGTTAATGCAATTGTTTTTGGAGATGCAGATCTTCCTCAAAGAAGTAAGGATCACATACAAGCTTTGCATATTACCATCGGATGTCGGGGCAAGAGCATTTTTCAAGTTTTGGTTGATAATGGGACAGCCTTAAATGTATTCCCTTTCCGTACCTTCAAGCATCTAGGCTTCAGCGAGTCAGAGTTGAAACCTTCGGATATGACCATTAAGGCATATGACAATACCAGAAGGGCTACATTGGGTGTCTTCACAGTACCAATTCAAGTAGGACCGGCTGAGTTTGAAATAAAGTTCCAAGTCATTGATATTTCTGCCTCATTCAGCATGCTTCTGGGTAGGCCTTGGATCCATCAGGCCAATGCGGTGGCATCTACTTTGTACCAAAAGATTAAATTCATCCACAAGGGTACAACTGTGACAATACATGCAGACTCTGCAGCTGTGAATACATTGGCCACTCGACAGAATAATGAAGAGTCACAAGGGGATACAAGGCAGGATTTCTCTCTCGGAATGTTCCAGGTTGACAACATCTGCCCTTTTCATTTCGTCAATTACTTAACATGCTCTACTTTCCAGGTATGGGCCTTGGTTCCCACCAACATGGTGATGTCACTTTCTTATCTCTATTGGTCAATGAGTATAGATTTGGACTGGGGTATACCCCCACCGAAGGAGATCTGAAAGTAATCAAGCAAAAGAAGAGGAGAGCTGACGAAGAATTTTGGAAGCTCAAGAAGATGAAATACAAGTATAGTAGTCAGTATGGTAGCAGCAGAATAAGAGCATCAGACAGAGCTAGTGGGGATGGGTGACCTCAAAGGACAGATGAAGCAGTCTATCAAGCAATATCTGAGGGGTTTTACAATGTGCAGGATATCCAGTTTTCGAAGACCCTCAATGGGTATTTTGTCAAAGAAGGAGAGAACAACATCTATTGCCGATTTTCAGAACCTTGGTTCAATACTCAGCTTCAAAAGCAAGTACCTGGGTTTGAAATATTCCATGATTGTACTCTTGATTGGGAAGAGCTCGAGCAAGTCAAGATCCAAGAGCAGAGCAAGGAGCAAAAATCCGAAACAAAAGTAATCAACATCAGCAAACTATTCGAGGACGATCAAGTGATGACGCTCACTGGTGAAGACCAAGATAGGAGTCCCGACGTAACACAATTCACCCTACCCATCAACGAAATAATCCCCAATTGGAGTTGTCATGATAATTTTGTTAACCCAAAGGGGTTGCCATGTAATCCACATATAATGACTATGTCTGAGCCTAGGGTACTTAGGTCTTTAGATAAGATTGAGTCCTTTTCAAATTTTGAGTTCGTTCCACTTGGAACCATTTCCTCGTAGCTCTGCTTTTGAGTATGAATAAAGATGATATTTTGAATTACTCCACGTCTACTTCTTCCTTTTCTTCTCCTTCTAGCTCTAACTTTGAAAATGATGAGAATGATGAACCATTTCCTGAAATATTACAATCCATCCAAGCCTTGGAGGAGAAGAAGGCTCAACCTGTTGGCAAAGACCTCAAGATAATTAGCCTCGGTTCAGCAGAGCAACCTCGAGAAATAAAGATCGGTTCTACCTTGACGGAAGAAGAAACCAAACAAATGACTGAATTACTGATGGAGTTCCAAGAAGTGTTTGCCTGGTCCTATGAAGATATGCCCGGCATAGACCCTGAAGTTGTACAGCATAAGTTACCTTTGGTCTCAGATGCAAGGCCATGTAAGCAGAAGCTGAGGCGGTTAAGGCCTGAATGGACCCTTAAGGTTAAAGAAGATATCATGAAGCAGTTCGACGTAGGATTCCTAGAGGTCACGAAGTACCCAGAGTGGTTAGCAAATGTGGTCATCGTACCTAAAAAGGATGAAAGACTGAGGGTGTGCATTGATTACAGAAACCTGAATAAGGCCAACCCCAAAGATGGCTTTCTATTACCAAAGATAGACATCCTAGTGGATAACACTACAAATCATGCTCTTTTGTCCTTCATGGATTGATTTTCAGGGTACAATCAGATAAAGATGGCACCTGAAGACAAGGAGAAAACCGCCTTTATAATAGACTGGGCACCTACTATTACACTATGATGCCATTTGGGCTGAAGAATGCTGGGGCAACTTATCAAAGAATGGCTACTACAATCTTGCACGACCTAATCCATAAGGAGGTAGAGGTGTATGCAGATAATATGATTGTAAAATTGTTCACCAGAGAAGGTCCCATCTCGGCATTAAGGAAGTTCTTTGAGAGGATCAAGCAATACAAACTAAGGCTTAACCCCCAAAAATGTGCATTCGGGGTAATAGCGGGCAAAATGCTAGGTTTTATGGTCAGCCAAAGAGGAATCGAGATTGATCCGGCCAAGATAAAAGCCATCTCTGAAATTCCATCTCCTCAAATAGAAAAGGTAGTAAGAGGTTTCTTGGGAAGACTTCAATACATCAACCGGTTTATTGCACATCTCACCGCAACATGTGAACCAATTTTCAAGCTACTCCAAAAAGACCAGCCAAAGGATTGGAACCCTCAATGTCAGATGGCTTTTGACAAAATCAAGACATATCTGTTGAACCCACCAGTCTTAGCCCCACCAGTGCCAGGAAGACCACTACTCCTCTACTTGTCAGTACTAGAGGGTTCTATGGGATCAATGATAGCCCAGCATGATACAGATGGAAAGACAGAAAAGGCAGTATACTACTTGAGTAAGAAATTCATAGGATACGAAGCCAATTATACATAGCTGGAGAAGACATGCACAGCCCTAGTCTGGATAACAAAGAGATTGAGACATTATATGTTATCCTACAAGGTCATACTTATTTCCAAAATGGACCCCTTGAAGTATCTATTTGAGAAACCAGCTTTGACAGGAGGATTGGCTAGGTGGCTATTGTTGTTGTCTGAATTCGACATCACATACACTACTCAGAAGTCTATCAAAGGGAGCGTAATCGCAGAACATCTATCAACTCTACTGATTGAAGATAACCTCAGACATTTGGAAGATGTATTCCCAGATGAAGAAGTCTACACAACTCAAGAAGAGGGGAAGAATGACACATAGATAATGTTCTTCGATGGAGCCGTAAATCATATGGGATATGGGGCCGGCGTCTTATTCATAGATCCAGAAGGGGCATTCGTACCATTTTCATTTAGATTAGACTTTGACTGCACAAACAACTTTGCAGAGTACGAAGCATGTATCAAGGGACTGAAAGTAGCTTTGGCCATAGGGGTCTGCAGATTAAAGGTCTATGGTGACTCATCAATTGTTATATACCAAGTTAGAGGGGATTGGAAAACCAAAGATGAGAAGCTGATACCTTATCAACAATGTGCAATAACCTTGGCTCAAAAGTTCAGGCAAATTGAATTTCACTACTCCCCAAGAGATACCAATAAGTATGCCGATGCATTGGCCACCTTGGCTTCAATGATTGGAAATGATCCTTTGAGACGTATCAAACCCCTAATCATAGAGAAAAGAGTACGACCAGTCCACTTGGAAGAAGTAAATGCATTGACAGTCGATGGCCGGCCATGGTTTGCTCCTATCATAGATTTCATCAAGGAAGGAAAGTATCCAGTGGAAGCCACAACAGGTGAGAGGAAGTCTCTTAGGCGATATGCCTCCTAGATTATACTATGCTAAGATATCTTGTACAGAAGATCCCATGAAGGAGTGCAGTTAGTGTGTGTCGACGAGGAACAGGCACAAAACGTCATCGAGCAAGTCCATCAAGGAATATGCGGACCTCACATGAATGCTAGAATGCTTGCAAAAAAGATTCTCAGAATGGGATATTACTGGAACACAATGGAAGCAAACTATGCAGAGTTCGTAAGGAAATGTCACAAGTGCCAAATCCATGCTAATTTGATACATGTGCCTCCAGCAAAGTTGCATACTCTTAGCTCTCCATGGCCTTTCTCAACCTGGGGCATAGATGTGATCGAAAAGGTTTACACTAAAGCTTCGAATGGGCATGAATTTATCTTGGTTGCCATCGATTACTTCATAAAATGGGTAGAGGCACAGTCATATGCCAAGCTCACAGCAAACAAAGTGTCTAAATTTCTACAAGAATACATCATATGCCGGCATGGAATGCCTCATTCTGTAATCTCAGATCAAGGACAACACTTCAGAGGGAGAGTCCAAGAATTATGTGACAAGTTCCATATCAAAAGGCACCGGTCCTCTCCTTACCATCCACAAACAAATGGGACATTAGAGGCGGCCAATAATAATGTCAAGGTTATCCTTCAGAAGATGGCAGAATCTAATGTTGATTGGGCAGACAAACTACCTTATCCACTCTGGGCATACAGAACATCCATAAGAACATCTACTGGGGAAATACCGTATTCACTAGTATATGGTATGGAAGCAGTCCTCCCATTAGAAATAGAGGTGCCATTACTGAAAGTCTTGATGGAATGTAAGATTCCAGAAGCTGAATGGTTGCAATCCAGATATGACGAGCTGAACTTCGTTGATGAAAGAAGAATGAAGGCGGGGGATAATGTGAAAAAATACCAACAAAGAATGGCAGCAACCTTTAACAAAAAGGTGCGTGTTCGTCACCTGACAGATGGGGACCTAGTATTGAAGGAACAAAGAGCACCTGTCCATGACCCCAGGGGCATGTTTCATCCTAATTGGAGCGGACCGTTCATAGTAAAAGAAATCTTACCTGGGAAAGTTGTTCGACTGGTCAACATGGAAGACATCGAGTTACAATACTTGATCAACTTGGATCAAGTGATGAGATATTATGCGTAGCCTCTACACTCTTCCAAAAAAAAAAAAAAAAAGAGGATGTAGAAATCTTCTCTCACCTACTGACATCAACAATGGGCATCAATCATTTGAGGAACTTATTGACATGGTTGACTAGATTCTCTAATGGGGCACAATGCCTTTCACCCAGGAATGGTTCATCTTATCATCATAATGAAAGAAAGAATTTCCTGTTTGTTGGCTAAACTTTTTCATCCGTCCATCTATCCAACGGATTTCCCAAGAGTTACACATCAAAGCCCATCTTTCATATCATTTGATATAAACTCTCATGAGTATATCAATCTGAGAAATTATAAATAAAAAAATTTGGCTGAAACTTTTATCTGTCGTTCATTACATCTGACGGCGTCCCAAGATTCCAACAAGCCCATTCTTTTTCAAGCCAATAAAATTGGATCTTCTCGGTAAGATAAGCCCATTCTACATAAACAACCACAAACTCCTCTAGGTGGCAGACCCACCTGGACAGTTTCTTGTCAGTCCCATTTGGACCTTCACTTTCGCTCATCATGTTTATAGATTTAAGTACTTAAAACTCAGACAGAGTCAGTCATATTATATATTTCATGTGTAATCTTCTAAGGGCATTTCAATATATCTAAACAATAACAATTTAAGATAATTCCAATGATTCATTTTTAACCTCTATTTGCATGTTGGGATTCCTACAGGTCACACCTGGGAGGCTGATAATCCATTGATCCGTCGAACAAAATTACAGAGATGGACAGGGCACTGAAAAATTGGAGCTGGCGTATTGAGTTCACAGAAGATAGCTCTTTCTTGTGGAAGCAACAACTGGAGGCACTTCCTCAATTAACGACATTAAAATTATGCTCAGACCTTTTGAAAGCAGCCGCTCAATGTTGGGATCCAATAGTTCATGCCTTCAGGATGGGAGAAATCGAGTTATGCCCAACTGTAGAAGAATTCAGAGCTTGCCTCCTGCTCACGCCTAAGCAGAAGATCTTCAAGCCATATCCAAGAAAAGATTACAGGCATGAGATACAAGATTTTTTCAACTGGGATAAGAAAGAAATGTGTCGTTTTGTACAAGATCAATGGCTACAGATAAAGCGCATGATCAAGTCATATGCTCATACAAGTCCAACAAGGAAAGAAGCACAGGCTCAAAGAAGACATGTTTACCTATATTGTAGCATAGCCCGACTATTGCTACGAAGTTGCACAGATACATAATCTCCAGTCATAATAGATCTCATCAAGCATGCGAGACAAGGTTTTGACATCATCCCTACAGTGTTGGCCGAGACATTAAAGTGCCTTGACTTCATGGCAACTCATCAAGATCAGTTTAAGTTGGACAATTTCAGCGGATCACCATATCTTCTTCAAATTTGGTTAATAGAGAGGTTAGGATTAGTTGAGGAATCTGAAGCAACGACCCTCAACCCTTTTCAATTGGCAAAAAGAGTAGATCCTATGGCTTATCAGATGGACATAGACTGGTTTAGCCACCTCAAAGAAATAACCACAGCAGACATCAGATGGAAATGCACTTGGTGGAAGCAAGAGCGGGTTGTCACAAATAGAGAGAATAGTTTGCATGTCCGGATCATGGGGTTGACTCATACCTCATTTTATTCCCCAACAAGGTTACCTCAGCAATTCAATATCCCAGCAAGTACCAACAGAGAAGTGACTAATTGTGAACTTCCCAGAAAGTTGACATTAGATCTAGTTGATACCATTGCTCGTGAATGGAACAATCAAAATATTCAAACACTCCCTAGAGTTGCACCAATCAAGAAACCAATAGCATTTTAGGTTTTTTTGATTGCCAGTGTGTTTCACGAACTATGTCTCTTAGATTCAACAAAGAAACGTTTGATTCAACATAATCATTCATATGTTCTATGAAATTTTCAATGTTCTGACAAATGCAGGTAGTCAAACCAAAATCTCAATCAAAGAAAAGACATCAAGTCCTCCATCCAGACAAATCAAAGCCGAGCTCAAGCTCATACAATCAGCCTTGTATTCACAGTCTAGCTCTATACAAGAAGAGGTCCCAAGCCTACAAATCAGCCTTGTATTCATAGCCTAGCTCCATACAAGAAGAGGTTTATCAGCCTACAAATGGATCAAGCCAGGTTGAAGCTTACACATACCTTGCATCATGAGTTCCACCTCAGCAAGAAGAGGTTCCCATCCTACAAATGAGCCTTGTATTCATAGCCTAGCTTCGTACAAGAAGAGGTTTATCAGCCTAGAAATGGATCAAGCTGGGTTCAAGCCCGTACATACCTTGCATCATGAGTTCCATCTCAGCAAGAAGAGGTTCCCAGCCTACAAATGAGCCTTGTATTCATAGCCTAGCTCCATACAAGAAGAGGTTTATCAGCCTATAAATGGATCAAGCCGAGTTCAAGCCCGAATGTACCTTGCATCATGAGTTCCACCTCAGCAAGAAGAGGTTCTCAGCCAAAAAATGAGCCTTGTATTCACAGACTAGCTTCATACAAGAAGAACAATCATTAATTTTCCAAGAAGAGCAAACCTTCTTGCCAGTCAAACCATGTTCTGGGCTTGATTTTTAGGACACCCTTAGAATACGAAGGCAGTTTAGGACAAATAACCCTAAGTGCAGCCCAATAAGCAATCTCACTCATATCTCAAAAATGTGGTTCTTTTATCTTCAGCCTTCAATTGGTAACAATCTCGGCTAAAGATGGGCATCTGTAAGCATCCCATTTTTTCCACCCTTTGCAAAAGTGAACCAATATGGCAAGTTTTCGGCCTTTCACCCAAAGATTTGTGATTCTCTACTGAACCCCACAGCAGGGTCATGGGCTATTATCTACTTGGATGAATATGTTGTGAAATTATCTTCGAAATGAGACTGAAATCATCAAATTTTGACTTCAAACAAGGAAGATATCGCAGTTTTAAAGTGCAAGGGCATTTACGTAATTATCGTATGTTGCATACATTATCATTCAAACTTCAAGACATCATATCTTGGTCATTTGATATCGGAATCAGATGATTCAAAGGCCAATATTCTTTATTTTCAATCCTCTTCAAAGTGGATGTGCAAAATCCTAGGTAAAAGTCACCAGTGGGCCCCATGCAAGCTTTCATGCAAAATTATCGTTGGAACTTTAAAGCTTCATATCTTTCTCATTCTACATCGGATTCAGATGATTCCAAGGCCATAATTCTTCATTTTTAATGTTCTACAAAGTGAACGTAGAAAATTTGGAATAGATGCTATCGGAAAATTTCATATGGAAGGGTGACAGAAATGGACTATGAAATGTCAACCTTAGTCTAAACCAACTTAATCCAGTTTAGTCTAAGTTAGCCCGGCCCAGCTTAGACCAATCCAGACCAAGTTATGTCAGTCCATATGCATATATAAATATATATATATATCTTATGGATATATTATATGTATTAATACATTTATATGTATATGTATACATATATATATATATATATATATATATATATATATATATATATACATATATATTAGGAAAGAGAGAGGAAAGTGAGGTCGTTGAAGAGAGAGGAAAGAGAAGCCATAGGAAAGAGAATGGGAGAAAGAAAAAGGAAAGAGAGAGAAATAAAAGAAAAAAGAAAAGAAAAAAGGAAAGATTCCCCTTCACGTTTTCTAGAAAGAAAACGTGAAAGAGAGAGGGAGAAAGAAAAAAAAAGGAAGGAAAGAGGAAGGAAAGAAAAAAAAAGAAAATGTTTTTTAAGAAAGAAAATGTGAAAAGAGAGGGAGAAACAAAAAAAGGAAGAAAAAGAAGAAAGAAGAAAAGGAAAGAAGAAAGAAAGGAAAGAGAGAAGGAATTTTCTAGAAGAAGGAAAGAGAGAAAGGAAAGAGTGAAGGGATTTTCTAGAAGAAGAAGGAGAAAAAGGAAAGAAAAGAAGAAGAAAAAAATGTGGGAAGGAATAAAAGAAAGGAAAAAAGAAAAAAATGGAAAGAAAGGATTTTATAGAAGAAAAAAAAGAAGAAAAGGAAGGGAGAGAGAAGAAGGAAAGAGGAAGAGAGCATTTTCTAGAAGAGGGAGAAGAGAAAAGGGAAGGAATAGAAGAAAGGAAAGAAGAAAAAAGGAAGAAAAAAAAAGATTTTTTAGAAAAAGAAGAAAGGAAAGAAGGATCTTCTAGAAGAGGAGAGAAAAAGTATAAATAGGCAAGAGAAGAGAGAAGAGACTCGCTTTTTCCAAACCATAGAGAGAGGAGAACGTGAGTGAGGGAGAGGAGAACGTGTGTGAGAGAGAGAAAATGTGAGAGAGGGAGAAAGAAAGAGAGAAGAAAAGAGAAAAGAAAGAAAAGAGAAGAAGAAAAGTGAGAAAGAGAAGAGAGAGAGAAGCAGAGAGAAGAAGGAGGATTCGCATTCAAAGGGGATTGATACAACCTCCAATCACCCTTCATCGATGGTTTTGCTCGATTTGAGCACAATGTTAGTACTCTAAATAAATTTAGAAGTCGTTAGAAGCTCGAATGCCAATTTTACTTGAAAAAGGCTAATTTCCATGAAATATCAATCATGAATGCTCTATTACATGCTTGTTAATGTTAGGATTCCTATGTCTAACATTTTTCATGAATGATAATTTGTCTAAGCTATTCAATGATGAATTTTTGAATGATATAAAATGATGTTTGATGTTTTTTACAAATTTCATAAAGTGATTTTCTGATCTGAAAATTTTAGATTTAGGATTCAAACTTAAGATGTACATCACATGTATTGTTTCTAAGATTTTAAAGCCAAACTTTTTATGGGAGTCTCTCTGATATGTTAAAAGACTACCCTAAATATTTTGTTTCATTTGGAATTGGAAAAATATATCAAACAATTTGTCTTTGACATTGCTGTTTTTTTTGGATGTAATGCAATCCTCCATTAGAAAGTCTCTAGACAAAGGTCTTATGGCCATAACCATAAAATCCACTTAATATGAAATTTTAAGACATGAAAGTCTTATAAAAAATGACACTAGTTTCATATTTGTTCAATTTTTTATTGAATTGATATCAATTTTTAAGTGCATAGTGTTCTGATTTTGAATCTATCATGATGTACTGATTTGCATGATTGAAAAGAGTCATTTTTCACAAAGAAAATGTACTGTTTTAACTTATTTTTCTTAATGAAATTTTAGATCAGACAGTTATCTACATAGACATATGTCTGTATTTAATTTTCATTAAGAATAAAATTTTATTTGGAATTTATGGTGCAACTGGTTAAAAATCCAGAACAGATTTGACCAGTGCACATGTTCGGTCTTAGGGCATATCTTTGACCTATTTTTGCTTTCTTTTGGGATTCAAATCCTTTATATGAAATATAATATATTAAGTCATCGTTTTATGAAAAAAGGTTGAGCATGATTTGAGTTTTGAAAGACCTACTTATGGTCATTCTTGTATAATGTGACAAATCTGAATACAGTTCATAGTTTTATCCATTATCTGAAACCTTGTGTCACAACTTTGACAGTTCTGAGTCATTAAACTTCCCAAATTTCTCATAAAAATTACAATTTTTCAAATAACATTGAACGTATGTTTTTTTTTTTGATAATTTTGCACTTTTCAAAAAAAGGTTTCATTGATGTCTCATTCATTATAACATCAATGATTGTTTTAATGAATTCTGTCATATTTGGATAAATGGCTATATTTGGAGCATTCATATGCTTTATTTGGATTGTGCATACGATGTTTGTCACATTCTATGTATTGCTATTTTTGATAGAATAGATAAATTTTTATCATATTTTAGCAAAATCTTAATAATTACTATTTTTAAGTCCTACTATGCTTAAAAAATAGCATATAAGATCTATCCTTTGTTGAAAAATTTTATGTCATATATGCATTCAATGATTGGTACTTACCATATTGATATATAGATGCATATTAGATCATGCATATTAGATCATGCCATATTAGATCTTGCCATATTAGATCTTGTCATGCTTAGATATTGTCATATTAGATCTTGCTAAGGGTGTCAATGGGCCTGTCTAAGCCGGTTTCGGTCCGAGCTAAACCGGTGTCGGGTTTTATAAGCCCAGCCCAAAACATGTCCATTAAGAATTCGGGCTGGGGTGGGCTGCGCTGGACACAATAACTAACAGGCTGGTCCGGTGTCGGTTTGTTATCGGGCTGGGTTTATTGAGGTGATTTCGGGTTGGTTCGGTCCGGATCGGGCTTATCGGGCTTATCGGGCCCCTTTTATATGTAAACTATACAGCCTATTTTATTATTTCTATCTATAAAATTAGCATTATTCCTTCCATATGTATGTAATTTAATAAACTATAACAATTAACATAATCTTTTCAACTATAGATTCACATAATCTTCTAGTTCATGAAATGAACTCTAATAATGTAACACAATCTATTAAAATTTAAAACCATTAAAATTAAGAAATTGGGCCCGAACGGACCTTACCGGTGTTCGGGTTGGGTTTTATCGGTTTGGGCTAATTCGGGCTTCTTAACGGACCGGTCCGGTTTGGATTCGATTTGGGCTGAAACGGTGTCAGGCATTACAAGTTCAGACCAAAACTTGTCCATTAAGGCTCGGTCCGGACTGGATTCGGGTTATATCTGGCTGGCTCGGTCCGTGCTACCAGGCTGGGCCCAGTTTTGACACCCTTAGATCTTGCCATGCTTAGATCTTACCATATTAGGTTCTTGCCTTATTTGCAATACATGCCATATTAGGGAGATTTTCATAATCTTACTATATGATATGATAGTTACCATAAATATCATACATGCCAAGCTTAAAATATTCTTTTTTGGAAATAATTTAATTTATGCTGCACCTTAGTTGAACTGCCATATCTGTACACCTAGCAATCATATTAGGTGTGGGGACGTGCATTTAGGCACCCACATTCTTGGGAAGGGCATAATGGGAATAATAAAAACCTTAATAAAGAAAGAAAATACTTTGCCAAACTTTTTAAAATTAGAGCTTAGGTTAAAAAGGATAATTCAGGACAATTTTGCCCCTCGATAAACCCTAAACCTAGAATAGGTTCTCAACCCTAATCCTAGAATAGGTTCTAAACCCTAAACCTAGAATAGGTTCTCAAGAAAGGGTCTTTGCTACTACTAAAAACCTAACAAAACTAAAAAAAAAATGCGGGTTCTCGCCTACCGTCTAAGATCAGAGGATCCAAGTTATAGAGTTTGTGATGCTCCATGCGCCCCTCAATCAAATTCAACATCGGAAACATCACAACATCTTGGTGATGTTCCTACCAAAGGCTCTTTTCCCTCCCTAATAAACGCTGGAAAGGAAGTTGGTCCCCTCTCCTTAATGGTTCGTATGAAATCTTTCCTGTTAAGTACATCTAGCCCGAGTTGTTTACCCAAAGATATGTGCCAAACCAAGGAAGTTGTTCGACAGTGCAACCAGGACCCCTATCTCCTCGATTGAAGAAGGGCTGATGCTTAAGGAAATAAAGGCGTAAGGAAGCTGAATGATAGCGTGATAGAGAGAGGGAGCGATCGTAGAGTTTGGAGAGGGTAACTTCGCACTTCGACCAATTAAAGAAAGACGCCACTAGACCAAAGAGGTGTCGCTTAACGATACAAAGAGACTACGAATGCTAGGTGCTTTGTTGCCCTATTATCAAGACAACCTAGAACAGGTTATTTCCATCAGCCTAAACTATGCGGATTCTAATTCCTAGGTCAAACCCTAGGATACGTATGCCATTTGGGGGAAACCCAAATTCGGATCCACACCTTAGTCCACTCGGATTATCCATAGATCCACTAGGATATCCACCCATCAGCCCGAACTATGTGGATTTTGATTCCTAGGTCAAACCCTAGGATACGTAGGCCATTTGGGAGAAACCCAAATTCGGATCCACACCTTAGTCCACTCGGACTATACATTGATCCACTAGGATATCCATCCATCATTTTGAACTACGCAGATTCTGATTCCTAGGGCAAACCCTAGGATACGTAGGCTATTTGGGAGAAACTCAAATTCGGATCCACACCTTAGTCCACTTGGACTATCCATAGATCCACTAGGATATCCATTCCCATTCAACCCAAATTTTGAACAACGCAGACTCTGATTCCTAGGGCAAACCTTAGGATACGTAGGCCATTTGGGAGAATCCCAAATTTGGATCCACACCTTAGTCCACTCGGACTATCCATAGATCCATTAGGATATTTATCCACATTTTGACCCAAATAGGGTTATCCACATTTTAACCCAAATAGGGTTATCCACGTTCAAACCCAGAAAGGGTTATCCATTCTTAGATCCACTAGGACTATCTATTAGTCCACATGGACTATCCATGTCACACCCCAATTCTGCACCATTCCGAACGGTGTGATGAACGGCTAATAAACCAACGGTTCAACCAAGATCTCTAATAGGAAGTATCCATTAAAAATAAAACCATGCACATCCACAACCATAATCAGAATAAATACACAATAGCGGAAGTCTTATAGTAATGAACCGAGAACTCTAAATGTAATAATCATGATTAAAATATCAAGTTATTGTTGTATCAACTGAGACATAAATAAATAAAATACCAATTACATCCTTTTATAAATTCAAATAAATCCTAATAGAATACGCATGAGTTGCACTCGCATGAGGGGTCATGCGCATCCTCTAAGTCTTCAAGGTCCATTGCAGCAACAGGCGCATACACCGGATCATTCATATAATCTGCAACTGAAGTACCTGCATCATCAACTAAAAAAAATATTTGACTTCGAGAGGGTGAGCACACATCATGGCTCAGTGAGCAAACAAAACAATGCAACAAACATATGATGCACTCAATTCATATCTTTGGTATGATTTATAAGTTTGCAATGTGCTATAGAAAGGATAGGTGGTCGCTGCACCTCTATGCACGAGAGTGTGGATACGCCCAATGAAAACGGCACTGTCGCCCACAACACCCATAATGGCACAATATACCCCGATGAAAATGGCATCGAAGTACCGGTTGATACCATCCCTACCCGCACCATGTACACCAGCCAAACACAAACATTCACATGCCTATTCCTATCATCATCATCATCATCATGTTATAATCAATAAATTTAAATATGCATGAACAGTAATAATAGAAATATTGGATGACATGTTGAATGCACATTACAAGCATACACGCATAGAATCAATCATGGTATTGGACTCAAGAAATAAAATAGTTTATTATTAACCAATTAGTTTAGGTCTTGTTCCCTCACCTTTACTTGATCGTAGGTCCTCTTTCAAACTTTAAGAATCAACTATATATCAATATTATATCACTAGAAGACCTAACCAAGTCGATAGAATTTAATTAGAATTAATTCAGACTTTAAAAAGCATGTTGTTAACTGGGGTTCGATGCAAGGGTCGGAGGTTCCATCGACCCTGGGTGCGACCACCCACAGTTTGGACTTCTCGAACACTAGGGGTCGATGATCAGGGTCTGGTAGGGTCGATTGGCCATCGACCCCCCATGCAACCCCCTGTGGGTTTAGTTAATTTTTTCCTTCTACAGTCCATTCTTCGTGTTTGGGGTCCTATGGCTTGCTTCTACAATCCATTCCACACATGTTCTATGGTCTAGAACCGTAATTCACTCACCTATATGGCTTTCATGATTTCCTCCATGGTTTTCCATGAAAACCTAACCATGGGTAGATGATTTGGGATTCTCCTAGATCATTCCCTCTTCTCTATCTATTCTAAGGTCTGTAGAATTACATGGAGATAGTATCCATACCTGAGAATTAGGCTTTTTTCTCTGAAGCCTTCTCTTTGATCTTCTTCTCCACTTTCCTTCTCTTCTCTTTCTCTTTCTCTTCACTTCTCTTTCTCTCAATCCAATTAGGGTTCTAAAAGGAGTGAAAGAGGCTTAGGGACATCCTATTTATAGAGTAGAAACTCCCAAAATAAGTTCCGTGGAGATTAGGAAGGAATCCCGTTGAAATTTGGAAAGTTTTCAAATCACGGTTTCTGTCGGTAGACTGGGGGTCGATGAGGGGGTCGGAGATCCCGTCGACCCCTGGTTCTTAAAATGTCTGACCCCCGGTACAAAACTAAGGGTCTGACTTTTATACTGGGGGGGTCTAACCCTCCCTTGCTGGGTATGCAACCCTCCCCCCTATTTTTAGTGTTTCTGGGTCAGTTTAATACCTGGGATCGTGATCTCCTTCACGCACTTGATCCATTTGGTTCTACCATGATGGGTAGACCTGGTTCAAAGTGGTAAGACCGGGTTAGTTCGATACGGGTCTTACAACTCCCCCTACTTATAAAAATTTTATCCTCAAAATTATACATACCTTCTGAGTCGAATAAATGAGGGTATTGCTTTCGCATAGCATTCTTTTCTTCCCATGTGATTTCTTCCATGTCCCTACTTCTCCAGGTGACCTTAACATAATAGATATCTCGGTTGCGTAGTCGTTGAACCTTTCGACTGGTGATTTCAGTTGGTGTTACTTCAAATGTCAAGTCATCAGTGAAATCAGGTAGATCTACTGTCAGAACGTGCGTTGGATCTTTGACATACTTCTTCAATAAGGAAATATGAAATACATCATCCACACTTGACATAGATGGTGGTAGTGCTAACTGGTAAGCCACTTTCCCATGCTTAGCTAGAATCTCATATGGCCCAACATATCTTGGACTTAGTTTCCCTTTCTGTCCGAACCGTTTCAGTCCTTGCATAGGCGATACTTTTAAGAATACTTTATCACCCACGACGAACTCAAGGTCTCGGCGTCGGGTATCGGCATATTGCTTCTGACGATTCTGAGCTGTTCTCACACTTTCTTTGATAATGTTGACCACTTGACAAGTCTCTTCAACAAATTCCGGTCCAACAATACTACATTCCCTAACTTCATTCTGAAACAAAGGAGTTGAATACTTTCTACCATACAGTGCTTTATAGGGTGACATCTGTATAGTAGTCTGGTAGCTATTATTATAAGCAAACTCAATCAGTGGTAACTTTGCATCCCATGATCCTTTAAAATCAATTACACATGCTCGAAGCATATCTTCTAGAATCTCAATTGTACACTCTGACTGTCCATCTGTCTGTGGCTAAAATGCAGTACTAAACTTCAATGTTGTACCCATAGCCTTTTGCAATCCTTCCCAGAAATTTGAAGTAAATCATGGATCTCTATCTGACACAAAGCTTTCAGGTACACCATGTAATCGCACAATGTTATCCACATACAGCTTAGCTAACCTCTCCAGTGTATACTAAGGTGGTATAGGTATAAAGCGAGCTGTTTTTGTCAGCGGTCTACAATCACCCAAACTGTGTCAACTACTCGAGGAGTCAATGGTAATCCCGTGACGAAGTCCATAGTGATGCAATCCCATTTCCATGCTGGTTTCGATAACGGCTGTAACAGTCCTGTCGGTCTTTATCGTTCAGCCTTTACATTCTGACAATTTAGGCATTGAGACACGGACTTAGCTACGTCTGCTTTCATTCCTCTCCACTAATATAGTTTCTTTAGATCATGATACATTTTTTTACTTCCAGGATGTATCGAATAGATGGTGGTATGGGCTTCTTTCATCAATCGGTGTCTAATGTCTAAGCTTTCTGTTTCGGGTACACATATTCTTCCTTTGTACTTCAGTTTCTTTTCTTCATCAAAAGTGAACTCAGGGTTAGTTCTACCTTTTTCGATGTCTTCTTGTACCGTTCTTAGGTAAGGGTCTGATTTGATAGTGTCTTCACTTCATCGACTATATCCGGTATAATTTTCAATGCGGCGAACATATTTGAAAACCGATGAATAAACCCTTGGTTGGCTGATCCATTTGGTGCAACTATCACAAACTACTCATTACCGTACTTGAATACCTTTCTGGTAGTACACATTGCGGCAGTTGTGCTAACCTCTCCTTGAGATTTTATCATTGCCTTTCTGCTCAACGCACCGGCTACTACATTAGCTTTTCCTGGATGATACTGAATATCACAATCATAGTCTTTCAATAGTTCTAGCCATCTTCTTTGTCTCATATTCAGCTCCTTCTGATTAAATAATTAAGTAAGACTTTTATGGTCTGATTTAATCTGAAACTTCTCCCCGTACAGATAATGTCTCCATATTTTAACAGCATGTACTACTGTCGCTTGTTCCAAATCATGAGTGGGGTAGTTCTTTTCATGTGTCTTCAGTTGTCTTGAGGCATATGCAATTACTTGTTCTCCTTGCATAAGTACACATCCTAATCCCAGTCCTGACGCATCGGTGTACAAGATAAATGATTGTTCTAGAATCGGGATGGTTAAGATTGGAGCTGATATCAATCTAGCCATCGAGGTTTGAAAACTCTTCTCGCATTTATCCGTCCAGACAAACTTCTCGCCCTTCTTAGTCAAACTGGTAAGAGGTACGGTAATTCGAGAATAGTCTTCCACAAATCTTCGATAATACCCAACTAGACCCAGTAAACTTCTAATTTCCGCAACGCTCTTCGATGCTTCCCACTTTACAATAGCCTCGATCTTGCTGGGATCCATTTTAATTCCTTCAATGGATACTACATGGCCTAGAAATGTGACTTCCTTTAGCCAAAACTCACACTTTGAAAATTTGGCATAGAGCTTTTCCTTCCGTAATCGCTGCAGAGCGGCGTTTAGATTCTTAATATGAGTTTCCTCATCTTTGGAGTAGACCAATATATCATCGATGAATACAATAACCGACGTATCCAACATATCATGGAATACCCGATTCATAAGTTCCATAAAGGTTGCTGGTGCGTTCATCAATCCAAATGACATGACCAAAAATTCATAATGTCCATATCTGGTCCTGAATGCTGTCTTGGGAATATCACCATCCTTAATCTTCAGTTGATGGTAGCCTGACCGAAGATCGATCTTGGAGAATACTTTGACACCTTGCAACTGATCAAATAGTTCATCGATCCGAGGCAATGGATACTGATTCTTGATTGTCAGTTTCTTCAGTTCTCGGTAGTCTATACACAAGCGAACGCTACCATCCTTTTTCTTCATGAATAATACTGGCGCTCCCCATGGTGATATACTAGGGCGAATGTAACCCTTGTCCAGCAGTTCTTGTAGTTGTACTTTCAATTCCTTCAGTTCGGTAGGAGCCATTCAATAAGGTGCTTTCGATACTGGTGCGGCTCCAAGTATAAGATCTATCACAAACTCTGTAGCTCGGTCGGGTGGTAATCCTGGTAGTTCCTCAAGAAATACGTCCGGATAGTCTCGCACGACATCAATATCCTCCATTTGTGGTGCTTCCTTGGTAAGTTCGACCACAGATACTAAATACCCGACTGCTCCTTTCTTAAGGCACTTCTTAGCCTTTAGCGCAGAGAGTATGAGCTTTCATTTATGGGGAAGTTTGGTTCCGAAAAACTAAATTCTGCTCCTTCTTTGTCTTTAAATGTTAGCTTCTTTTCGGCACACAATAGATTTGCAGAATGCCGAGCTAACCAGTCCATTCCCAAGATGACGTCAAAGTCTGCCATCTCAAGTTGGATCAAGGTTGCATCCAAAGTCTTTTCATTAATAAGAACTAGACATGGTCCATAACCTTTTTCTAACTCCACTTCTAATCCCATCGATGATCGTACAAGCAGTTTGTAGTCTAAGGATTTAATGGGTAAATTCAACTTCTTTCCAAATGACACAGATATAAAGGAATGAGTAGCTCCTGAGTCAAAGAGTACTCTGGCGGGTATGCCATTAATAGGTACGATACATGTGATTTGTTTTAACTTAGTCTACATGCTCATACAATGTAATACAACTTTAAAGGTTTAGGTCATACCTGTGACCACATCGGGCGATGCGGCAGCATCCTCAGATGTAACAGCATAAACTCGTCCTTGATGTAGCTGCTTCCTTGGCTTAGGACACTCTCTTGCCATATATCCCGTTTGATTGCAGTTACAACACCTTGGAGCTTCAGTATTTGGCCTTGGCTGTTGTTGAGGTACTGGGGTAGTCTTGGGTGCAGCGGTAAAACCTTGAGTATGAAAGGGTTTGTATGTCTTGTTATTACCTCCGTTATATGAATTTCCAGCTGGCCTTTTCATACCTCAGTTCTGGAATAGATAGCTCTCTTTCTGGCTTAACTCTATAACTCGAGCAATTTGCACAGCTTCATTATAAATCTTCTTGTCCGTGCCCAGAACATGCTCCCTGATACTTCCTCTAAGTCCCGTGACAAACCTACGGGTCTTAGTGTCTTCCTCTTGCATGTTGAGTGGTGCAAAAAAAAAAGCTCTTCATAATGCTGGTGATAAGCATCCATTATCATCTGTCCCTGATATAAACTCATGAACTTCTTCTCCATAGAATCCTTGAAGCTTCGTGGAAAGTACTTCTCAAAGAAAGCTTCTTTATATATAGCCCAGGTCAATAGGGCGTGCTTGGTTATCAAATAATCCCTTGTAGGTTTCCACCAATGATGCGCATCACCTTTTAGCATGAAGGTGGCACATAATACCTTCTCCTCCTCTGTAATAGTCATCATTAGAAAATTTCTCTCCATTTCGTCGATCCAGTGTGCTGGCCATAGCGGATCAGACGGTTTATCGTTTCATCTTTAAGAATCTCTCGATGAGTCGAGAGTGATCCAGCTGATTAGGAGCATATGCCCCATATATAGGTAGTGGATACTAAAAATTACCCAGAACTACCTCAGGATGTGGTACTGGGATCTGTGCAGCTGGTGGGTGAGGTGCTGGGTGGTTACCCACCGGTGTTGCACTGGCTTGTCCAGCCGACATAGGTGTCACACCCCAATTCCGTACTATTCAGAATGATGTGATGAACCGCTAGCGAACCAATGGTTCAACCAAGATCTCAAGTAGGCTATATCCGTTTTATCTAAACCTCATACATCCACATTAATAATCAGAGTAAATACACAATAGCATAAGTCTTATAGTAAAATGAACTAAGAAATCTAGATGTGATAATCATATATAGGGAGCAAATTATTCTGTATCAACTAAGACATAAATAAATATCAATTACATGTCTTTACTAAATCCAAATAATTAAAAATAAAATCTAATCGAATACGCATGAGTTGCACTCGCAAGAGGAGTCATGCGTATCCACTTCGTCTTCAACTTCCATCGCCGTCATGTGCTCGTACACTGAAGCGTTGACATAATCTTTGATGGTAGTACCTGCATCATCAACTAAAAATATTCGACATCGAGAGGGTGAGCACACATCATGGCTCAGTGAGCAAATAAAACAATGCAACAATACATATGCATGCATTCCATTCATATCTTTGGTCTGGTTTAAATTTTGCAGTGCGCAATAGAAAGGTTCGGTGGTCAAAAGTTACCGTTTATTTACCCCTCCTCTATACACAGGGTGTGGAAGTCCGCCCAAAGGTTAACGTTTATTGTTGTCCCCATCCACCCTACCATAACATTGTACAACAAAGGTTAACGTTTACTGCTGTACAGTGTCAGACCAACACGTAAGCCCCTACTGGCGAGGGCTTGCAAACTAGGCTCGCAACTAACCAATCATAATGCCAAATAGTGTATCCAAGGCCTCACCCCAGCATCCCTCAGAACGCCATAGAGGTAGAGCTAAGGCCCCCCGGTAGAGTCAGTGACTACAAGGACCGAGACCAACTCCCCTGATACTCTACGACGTAATAGTTCTACTACAATAATGGTGATACGACGATGCTAATGCACAAGACTTGAGTTAGAGATAGAGCTAAAGTGCTGAGGCCCGGCCTATGACACCCCCCCTGATACTCGCTCGCATCAAGTTCACCAACCACACACATACATTCACATGCCTATTCCTATCATCATCATCTTCATCATGTTATAAACAATAAAGTAAATATGCATGAACAATAAATAGAAATATTGGATGACATGTTGAATGCACATTACAAGCATATTCGCATAGAATCAAGCATAGCATTGGACTAAAGAAATAAAAATAGTTTGTTATTAACCAATTAGTTTAGATCTTGTTTCCTCACCTTTAATTGATCGTAAGTCCTCTTTCAAGCTTTAAGAATCAACTATATATCGATATTATAACTCTAGAAAACCTAACCAAGTCGATAGAATTTAATTAGAATTAATTCGGACTTTAAAAAGCATGCTGCTAACTGGGGGTCGATGCTAGGGTCAGAGTCTTGATCGACCCTGGGTGCGACCACCCCTATTATGGACTTTCCGAACACTGGGGGTCGATGCTCAGGGTCTGTTAGGGTCGATTGGCCATTGACCCCCATGCGACCCCCTGTGGGTTTTGTTAATTTTTCTTCCTTCAGTCCATTATTCATGTTTGGGGTCCTATGGCTTTCTCCTACAGTCCATTCCACACAAGTTCTATGGCCTAGAACCGTGGTTTATTCACCTATATAGATTTCATGATTTCCCCCATGGTTTTTCATGAAAACCTAACCATGGGTGGATGATTTGGGTTCCTCCTAGATAATCCCCTCTTTATTATCTACTCTAAGGTCTTAAGAAATTCATGGAGATAGTATCCATACCTGAGAAGTATGCTTCTTCCTCTGAATCCCTTCTCCTTGGTCTTCTTCTCCACTTTCCTTTTCTTCTCCTTCTCTTCCTTCTCTTCTCTTTCTCTCAATCCAATTAGGGTTGTAAAAGGAGTGAAAGAGGCTTAGGGACGTCCTATTGATAGGGTAGAAACTCCTAAAATAAGTCCCATTGAGATTACGAAGGAATTCCATTGAAATTAGGAAGGTTTCCTAATTTTTGGTTCGAATTGTTTTTACCGACTACCGAGGGTCGATAGGGGGGTCGGAGATCCCGTCGACCCCTTGTTCTTAAAATGTCTGACCCCCCATGTAAAACTGGGTGTCTGACTTTTATACTGAGGGGTCCGACCCTCCCTTGCTGGGTATGCAACCCTCCCCTTATTTTGAGTTTTTTGGGTCAGTTTAATACCATGGATCGAGATCTCCTTCACGCACGTTATCCAATTGGTTCGACCATGATGGGTAGACCTGGTTCAAGGTGGTAAGACCGGGTTAGTTTGATACGGGTCTTACAACTCCCCCCTACTTATAAAAATTTTGTCCCCGAAATTGTTCATACCTTCTGAGTCGAATAAATGAGGGTATTGCTTTAGCATAGCATTCTCTTCTTCCCATGTAATTTCTTCCATGTCTCTACTTCTCCAAGTGACCTTAACATAATAGATATCTCGGTTGCGTAGTCGTTGAACCTTTCGGCTGGTGATTTCAGTTGGTGTTACTTCAAATGTCAAATCATCACTCAAATCAGGTAGATCTACTGTTAGAACGTGCGTTGGATCTTTGACATACTTCTTTAATAAGAAAATATGAAATACATCATGCACACTTGATATAGATGGTGGTAGTGCTAACTGGTAAGCCACTTTCCCACGCTTAGTTAGAATCTCATATGGCCCGACATATCTTGGACTTAGTTTGCCTTTCTGTTCGAACCGTTTCAATCCTCGCATAGGTGATACTTTTAAGAATATTTTATCACCCACGACGAACTCAAGATCTCTGGGTCGAGTATCTGCATATTGCTTCTGACGATTCTGAGTTGTTCTCATTCTTTCATTTATAATGTCGACCACTCGACAAGTCTCTTCAACAAATTACGGTCCAATAATACTACGTTCCCTAACTTCATTCCAAACCAACGGAGTTCGACACTTTCTGCCATACAGTGCTTCATAAGGTGACATCTGTATAGTAGCCTGATAGCTATTGTTTTACGCGAACTCGATCAGTGGTAACTTTTCATCCCATGATCCTTTGAAATCAATTTCACATGCTCGTAGCATATCTTCTAGAATCTAAATTGTATGCTCTGACTGTCCATCTGTCTGTGGATGGAATGCTGTAATAAACTTCAATGTTGTACCCATAGCCTTTTGCAATCCTTCCCAAAACTTTGAAGTAAATCGTGGATCTCTATCGGACACAATGCTCTCTGGTACACCGTGTAATCGAACAATATTATCCACATACATCTTTGCTAACCTCTCTACTGTATACTTAGGTCGTATCGGTATAAAGCGAGTTGTTTTAGTCAGGCGGTCTGCAATCACCCGAACTGCGTCAACTACTCGAGGAGTCAACGGTAACCCGATGATGAAGTCCATAGTGATGCAGTCCCATTTCCATGCCGGTTCCGGTAACGGCTGTAACAGTCCTGTGGGTCTTTGTCGTTCAACCTTTACTTTTTGACAATTTAGGCATTGAGACACGAACTTAGCTACATCTGCTTTCATTCCTCTCCACTAATATAATTTCTTTAGATCATGATACATTTTTGTACTTCTCGGGTGTATTGAATAGATGGTGGTATGGGCTTCTTTAATCAGTCGGTGTCTAATGTTCACACTTTCTGTTTCTGGTACACATATTCTTCCTTTGTACTTGAATACCTTCTCTTCGTCCAAGGTGAACTCAGGGTTAGTTCTACCTTTTTCGATATCTTCATGTACCGTTCTCAGGTAAGGGTCTGATTTGATAGCTGTCTTCACTTCATCAATTATATCCGGTATAATCTTCAATGCAGCGAACATATTGGAAAACCGTTGAATAAACCCTTGGTTGGCTGATCCATCTGTTGTATCTATCACATACTGCTCATTGCCGTGATTGAATACCGTTCCAGTAGTACACATTGCTGCAGTTGTGCTAACCTCTCCTTGAGATTTTATCATTGCCTTTCTACTCAACGCATCCGCTACTACATTAGCTTTCCCTGGATGATACTTGATATCACAATCATAGTCTTTCAAAAGTTCCAGCCATCTTCTTTGTCTCATATTCAACTCCTTTTGATTAAATAGATAAGTAAGACTTTTGTGGTCCGATTTAATCTGGAATTTCTCTCCATATAGGTAATGTTTCCATATCTTGACAGCATGCACCACTGCCGCTAACTCCAAATCATGAGTGGGATAATTTTTCTCATGTGTCTTTAACTGTCTTGAGGCATAAACAATTACTTGTTCTCCTTGCATAAGCACACATCCTAATCCCAGTCCTAACGCATCGGTGTACAAGACAAATGGCTGTCCTGGAACAGGAATAGTCAAAATCAGAGCGGATATCAATCTGGTCTTCAAGGTTTGGAAGCTCTTCTCGCATTTATCGGTCCACACAAACTTTTCACCTTTCTTAGTCAAACTGGTGAGAGGTACGAATATTCTTCCATAAATCACCGATAATAAACAGCTAGACCCAAAAAACTTCTAAATTCTGCAACGCTCTTTGGTGCTTCCCACTTTACAATAGCCTCGATCTTGCTGGGATCCACTTTGATTCCTTCAACGGATACTACATAGCCTAGGAAGGCGACTTCAGTTAGCCAAAACTCACACTTGGTAAATTTGGCATACAACTTCACTTTCCATAAACGTTGTAGAGTGGCGTTGAGATTTTTAATATGGGTTTCCTTGTCCTTGAATATACCAGTATATCATCAATAAATATAATAACCGACGTATCCAACATATCATGGAAAACCCGGTTCATAAGTTCCATGAAAGTTGCTGGTGCGTTTGTTAATCCAAAAGACATGACCAAGAATTCATAATGTCCATATCTGGTCCTGAAAGCTGTCTTAGGAATATCACCATCTTTAATCTTCAACTGATGGTAGCCTGACCGAAGATTGATTAGAAAATACTTTTGCTCCTTGCAACTGATCGAACAAGTCATCGATCCAAGGTAGTGGATATCGATTCTTGATTGTCAGTTTGTTCAACTCCCGATAGTCGATACATAATCGAATCCTTCTTCTTTACGAACAATACCGGGTGCTCCCCCATGGTGATATACTTGGGTCAAATATAACCCTTGTCCAGTAGTTCTTGTAGTTGTATTTTCAATTCCTTTAGTTCAGTAGGAGCCATTCGATAAGGTGCTTTTGATACTGGTGCGGCTCCAGGTATAAGATCTATCACAAACTCTGTGGCTCGGTCGGGTGGTAATCGTGGTAGTTCCTCAGGAAATACGTCGGGGTAGGCCCGCACGACATCAATATCTTCCATCCATGGTGATTCTTTGGTTAGATCGACCACTAACACTAAATACCCGACTGCTCCTTTCTCAAGGCACTTCTTAGTCTTTAGTGCTGAGAGTATGAGCTTGCGTTTGCGGGGAAGTTTGGTTCCCAAAAAACTGAATTCTTCCCCTTCTTTGTCTTTAAATGTTAGCTTCTTTTCAACGCATAATAGGTTCGCAGAATGCCGAGGTAACCAGTCCATTCCCAAGATGACGTCAAAGTCTGTCATCTCAAGTTGGATCAAGGTTGCATCTAAGGTTTTCTCACCAATGAGAACTGGACATGGCCCATAACCTTTTTTTAATTCTAATTCTAATCCCACCGGTGACCGTACAAGTAGTTTGTAGTCTAATGTTTTGATGGGTAAATTCAACTTCTTTCCAAATGACACAAATATAAAAGAATGAGTAGTTCCTGAGTCAAAGAGTACTCTGGCGGGTATGTCATTTATAGGTACGATACCTGTGATTTATTTTAACTTAGTCTACATGCTCACACAATGTAATACAACTTAAAAGGTTTTAGTCATACCTGTGACCACTTTGGGTGATGCGGCAGCATCATCAGATGTAACAGCATAAATTCGTCCTTGATGTAGCTGCTTCCTGGGCTTAGGACACTCCCTTTCCATATGCCCCTCTTGATTGCAATTATAGCATTTTGGACCTTCAGTATTTGGCTTTGGCTGCTGTTGAGCTACTGGGGTAGTCTTGGGTGCAGCAGTAAAGCCTTGAGCACGGAAGGGTTTGAATGTCTTGTTATTCCCTCCGTTATAAGCATTTCCAGCTGGCCTTTTTATACTTCTGTTTTGCATGAAATAACTCTCCTTCTGGCTCGATTCTATAACTCGATCAATTTGCACAGCTTCATTATATATTTTCTTCTCCAAACCTAGAACATGCTCTCTGATGCTTCCTCTAAGTCCCGTGACTAACCTACGGGTCTTAGTGTCTTCTTCTTGCATGTTGAGTGGTGCAATGAAAAACAACTCTTCATAACACTGTTGATATGCATCCACAGACATCTGTCCCTGATATAAACTCAAGAACTCCTTTTCCATAGAATCTTTGAAGCTTCGGGGAAAGTACTTCTCAAAGAAAGCTTCTTTATATATAGCCCAGGTCAATAGGGCATGCTTGGTTAATAGGTAGGCCCTGGTAGATTTCCACCAATGATGTGCATCACCTTTTAGCATAAAGGTGGCACATAATACCTTCTCTTCTTCTGTAATAGTCATCATCAGAAAATTTCTCTCCATCTCATCAATCCAATGTGCTGGCCATAAAAGATTGGACGGTTTACCATTAAACTCCTTGGGTTTCATCTTTAAGAATCGCTCGACCAGTCGGGAGTGGTCCATTTGATTTTGAGGGTATGCTCCAAACATAGATTGTGGATACTAGTAATTAACCTGAACCGCTTCAGGACCTAGTACTGGAATCTATGCAGCTGGTGGTTGAGGTATTTGAGGTGCTGGGTGGTTACTCACTGGTGCTGCACTTGTTTGTCCAGTTGGCATTGGTGTAGCATGTGCTGCCTGAAACATTATTCCCATTGCTGCTTGCATTTGAGCCTGTGCTTGTTGTATTTGTTGTAGCCGTTGTGCTAGGTTCATAACCACGGTTGCCAGTTCCGGTGGTGGAGGTGGCAAGTTTGTAGGATTTTCCTAACCCAGGTTTACTAGTGGTGCAACCTACGAATTACCCTGTGCATATATATTTTCTTGACTGGCTTCCTCCACGGGTGGTGGTGGTGGAACTGCGTTTTGGCTCTGCCTGGTTACTCTACGCCCAACCATATTTTCCCTCTGATAATGGTGATGCCTGAAAATCATTAAAAGACGTGAGGCAATCATTTATACTTCATGTAGATAGGCTAACCAATGTTATTTTCAAAATTTTCAGATCATTCTATGAAAAAATACTGTCTTTTCTATGCAGGGTCGATGGTGGGGGTCGATGGTATGTCCGACCCTAGGATTCGACCCTGGGAAATCACCCATATTTCCCGAGAACCAGGGGTCGATGGGGGGTCAATATGGGTATCCGACCCTCAGTGCGACCCCTAGTTCTCTGTCAGGTTCCCGAGAGCCGAGGGTCGATGCGGGGGTCGATATGGGGGTCGATTGTTCTAATCGAATTCTCCGACCCCGGACAAAAAATCAGATTTTTAAGGTCCGATTCTGAGTTCATTTTCCATTCTTCCTTCTCCGTTTTGACTTGTCTCCTTTACATGGTTTTAGGTTTTCTTTTCTAGGTTTTCACCCGTATATCTCGTTTTCTTCAAATTAAACTTTTTCCAGCCATAAAAATTTGATTTTTATTAGGGGCTTTTGTTGTTTGTGAGTCAATGGATGAAAGCCCTCAAAAATATTCGAGTTTCATCGGTTGGTTATCGAGAAACTAGAAATTTTCACTTTTTGCCCTAATTCTGGCAAAATTTTGAATTTCTTGAAATTTCTTGCAATTCAATCTAATTAGTTGCAATTTCTGCCTGATTAAGTCTCACAAGTTAGTTTAGGATCTATGTAAGTCCTCCTACCCATGTATATGGGTGAAAAGTGAGGTTTTTATCCAATTTACATCGTTATTATGTCAAAATTTCAGATTTTTCTACTTTCTAATACATTATCTGTTTTTCCTTGTGGTTTGCAGATATTATGGTCCGTACCAAGGTACCCAGAGTTTATGACAGTCTTCGTTTCCATTCCAATGAAGCTGAGGCATAGTATGCCCACTACGCTCGCAAAAAGGTAGAGGGAGGTCGCAAGGTGAACTTGGCTGAGTTTGCCTTGTTCAATGTGGAGAGAGCATTTGGTGATATGGGATGGCTCCCTGTCATCACTTATGACGCATGTACCTGCCCTGACTTGGTACGCCAGTTCTATTGTAACCTCCAGGTGGTGGGGGATTACAATGATGTGGAGAGTGGTGATGAGCTGCGCATCACGACCTACGTCAAGGGAGTTGACATCTCATTTGATTATCCGTAGCTAGCCGACTTACTGGGCATTTCCTATGCTGGCCCCATGGTGTTCTGTGCTCCTAGAGAGCCCCAGTTCTTTTCTCTACAGATGAGGGCTGAGATCGATAGCCAGCTCATCCGACCTGATCGCTGGCAGATGAAAGCGAGTTGTCTGCGCTCAGATCCATGGGTATATTACAAGATCATCCAGCATAACCTGATACCGCAGAGTGGTCATTATGAGAGGATCTCCCAGTTGACCCAGTATCTATTATACTGTATATGCACTAGGCAGCCCGTCTGCCTTCCATACATCATCATGCGTACCATGATCAGTGCCATATTGCCCAGTCATACTGGCAACCTTCCTTACGGACGCATGATCACTACCTTGCTTACCCGCCTGGGGGTTGATTTAGTGGATGAGAAGATTCAGGAGAAGTCCTTCTCATCGCCTCTGGATTGGGATGCCATCTGTAAGATGGGCATGCAGGATGCCCAGGTCAGTGATGAGGAGAGGAACGCGATGGTGCACCCTCGCACTATCTGAGAGGCTCAGCGCAGATCTGATCTGAGTATGGGGGAGTTACTAGACGCTCAGCGTGTAAGAGTGGATGAGCTACTAGATGCCCACCGCATATCGGACATGGGGATGGGAGAGCTCATAGATGCTCAGTGCCAGTCAGATATGCGGATGGTGGAGCTTTTGGGTGCTCAGCGCGTGATTGATCAGCAGGTGGCTGGTCTCATAGCTAGTCTTCAGACAACCCAGACTTAGGTAGCCTGGTTGACTAGAGTCTATGCTGAGGATTATGATAGAGACCGTGAGGAATCGCCTCCTCTTTCACCTCCAGCTTCATGATTGTATTTGTTTCCTTTGTTTGAACTATAGAGTAACTGTCCGGGTTGTGGACTGTACTCTGCTTTAGCTATTTATATACGTTTGTTTCTCTCTCATTGTATTTAAAATTGTTCTCCCTTTAATAGATGCATTATTCTCTTTTCAAATTTGGTCTCAAACATCACTTGTACTTATAGTGTGTTAATATTACAGTTTTTACTTTTATCCTATCTCAGTTCTCAATTCGTCGTGAAGGTATGCTAGTTTAGTGGACAAGGTCTGAGATGCTCTGATACCAATTTGTCACACCCCAATTCTGTACTATTCAGAATGGTGTGATGAACCGCTAGCAAACCAATAGTTCAACCATGATCTCGAGTAGACTATATCCAGTTTATCTAAACCTCATACATCCACATTCATAATCAGAGTAAATACACAATAGCGGAAGTATTATAGTAAAATGAACTGAGAAATCTAGATGTGATAATCATATATAGGTAGCAAATTATTCTGTATCAACTAAGAGATAAATAAATATCAATTACATGTCTTTACTAAATACAATTAATTAAAAATAAAATCTAATCGAATACGCATGAGTTGCACTCGCAAGAGGAGTCATGCGTATCCACTTCGTCTTCAACTTCCATCGTCGCCATGTGCTCGTACACTAGAGCGTTGACATAATCTTCGACGGTAGTACCTGCATCATCAACTAAAAATATTTGACGTCGAGAGGGTGAGCACACATCATGGCTTAGTGAGCAAACAAAACAATACAACAATACATATGCATGCATTCCATTCATATCTTTGGTCTGGTTTAAAGTTTGCAATGCGCAATAGAATGGTTCGGTGGTCAAAGGTTAACGTTTATTGACCCCTCCTCTATACACAGGGTGTGGAAGTCCGCCCAAAGGTTAACGTTTATTGTCGTCCCCATCCACCCTAGCATAACATTGTACAACAAAGGTTAACGTTTATTGTTGTACAGTGTCATACCAACACGTAAGCCCCTACTGGCGAGGGCTTGCAAACTGGGCTCGCAACTAACCAATCCTAATGCCAAACAGTGTATCCAAGGCCTTACCCCAGCATCCCTCAGAACGCCCATAGAGATAGAGCTAAGGCCCCCCGGTAGAGTCAGAGACTACAAGGACCGAGACCACCTCCCCTGATACTCTACGACGTAATAGTTCTACTAAAGTAATGGCGATACGAGGATGCTAATGCACAAAACTTAAGTTAGAGATAGAGCTAGAGTGCTGAGGCCCGGCCTATGACACCCCCCTGATACTCGCTCACATCATGTACACCAACCACACACATACATTCACATGCCTATTCCAATCATCATCATCATCATCATGTTAGAAACAATAAAGTAAATATGCATGAACAATAAATAAAAATATTGGATGACATGTTGAATGCACATTACAAGCATATTCGCATAGAATCAAGCATAGCATTGGACTCAAGAAATAAAAATAGTTTGTTATTAACCAATTAGTTTAGATCTTGTTTCCTCACCTTTACTTGATCGTAAGTCCTCTTTCAAGCTTTAAAAATCAACTATATATCGATATTATATCTCTGGAAAACCTAACCATGTCAATAGAATTTATTAGAATTAATTCAGACTTTAAAAAGCATGCTGCTAACTAGGGGTCGATGCTAGGGTCGGACTCTTGATCGACCCAGGGTGTGACCACCCCTATTCTGGACATCCCGAACACTGGGGTCGATGCTCAGGGTCTGATAGGGTCGATTGGCCATCGACCCCCAATGCGACCCCCTATGGGTTTTGTCAATTTTTCTTCCTTCAGTCCATTCTTCATGTTTGGGGTCATATTGCTTGCTCCTACAGTCAATTCCACACATGATCTATGGCTTAGAACCGTGGTTTATTCACCTATATGGATTTCATGATTTCCCCCATGATTTTTCATGAAAACCTAACCATGGGTGGATGATTTGGGTTCCTCCTAGATAATCCCCTCTTCATTATCTACTCTAAGGTCTTAAGAAATTCATGGAGATAGTATCCATACTTGAAAAGTATGCTTCTTCCTTTGAATCCCTTCTCCTTGGTCTTCTTCTCCACTTTCCTTTCTTCTCCTTCTCTTCCTTCTTTTCTCTTTCTCTCAATCCAATTAGGGTTGTAAAAGGAGTGAAAGAGGCTTAGGGACGTCCTATTTATAGGGTAGAAACTCCTAAAATAAGTCCCATTGAGATTAGGAAGGAATCCCATTGAAATTAGGAAGGTTTCCTAATTTTTGGTTCGAACTGTTTTTACCAACTACCGGGGGTCGATAGGGGGGTCGGAGATCCCGTCGACCCCTTGTCCTTAAACTGTCCGACCCCCCATGTAAAACTGGGGGTCGACTTTATACTGGGGGGGTCCAACCCTCCCTTGCTGGGTATGCGACCCTCCCCTTATTTTGAGTCTTTTTGGGTCAGTTTAATACCTGGGATCGAGATCTCCTTCACGCACGTGATCCATTTGGTTCGACTATGATGGGTAAACCTGGTTCATGGTGGTAAGACCGGGTTAGTTTGATACGGGTCTTACAATAGGTGTAGCTTGTGCCTCCTGAAACATCATTCCCATCATTGCCTGCATATGGGCTTGCGCATGTTGCATTTGCTGTAGTTGTTGTGCTAGATTAATAACCACAGTAGTCAGTTCTGGTAGTGGGGTGCCAAGTTAGTAGGATTAGCTGGACCTGGTTTACTAGTGGTGGAACCTGTGGATTACCCTTTGCATTTATATTTTCTTGACTGGCTTCCTCCACGGGTGGTGGTGGTGGAACTGCGTTACGGCTCTGCCTGGTTACTCTACGCCCAGCCATATTTTCCTCTGATAATGGTGATGCCTGAAAATCATAAAATACGTGAGGCAATCATTTATACTTCATTTAGATACACTAACCAATGTTATTTTCAAAATTTTCAGATCATTCTGTGAAAAATATTGTCTTTTCTATGCAGGGTCGATGGTGGGGGTCGATGGTTGTCCGACCCTCAGTATTCGACCCTGGGAAATCACCCATTCTTCCCAAGAGCCGGGGGTCAATTGGGGGATCGGAGGATGTCCGACCCAGGGTGTGACCCCTGGTTCTCTGTCAGGTTCCCGAGAACCGAGGGTCGATGCGGGGGTCGATTGTTTTAATCGAATTTTCCGACCCCCGGAATAAAAATCTGATTTTTATGTCCGATTCAAAGTCCATTTCTCATTCTTTCTTCTCCGCTTCGACTCAGCTCATCCCTCTGAGCTGCTACAGTGACAACTCCGATCCGTTGGTGGTTTGCACTCCTTGTTTCATCATCTACACCTCCACTCTAGGTATTTCTTCTCCCTTCTCATGTTTTTAGGTTTCTTAACCTAGGTTTTCGCTCGTTTATCTCGTATTTTTCAAATTAAACTTTTTCCAACTATAAAAATTTGATTTTTATTGGGGGCTTTTGTTGTTGGTGACTCGAGGAACGAAAGCCCTCAAAGATATTTGAGTTTCATCGGTTGGCTATCGAGAAACTCAAAATTTTCATTTTTTGCCCTATTTTTGTCGAAATTTTGAATTTCCTGAAATTCTTGTCGTTCAATCTAATTAGTTGAAACTTCCAACTATTTGAGTCTCACATGATAGTTTAGGATCTATGTAAGTCCTCCTGCCCACGTGTATGGGTGAAAAGTGAGGCTTTTGCCCAATTTACATCTTTATTATGTTGAAATTTCAGATTTTTACTCTCTACTAATCTATTATTTGTTTTTCTTTCTTATTTACAGATACTATGGTCCGTACCAAGGTACCCAGAGTTCGAGTCCGTCTTCGCTTTCGTTCCATCTAAGCCGAGACACATTATGCCCACTACGCTCGCAAGAAGGTAGAGGGAGGCCGCAAAGTGGACTTGGCTAGCTTAGCCTTGTTTAATGTGGAGAGAGCCTTTGGTGATATGTGATGGCTCCCTGTCATCACTTATGACGCGTGTACCCGTCCTGACTTGGTACGTCAGTTCAACTATAATCTCCAGGTGGTGGGAGATTACAATGATGTGGAGAGGGGTGATGAGCTTCGCATCACGAGCTACGTCAAGGGGATTGATGTTTCATTTGATTATCGGCAGCTGGCCTTCTTGTTGGGCATTTCCTATGCTGGCCCCATGGTGTTCTGTGCTCCTGGAAAGCCCCAGTTCTTTTCCCTATAGATGAGGGCTGAGATCGATAGCCAGCTCATCAGACCTGATCGCTGACAGATGAGAGCGAGTTTTCTACGCTCAGATCCACGGGTATACTGCAAAATCATTCAGCATAACCTGATATCGCAGAGTAGTCATTACGAGAGGGTCTCCCTATTGACCCAGTATCTATTATACTGTATATGCACTAGGTAGCCCGTCTGCCTTTTCTACATCATTATGCGTACGATGATCAGTGCCACGTTGTCCAGTCACACTCGCAACCTTCCTTACAGACGCATGATCACTACCTTGCTTACCCGCCTGGGGGTTGACTTAGTGGATGAGAAGATTCAGGAGAAATCCTTCTCATCGCCTCTGGATTGGGAGGCTATCTGCAAGATGGGCATGCAGGATGCCCAGGTCAGTGATGAGGAGAGGAACGCGATGGTGCTCCCTCGCACTCGAGTGGAGATGGCTGATGATGAGGCTGCAACAGCAGCCGCTGGAGCAGGGGTTCATGGGGATGATGACGATCGGCTGTACATGGATGTAGATGCCATACCTCCTCCATCACCTACTAATGTTACTGGAGCTGGTCTGTCTTCTTCAACTGGTCCTTCGCATGCAGCTGGTCCTTCATATTCTCCATCTGATTACATGATGAGGATATTACAAGAGATACGAGAGCCTCAGCGTATGTCAGACCTGAGGATGGGAGAGCTTCTAGAGGCTCAGCGTGTGATTGACCAGTGGGTGG
This sequence comes from Protea cynaroides, assembly GCA_028583415.1. Classification (NCBI taxonomy): domain Eukaryota; kingdom Viridiplantae; phylum Streptophyta; class Magnoliopsida; order Proteales; family Proteaceae; genus Protea; species Protea cynaroides. Next base: position 76,515,134 of record CM053276.1, on the reverse strand, counting down.
CTGATCTCACAGCTAGTCTCCAGACGAGCCAAACTCAGATAGGTTGGTTGACCAGGGTCTACGCTGAGGACTATGATAGAGACCGTGAGGCACCGCCTCCCCCATCACCTCCAGCTTCTTGATGTACTTCTTTTGTTTTTCTTTTTGTATTTCAGAGTAACTGTCCGAACTGTGGACTGTACTCTGCTTTAATCATATATATAAACGTTTGTTCTTCCTTTTGGTTGTATATAAATTTGTTTCTCATTTAATAGATGCATTATTCTCTTTTAGTTTAGTCTCAAACAACATAGATGTTTATGGTGTGTTATTATTACATCTTTTATATTTTTATCCTATCTCAGTTCACGACCTTTTGAGGAAGTAAACGGTTTCACAGATAAAGCCTAAGATTCTCTAATACCAAGTTGTCACACCCCAATTCTGTACCATTCAGAACGGGGTGATGAACCGCTAATAAACCCATGGTTCAACCAGGATCTCTAATAGGCGGTATCCATTAAAAATAAAACTTTGCACATCCACAACCATAATCAGAATAAATACACAATAGCAGAAGTCTTAAAGTAAATGAACCGAGAACTCTAAATGTAATAATCATAATCAAAATATCAAGTTATTATTGTATCAACTGAGATATCAACTGAGACATAAATAAATAAAATACAAATTACATCCTTTTATAAATTTAAATAAATCCTAATAGAATACGCATGAGTTGAACTCGCATGAGGGGTCATGCGCATCCTCTAAGTCTTCAGCGTCCATTGTAGCAACACGTGCATACACCGAATCATTCATATAATCTACAACTGAAGTACCAGCATCATCAACTATAAAAAATATTCGACGTCGAGAGGGTGAGCACACATCATGGCTCAGTGAGCAAACAAAATAATGCAATAAACATATGCATGCACTCAATTCATATCTTTGGTCTGGTCTATAAGTTTGCAATGTGCTATAGAAAGGATAGGTGGCCGCCGCACCTCTATGTACGAGAGTGTGGATACGCCCAATGAAAATGGCACTATCAACCACAGCACCCATAATGGCACAATATACCCCGATGAAAATGGCATCGAAGTACCGATTGATACCATACCAACAAATAAACCCCTGCTGGCTAGAGTTGCAAACTTGGCTCGCAACTAACCAATCCTAATGTCAAACAGTGTATCCAAGGCCTCACCCCAGCATCCCTTAGAACGCCCATAGTGATAGGGCTAAGGCCCCCCGGTAGAGTCAGAGACTACACGGTCCGGGACCACCTCCCCTCAGACACCATGACGTAATAGTTCTGCTAAAGTAATGGCGATACGACGATGCTAATTCACAAGACTTGAGTTAGAGATAGAGCTAGAGTGCTGAGGCCCGGCCTATGACACCCCCCTGATACTCGCTCGCATCAAGCACATCAACCACTTGCTTAGTGGACATGACTTGAATAGACAATGGCACAATATACCCCGATGAAAATGGCATCGAAGTACCGGTTGATACCATCCCTACCCGCACCATGTACACCAACCAAACACAAACATTCACATGCCTATTCCTATCATCATCATCATCATCATCATGTTATAATCAATAAATTTAAATATGCATGAATAGTAATAATAAAAATATTGGATGACATGTTGAATGCACATTACAAGCATGCATGCATAGAATCAATCATGGTATTGGACTCAAGAAATAAAATAGTTTATTATTAACCAATTAGTTTAGGTCTTGTTCCCTCACCTTTACTTGATCGTAGGTCCTCTTTCAAGCTTTAAGAATCAACTATATATCGATATTATATCACTAGAAGACCTAACCAAGTCCATAGAATTTAATTAGAATTAATTCAAACTTTAAAAAGCATGTTGTTAACTAGGGGTCGATGCTAGGGTTGGAGGTTCTATCGACCCTGGGTGCGACCACCCGCAGTCTGGACTTCCCGAACACTGGGGGTCGATGATCAGGGTCTAGTAGTGTCAATTGACCATCGACCCCCCGTGCGACCCCCTGTGGGTTTAGTCAATTTTTTCCTCCTACAGTCTATTCTTCGTGTTTGGGGTCATATGGCTTGCTTCTACAATCCATTCCACACATGTTCTATGGTCTAGAGCCGTAGTTCACTCACCTATATGGCTTTCATGATTTCCCCCACGGTTTTCCATGAAAACCTAACCATGGGTGGATGATTTGGGTTTCTTCTAGATCATTCCCTTTTCTCTATCTATTCTAAGGTCTGTAGAATTACATGGAGATAGTATCCATACCTGAAAATTAGTCTTGTTTCTCTGAAGCCTTCTCTTTGATCTTCTTCTCCACTTTCCTTTTCTTCTCTTCTCTTTCTCTGAATCCAATTAGGGTTCTAAAAGGAGTGAAAGAGGCGTAGGGATGTTCTATTTATAGAGTAGAAACTCCCAAAATAAGTTCCATGGAGATTAGGAAGGAATCCCATTGAAATTTGGAAAGTTTCCAAATCATGGTTTCTGTCGATAGACTGGGGGTCGATGAGGGGGTCGGAGATCCCGTCGACCCCTGGTTCTTAAAATGTTCGACCCCCAATATAAAACTCAGGGTCTAACTTTTATACTGGGAGGGTTCGACCCTCCCTTGTTGGGTATGCGACCCTCCCCCTATTTTTAGTGTTCTTGGGTCAGTTTAATACCTGGGATCATGATCTCCTTCATGCACTTGATCCATTTGGTTCGACCATGATGGGTAGACCTGGTTCAAAGTTGTAAGATCGGGTTAGTTCGATACGGGTCTTACAATCCAGATCGTAACCCAAAGGGTTTCTCAACCTTTCAAGCATAAACTTCAACTTGAATAAGAACATAATCATGCACAAGCATAAATCACAATCATAAACTTTAATTACACTGAACTACGATGGTGAACCTGATTTTTGGAATAATTCTGTAATACGTAGGCAATCTGATGGATACAGATTCGGTTCAATGATAGCAAACCACTTGGTTTGGTTCGGTTTAACAGATAGAGTCTAGCATAAGAAAGGTATAGGAGACCGATTTTGATCGGGCGGTTTGGGTGCCTAACTCCTTCCCATAACCGTAACCTGACGCTTACCCAATCTCTGATGGACCAGAAATCTAATCTAAGGGTCATGAATCAATCAAAGTCTTACCTTGGGGTGATATTTCACATTTCTAAGGTCCTAGACCTTAATCTAGGTGGCAACTTCTAAGATTTCAATCTTTGTCCTCACACACATAGGTCGACCACAGCCTAGCAGGAAGCATACTTTCAGACTAAACATGGTTTTAGACTACTGTAACTTGGTACAATTGAACCTTAACTTAAATTCATACATTCCCTAGGTTTTTTAGTAGTTCAAAGTGATTTCCAAAGCTTGAAAGGAGATCAAATATCTTTTATAGGTGAGGGAACAAGACCTAAACTAATTGGATAGTAATAAACTATTTTTATTTTATTTGTCCAATGCTATGATTGATACTATGCTTGTATGTGTGTAATGTGTATCTCACATGTCATCCAATATTACTGCTATTTCTGCTCATGCATATTTATTTCTGTCTATTTATAACATGATGATGATGATGTTAAGAATAGGCATGCGATTGTATGTGTGGTTAGTGTGTTGGATGTGAGTGGAGCACCAGGGGGAGGACGTGGCACAATGGTCTTGGGCCTGGCTACCAAACTCTAGCTCTATCTCTACTCAAGTCCTATCCACTGACATAGTCGTATCACCATTACCTTAACAAAACTATTATGTCATAGGGGCATCAGGGGAGGTGGTCTCGGACCATGTGGTCTTTAACTTTGCTAGGGGGCTTTAGCTCTATCTCTATAGACGTATTGAGGGATGCTGGGGTAAGGCCTTACATGTTAGTATGGGTAGGGCATCAGGGGAAGTATTGACAGTGTGTAATCTAAACACTTTAGCTCTATCTCTATTCCATGGTGGGTGCATGTGGGACGGTAATGGTGTTTAATCTATTAGACAGATTCACACACTCGTGTATAGAGGTGCGGTGGCCACCAATCATTTCTATAGCACAGTTGCAAACTTAAAACCAGACCAAAGATATGAATTGAATGCATGCATATATTTATGCATAGTTTTGTTTGCTCACTGAGCCATGATGTGTGCTCACCCTACGACATCGTATATTTTTAGTTGATGCAATAGGTATCACAATAGAGGACAACATAAATGCACCGATGTACAGACACGTAGCGGCTATAGACATAGAACGATGGATAAAGCGCATGATCCGTCATTCGAGTGCAACCAATGTGTTTTTGTTTAGTTTAGTTATATTCGAATATTGGAACATGTAATGGAATAATTTAGTTATTTATTTATCACTGTTAGACCTTAGTTCATTATTAAAAAAAACTTTCACTATTTAATTAATATCTCTAATTATTATTGTGGAATGTGTTTGGTTTAATATGATAGGTAGAATTTATACGAGATCCTGGTTTGAACCATTGATTCTTATGACGGTTCATCATACAACTGGTTAGTCTAGAATTGGGGTTGTGACACTGGATGTCAAACCCACTATTTTGGTAGAAACATTGAGAGCTTTAAATCAACTGGCTAGTCGAATTGGGCATTTTAAGCTGTACAAATTTGATGGGTCACCGTATCTGTAAGACCCGTATCAAACTAACCCGGTTTTACCACCTTGAACCAGGCCTACCCATCGTGGTTGAGCCAAATGGATCAAGTACGTGAGGGAGATCGCGATCCCAGGTATTAAACTGACCCAAAAATACTAAAAATAGGGGGAGGGTCGCACAACCAGCTAGGCAGGGTCGGACCCCCCAAGATAGAAAGTCAAACCCTGAGTTTTTAGTCGGGGGTCCGACATTTTAGAACCAGGGGTCGACGGGATCTCTGACCCCCTCATCGAACCCCAGTCTGCCGACAGAAACCGTGAATTAGGAACTTTTCTAATTTCAATGGGATTCTGTACTAATCTCAATGGGACTTATTTTGGGAGTTTCTACTCTATAAATAGGACGTTCCTAAGCCTCTTTCACTCCTTTTAAAACCCTAATTTGATTGAGAGAAAGAGAAGAGAAGGAGAAGAGAAAGAAAAGAGAAGGAAAGTGGAGAAAAAGATCAAAGAGAAGGCTTCAGAGAAACCAGCCTAATTATCAGGTATGGATACTATCTCCATGTAATTCTACAGACCTTCGAATAGATAGTGAAGAGGGAATGATCTAGGAGAAACTCAAATCATCCATCCATGGTTAGGTTTTTATGTTCAGGTTTTCATGGAAAACCATGGGGAAGAACATAAAAACCATATAGATGAATGAACTACGGTTCTAGACCATAGAACATGTGTGGAATGGATTGTAGAAGCAAGCCATAGGACCCCAAACACGAAGGAATGGACTGTAGGATAAAAATTTTACTAAACCCACAGGGGGTCGCACGGGGAGTCGATGGCCAATCGACCCTACCAGACCCTAACAATCGACTCCCAGTGTTCGAAAAGTCCAGACTGTGGGTGGTCGCACCCAGGGTCGATGGAACCTCCGACCCTGACATCGACCCCCAGTTAACAACATATTTTTTAAAATCAGAATTAATTCTAATTAAATTATATCGACTTGATTAGGTCTTCTACTGATATAATATTGATATTTAGTTGATTCTTAAAGCTTGAAAGAGGACCTACGATCAAGCAAAGGTGAGGGAACAAGACCTAAAATAATTGGTTAATAATAAACTATTTTATTCTTGAGTCCAATGCCATGATTGATTCTATGCGTGTATGCTTGTTATTTGCATTCGACATGTCATCCAATATTTCTATTATTACTGTTCATGCATATTTAAATTATTATTTATAATATGATGATGATGATGATAGGAATAGGCATGTGAATGTATGTGTGTGGTTGGTGTGCTTGATGCGAGCGAGTATCAGGGGGAGGTGTCATAGGCGGGGCCTCTGCACTCTAGCTCTATCTCTAACTCAAGTCTTGTCCACTGACATCGTCGTATCGTCATTACCTTAGCAGAACTATTACGTCGTAGGGTATGAGGGGAGGTGGTCTCGGACCGTGTAGTCTCTGACTCTGCTAGGGGCCTTAGCCCTATCTCTATGGACGTATTGAGGGATGCTGGGGTGAGGCCTTGGATACCCTGATTGGCATTAGGATTGGTTAGTTGCGAGCCCAGTTTGCGAGCCCTCGCCAGCAGGGGCTTACGTGTTGGTATGGGCAATGAGTACAGCAATAAACGTGACCTTTGCGTGTACATTGTCCATGGTGCGTTCATGTGGAATGAAAATAAACGTTACCTTTAGGCAGCTTTACACACTCGTGTATAGAGGTGCGGCATCAATAAACGTCACCCTTGGCCACCTATCTTTTCTATAGCACATTGTAAACTTATTTACCAGACCAAAGATATGAATTGAATGCATGCATATGCTTGTTGCATTGTTTTGTTTGCTCACTGAGCCATGATGTGCGCTCACCCTCTCGACGTCGAATATTTTTAGTTGATGATGCAGGTACTACATTTGAAGATTATATGAGTGCTCCGGTGTATGTGCGTGTTGCTGCAATGGAAGCCGAAAACTTAGTAGATACGCATGACTTCTCATGCGAGTGCAACTCATGCGTATTCTATTAGGATTTTATTTTAATTTATAAAGGGATGTAATTGATATTTTATTTATTTAAGTCTCAGTTGATACAACAATAACTTGATATTTTAATTATGATTATTACAGTTAGAGTTCTAAGTTCATTTACTATAAGACTTCCGCTATTGTGTATTTATTCTGATTAGGGTTGTGGATGTGCATGATTTTATTTTTAATGGATATGGCCTATTAAAAATCCTGGTTGAACCGTTGGTTTATTAGCGGTTCATCACACCGTTCTGAATGGTGCAGAATTGGGTGTGGCAACTTGGTATCAGAGCATCTCAGGCTTTATCTGTGAAACCGTATACTTTCGTAAAAGGTCGTGAACTGAGATAGGATAAAAATTTAAAAGATGTAATAATAACACACCATAAGCATCTGTGTTGTTTGAGGCTAAACTGAAAGAGAATAATGCATCTATTAAATGAGAAATAAATTTATATACAACCAAAAGGAAGAACAAACGTTTATATATATGATTAAAGCAGAGTACAGTCCACAATCAGGACAGTTACTCTGAAATACAAAAAGAAAAATAAAAAAAGTACATCAAGAAGCTAGAGGTGATGGGGGAGGCGGTGCCTCACAGTCTCTATCGTAGTCCTCAGCGTAGACCCTAGTCAACCAAGCTATCTGAGTCTAGCTCGTCTGGAGACTATCTGTGAGATCAGCCACTATAAGGGACGATTTTTTTTTTCTGTGATTTTGCATGAAATGATAAAATGATGAAATTGAAAAGGGAGTCGCCACCTAGAAAAGGTCTAGGACCTATATACGATTTCTCATATGAGAAATACTAATGACTCACGCATGGATCAAGGCTTATGGTCAAACCAAAGAAATAGTGGGTAAGTGTCATGTTACAATTTGGGAAGGTGTTAGGCACCCAAATTGCCTAATCCGAAGATTAGTCTCCATATACTATCCTTTCCTATCCTAATTTAAATTACAGGCAATGGCTAAACAATTTTTAATAGGCACCAAACCTAGGTTCTAGATGTATTTAAATCTAGGAGCAAGCCATCAAGATAACAGTAAGAAAGATTAAAATGTGATATGGATCAGAAATAAAATGATTGGATGACGGACCAATCAGCCAATTTCAGATGACAAGCGTACCACTCAACATGCTGACAGACAAAAATCATTTTTTAGTTATTGAAACATAGTCCAAAGTTCAAATGCAATGATTTTTGAAAGAAATGAAAGAAATGAAAGTAAATTAAAAATAAATTAGTTTAGGACTGAACTTGAATGGTAAACACTCAAGCTACCTACGTATCTTAGGACAAGCCTAAGAATCAAGCCCAACGTAGTTCAACCATTTGGGTTGATAAGATGGTAGATCCCTATAGCCACTAGTCAAGCTAATAGGTCATCTAGGTTTAGGATATTGAATAGACTCCTACAGTCACTAGTCAAACTAGTAGGCCATCTATATAAAACATCGAATAGACTTCTACGACCACTAGTCAAGGCGATAGACCGTCTATGTAAAACACATCGAATAGACTTCTACAGCCACTAGTCAAACTGGTAGACCGTCTATGTAAGAGACATCGAATAGACTTCTACAGCCACTAGTCAAGCTGGTAGACCGTCTATGTAAGACACATCGAATAGACTTCTACAGCCACTAGTCAAGCTGGTAGACCGTCTATGTAAAACAATCGAATAGACTTCTACAGCCACTAGTCAAGCTGGTAGACCGTCTATGTAAAGTAGGGTTTGAAAGGGACTTCCATGCGATGATGGAATGCTTGCCCAAGATTGAAAGGGACTTCCATGCGATGATGAAATGTTTGCCCAAGATTGAAAAGGGACTTCCATGCGATGATGGAATGTTTGTCCAAAATTGAAAAGGGACTTCCATGCGATGATGGAATGTTTGACCAAAATTGAAAAAGGACTTCCATGCGATGATGGAATATTTGCCCAAAATTCCATGCGAAGATGGAGAATTGAAATGAAGTTTTGAAATTGGAAAACTTAGATTGAATTTGAAATTGAAATTGGAATTGAAACTTGAAATTGAAATAGAAATTGAATTGAACTTGAACTTGAAATGAATTTGAATTGAAATTGAAATTGAAATAGAAATCGAATTGAGTTTGAAATAGAAATTGAAATTGGAAATTGAATTGAATTTGAAATTAAAATTGAAATAGAAATTGAATTGAATTAAAATTGAAAAGATTTGGAATTGAAATCGAAATCGAAATAGAAATTGAAATTGAAATGGGAAATTGAATTTAGATTTGGGATTAAATTGAAATTGAAACCGAAATTGAATTGAAATTGAATTTTATTGAAACTATGCAGAATAACTGACATGATAAGTTTGAAAGATTATAATTTTATTCAATGTGTAAAATGCATTATGATGCAACTCGGGTATTATTGCAACCCTCATTGCAATTGGACTGAGCTTTCTTGAAATTTGAATTTTTGAAACCATGCAGGATGACTAACATAATAAGTTTGAAAAGAGTATAATTTTTAAATCAATGTACAAAATGCATTAAGATGCAACTTGAGTATTATTACAACCCTCATTGCAATTGGACTGAGCTTGGGTAATGGATTCCCAGGCAGCCTACGTATCTCGGGTTGGAGTCCGAGAATCAAGTCCATACGTACTTCGGAATGAACTACGTGCAAAAATGCAAACAATTTTAATTTGTCAACATGTGAGAGGATACTCTCGACATTGGACAATAGACATCGGAGCCTCGCTTAATTCATACATACATTCACACATCTATATTTGCGCATCACAAGCGCGTGAGTCTGCATTGCACGGAAATAATTACAAAATTTATAAGAAATTCCTATGGGATACATAAGTGGGGATTGGGAATCAAAACTATTAATACATTTCCTTTCGCATTCGTGGGATACATTGAAAGGGTAGGGGACGTCCTAGTCTATCCCACCCGTTACTATGCTAGGGATGGCAAGTGCCGCATGCATGTCGTGTTACCCACCCGCATCGAATAATTATGGGTGCACGATGGCCGAACCCATATACCATATAAAGTAAAGACATAGAGTTAGGGGCGTTACCTGCCTGTGAGTAGAGGTGAATCGCAAAAGGAGTGATCCCACGTGTCTCCAATGCCGTGCGAAGTGTACAGGTGCTCGATGGCACGTCCCAAATAACAAGTTATATGACAAGAATATAATAGACATAGACATTGGGTCAGATAGTTTACAAATGAATTCTAACCCATGATAAGAATTACATAAAATGAAATCGGACTGAGATGGACCTAACACGGTTGGAATCAGCCTTGAGTAAAATGGAAATTAGTCTAAATTGATAATCATAAAAAAATCAGATTTAACCAATATGAAGGGTAACTCAATTAAAATCAATTCCGAAATATGTCTAACATGATACAAATTGAATTAGATTGAATAAACCTTATCTAGTTTATAGACTTTCATCTCTTGAGGTTCTTGGTCGCATAGCTATAGATTTATGTATCATATTAGCAACACCGGCAGAATTATTGAAACAAACTAAAATATCCAAGAACCTCGGCTGATCAGCCGGAGAAGAAAAATAAAATTAATTAAAATAAAAATCTCAAGAATTACGAAGGGTGAAATATGTATCCCGTGTGTGACCTTAAAGTTACAACGGGTCGAGCGAGTGTTCCGGGATTTTTGGTTAAATTAGGTCGAGGACAGGTGCTCTCAACGAACCTATATTTATTCTTGGCACCAAAATCTATGCACATGGCGCATTTTCCAGGTTAAGTAATAATCTCCATCGAGCAATTGAGATACCAAAACATTGTCGGGGTTATCAGTGAAAGTACGAGATGACGGAGAAGAAAGAATAGATGTTGGAAAAGAAACCATATAAGCAAATCAAGATTTAGGTTAAATCTGAAAACCTTGATCGAATGTTGCAAGTTGCAAGAACAGAGAAAAAATGATTGAGAATGAAGAATTAGGAGATAAAGAAATTCTTAATTCTAAACAAAATAAAGATCACTGGGGATCATAACAATGAAGAACCAAGAATGGTGAAAGAACTAAACAGATGTTTTCGAATGATGAAGAACCAAGAAGGTTTACTTCATGTAGATCAGAACCACAATAAACAAAGAACAGATAGGCACTACAAAGAAGAACTTTAATGAATAAATTGCAACCTCAGATCAGAACTGGAGATTGGAACTATAGATCGAAATGGCAATCCAAACTATGGATCAATTTCAAATGGCAAGAATAGAGAAAGAAAAATAAAATCACTTTCAAGAACCTCAAGAATTTCAAATCGCAACTTCAGATCAAACGAATGAATAGAAAAAATGAGAATGAAGAACCGATGAACGAGAGACTCCTTTTGGCAGATCGAAGAACCAGAGAACTAGAAAAAATTAAAGAACATATTTAAACAACAAATACTATAGATTAAACCAAAGAAATCGTAAATTTAGAAAGATACATCATGCTTGAGAAAGAATACAGCGAGTTTAAAGCACGACCATCTAAACAAGAAGATTAATCTAAACTAGATCTGAAATCTCAGATCTGGTTTTTTTTCGGAATACCTGGAGACCCGTCGAGCGTCGTTGTATCTCTGCTCTAACGCCGTCTAACCGCCATTGTCGAACTAGGTTTCAGAAACATACTTCGAAACTTTGAGGATTGTTGGAGAAGAAAGGTTAGGTTTCAGATCTAAAAAAGTCAAATCGAAACCGCCATTAGAGCTTCTACCGCCACTATCTCGTCACTTCAGATCGCCGTCGCCATGAACGCTGCCGTCGACGTCACCGCCGCCGCTGCTCAGGTCGTCGTCGACTTCTAGGTCGTCGTCGACTTCTTCCTCAAAACCCCTCTGCTCAAACCCTCGTCTCCCCTCTCTGTTTCTCTCTCTCGAATCCCGCCTCTCTGTTTCTTTGTTCTGAACGCAGTGAGAAAATGACTCTCTGCGTCTCTTCTCCCTTATATATATATAACTTTTTGTTTTTGTTGTTTTTTATTTTATCCTTTTTTTTATTTATTTATTTTTTTATCACTTCTTTGTGATGACGTGGTTGGAGTTCCTTTTCCAACCACGTGAACATTGGTATGTTTTATATATTTTTTTTATTTTTTCCTTTTTTCTTTCTTTTTCTTTTTATTCATTATTATTTTTTCTTATTTATTATTTATTGATTTACATATATTTTTTTATTTTATTTTAAAATTAAAGTAAAACAACTAAAGGATTACATTTGTCATAATTATTTAATTTATTTTGTTATTATATCACATTGCTTATTTTTTATTATTATTTATATAATTAGCTTCTTCGACAAATTTGAAGTGTCTACAGCCACCCGCTGGTCAATCACACGCTGAGCCTCTAGAAGCTCTCCCATCCTCAGGTCTGACATACGCTGAGGCTCTCGTATCTCTTGAAATATCCTCATCATGTCATCAGATGGAGAATACGAAGGACCAGCTGCATGTGAATGACCAGCTGAAGAAGACGGACCAGCTCTAGTAGCATGAGTAGGTGATGGAGGAGGTATGGCAACTACATCCATGTATATCCGATCATCATCATCCCCATGAACCCCTGCTCCAGCGGCTGCTACTGCTACCTCAGCATCAGCCATCTCCACTCGAGTGCGAGGGCATACCATCGCGTTCCTCTCCTCATCGCTGACTTGGGCATCCCGCATGCCCATCTTGCAAATAGCCTCCCAATACAGAGGCGATGAAAAGGATTTCTATTGAATCTTCTCATCCAATAAATCAATCCCCAGGCAGATAAGCAAGGTAGTGATCATGCGTCCATAAGGAAGGTTGCCAGTGTGACTGGGCAACGTGGCACTGATCATCGTCCGCATGATGATGTAAGGAAGGCAGACAGGCTGCCTAGTGCATATGCACTACAGCAGGTACTGGGTCAACTGGGAGACCCTCTCGTAGTGTCTACTCTGCGGTATCAGATTATGTTGAATGATCTTGCAATATACTCGTGGATCTGAACGCAGATAACTCGCTTTCATCTCCCAACGATCAGGTCTGATGAGCTGATGAGCTGACGATCGATCTCAGCCCTCATCTGTAATGAAAAGAACTGGAGCTCTCTTGGAGCACAGAATACGAAGGAGCCATCATAGGAAATGCCCAACAAGTCGGCCAGCTACCGATAATCGAATGAAACATCAACCCCCTTGACGTAACTGGTGATCCAAAGCTCACCACCCCTCTCAACATCATTGTAATCTCCCACCACCTGGAGATTATAGTAGAACTAGCGTACCAAGTCAGGACGGGTACACAAGTCATAGGTGATGACGGGAAGCCATCTCATATCACCAAAGGCCCCCTCCACATTGAGCAAGGCTAAGCTAGCCAAGTCCACTTTGCGGCCGCCCTCTACCTTCTTGCGAGCGTAGTTGGCATACTGTGTCTCGGCTTCATTGGAATGGAAGCGAAGACGGTCGCGAACACTAGGTACCTTGGTACGAGCCATAGTATCTGCAAATAAGAAAGAAAAACAAAGAATGGATTAGTAGAGAGTAAAAATCCAAAATTTTGACATAATAATGACGTAAATTGGTCAAAAACCTCACTTTGCACCCATACACGTGGGCAGGAGGACTTACATAGATCCTAGACTATCTTGTGAGACTCATACAGTCAGAAATTTCAACTAATTAGATTGAATTGTAAGAAATTTTAAGAAATTCAAAATCTCAACAAAATTAGAGCAAAAAGTGTAAATTTCGAGTTTCTCGATAACCAACCGATAAAACTCAAATATTTTTGAGGGCTTTCATTCCTCGAGTCACCAGCAACAAAAGCCCCCAATAAAAATTGAATTTTTACGGTTGAAAAAAGTTTAATTTGAAAAATACAAGATAAACGAGCAAAAACCTAGGTAAAGAAACCTAAAAACATGAAAAGGTAGAAGACATACCTGTAGCGGAGGTGTAGACGAAGAAACAAGGAGTGCAAACCACCAACAGATCGGAGTTGTTACTGTAGCAACTCAGAGGGACGAGTTGAGTCGAAGCGGAGAAGAAAGAATGGGAAATGGACTTTGAATCGGAACTTAAAAGTCAGATTTTTAGTCCAGGGGTCAGAAAATTTGATTAAAACAATCGACCCACCCATCGACCCCCGCATCGACCCTCGGCTCTCGAGAATCTAACAGAGAACTAGGGGTCGCACCCTGGGTCGGACATACTCCGACCCCCCATCGACCCCCGGCTCTCGGAAAGAATGGGTGATTTCCCAGGGTCGCAGACTGAGGGTCGGACACCCATCGACCCCCACCATCGACCCTGCAGTGAAAACACAGCATTTTCGACAGAATGATCTGAAAAATTTGAAATTTGCAATTGTTAGTGGTTTTAAAATATGAGAATGTAGTATTTAATGATTGTCTCTCATGTTCAATGATTTCAGAAAATCCCACTATTAGATTAATTAATGGCGGGACGCAGAACAACCAGACAGAGCCGTAACTCTATCCCACCACCACCACCTGTGGGGGAAGATAACTAGACACACCCGAAAACACAAGGGATCATGAACACGGCACCGGTAGGTAAATCCTACCAATCTGCCAGCTCCACCTACAGACTTGGCCACAGTCGTAATGAACTTGGCCCAACAGCTGCAACAATGCAATAGGCACAAGCTAGACACCTCCATTGCCAGCAGGACAGGCAAGCACAGCACCAGGGGGGAGTAACACAGTACCCCACGCACCTCAGACTCCTAGCATGCAGGCTCATGTACCGAATCCTGAGATAGCTCAAGGTGGATATCAATACCAACCACCTATGTATGGAGCGTGGAGCCGCACCAGTATCGAAAGCACCTTATCGAATGGCTCCTACTGAATTGAAGGAATTGAAAGTACAACTACAAAAACTGCTGGACAAGGGTTACATTCGCCCTAGTATATCACCATGGGGAGCGCCAGTATTATTCGTGAAGAAGAAGGATGGTAGCGTTCGCTTGTGTATAGACTACCAAGAACTGAATAAACTGACAATCAAGAATCGATATCCATTGCCTCGGATCGATGACCTGTTCGATCAGCTGCAAGGCGCCAAAGTGTTCTCCAAGATCGATCTTCGGTCAGGCTACCATCAGTTGAAGATTAAGGATGGTGATATTCCCAAGACAGCATTCAGGACCAAATATGGACATTATGAATTTTTGGTCATGTCTTTTGGATTGACAAACATACCAGCAACCTTTATGGAACTTATGAACCGGGTTTTCCACGACATGTTGGATACGTCGGTTATTGTATTCATTGATGATATACTAGTCTACTCCAAAGATGAGGAAACTCATGTTAAGAATCTAAACGCCGCTCTGCAACGACTACGGAAGGAAAAGCTCTATGCCAAATTTACAAAGTGTGAGTTTTGGCTAAAAGAAGTCGCATTTCTAGGCCATGTAGTATCCGCTGAAGGAATTAAAGTGTATCCCAACAAGATCGAGGCTATCGTAAAGTGAGAAGCACCGAAGAGCGTTGCAAAAATTAGAAGTTTCTTGGGTCTAGCTAGGTATTATCGACGATTTGTGGAAGACTATTCCCGAATTGCCATATCTCTTACCAGTTTGACTAAGAAGGGCGAGAAGTATGTTTGGACGGATAAACGTGAGAAGAGTTTCCAAACCTTGAAGGCTAGATTGATATCAGCTCCAATCTTGACCATCTCGATTCCAGGACAACCATTTATCTTGTATACTGATGCGTCAGGACAGGGATTAGGATGTGTACTTATGCAAGGAGAACAAGTAATTGCTTATGCCTCAAGACAATTGAAGACACATGAGAAGAACTATCCTAAACATGATTTGGAACTAGCGGCAGTAGTACATGCTGTCAAAATATGGAGACATTATCTGTACGGGGAGAAGTTTCAGATTAAATCAGACCATAAAAGTCTTACTTATCTATTTAATCAGAAGGAGCTGAATATGAGACAAAGAAGATGGTTGGAACTATTGAAAGACTATGATTGTGATATCCAGTATCATCCGGGGAAAGCTAATGTAGTAGCCGATGCGTTGAGTAGAAAGGCAATGATAAAATCTTAGGGAGAGGTTAGCACAACTGCCGCAATGTGTACTACCAGAAAGGTATTCAAACACGGTAATGCGCAGTTTGTGATAGATGCACCAGATGGATCAGCCAACCAAGGGTTTATTCATCGATTTTCAAATATGTTCGCCGCATTGAAGATTATACCAGATATAGTTGATGAAGTAAAGACAGCTATCAAATTAGACCCTTACCTAAGAACGGTACAAGAGGACATCGAAAAAGGTAGGACTAACCCTGAGTTCACCTTAGACAAAAAAAAAAGAACTGAAGTACAAAGGAAAAATATGTGTACCCGAAACAGAAAGCTTGGACATTAGACACCATTGATCAAAGAAGCCCATACCACCATCTATTCGATACATCCTGGAAGTACAAAAATGTATCATGATCTAAAGAAATTATATTGGTGGAGAGGAATGAAAGCAGATGTAGCTAAGTTCATGTCTCAATGCCTAAATTGTCAAAAAGTAAAGGCTGAACGACAAAGATCGGCAGGACTGTTACAGCTGTTACCGGAACCAGCATGGAAATGGGACTGCATCACTGTGGACTTCGTCACAGGATTACCATTGACTCCTCGAGTAGTTGACGCAGTTTGGGTGATTGTAGACCGCCTGACTAAAACAGCTCGCTTTATACCGGTACGATCTCAGTATATACTGGAGAGGTTAGTTAAGCTGTATGTGGATAACATTGTGTGATTACACGGTGTACCGGAAAGCATTGTATTCGATAGAGATCCATGATTTACTTCAAAGTTTTGGGAAGGATTGGAAAAGGCTATGGGTACAACATTGAAGTTTCATCCGCAGACAGATGGACAGTCAGAGCGTACAATTCAAATTCTAGAAGATATGCTTCGAGCATGTGTGATTGATTTTAAAGGATCATGGGATGAAAAGTTACCATTGATTGAGTTTGCTTATAACAATAGCTATCAGGCTACTATACAGATGTTACCCTATGAAGCATTGTATGGCCGAAAGTGTCGAACTCCTTTGTTTTGGAATGAAGTTGGGGAACGTAGTATTATTGGACCAGAATTTGTTGAAGAGACTTGTCGAGTGGTCGACATTATCAAAGAAAGAGTGAGAACAGCTCAAAATCGTCAGAAGCAATATGCAGATACCCGACACCGAGACCTTAAATTTGTCGTGGGGGATAAAGTATTCTTAAAAGTATTGCCTATGCGAGGATTGAAACGGTTCGGACAGAAAGGGAAACTAAGTACAAGATATGTCGGGCCATATGAGATTCTAACTAAGCGTGGAATAGTGGCGTACCAGTTAGCAGTACCACCAACTATGTCAAGTGTGCATGACGTATTTCATATTTCCTTATTGAAGAAGTATGTCAAGGATCCGACGGACGTGTTGACAGTAGATATAGCTGATTTAACTGTTGATTTGACATTTGAGGTAACACCAACTGAAATCACCAGCCGAAAGGTTCAACGACTATGCAACCGTGATATCTATTATGTTAAGGTCATCTGGAGAAGTAGAGATATGAAAGAAATTACATGGGAAGAAGAGAATGCTATGCGAAAGCAATACCCTCATTTATTTGACTCGAAAGGTATGTACAATTTCGAGGACGAAATTTTTATAAGTAGGGGGAGTTGTAAGACCCAAACTAACCCGGTCTTACCACCTTGAACCAGGTCTACCCATCATGGTCGAACCAAATGGATCAAGTATGTGAGGGAGATCGTGATCCCAGGTATTAAACTGACCCAAAATCACTAAAAATAGGGGGAGGGTAGCATACCCAGCTAGGCAGGGTCGGACCCCCCAAGATAGAAAGTTAGACCCTGAGTTTTTAACCGGGGGTCGGACATTTTAGAACCAGGGGTCAATGGGAACTCCGACCCCCTCATCGACCCCCAGTCTGTCGACAAAAACCGTGAATTAAGAACTTTCCTAATTTCAATGGGATTCTTTCCTAATCTCAATGGGACTTATTTTGGGAGTTTCTACTCTATAAATAGGACATCCCTAAACCTCTTTCACTCCTTTTAGAACCCTAATTGGATTGAGAGAAAGAGAAGAGAAGGAGAAGAGAAAGAAAAGAGAAGGAAAGTGGAGAGGAAGATCAAAGAGAAGGCTTTAGAGAAACCAGCCTAATTCTCAGGTATGGATACTATCTCCATGTAATTCTACAGACCTTATAATAGATAGTGAAGAGGGAATGATCTAGGAGAAACCTAAATCATCCATCTATGGTTAGGTTTTCATGGAAAACCATGGGAAAGAACATAAAAACCATATAGATGAATGAACTACGGTTCTAAACCATAGAACATGAGTGGAATGGATTGTAGAAGCAATCCATAGGACTCCAAACACGAAGGAATGGACTGTAGGATGAAAATTTGACAGGGGGTCGATGGCCAATCGACCCTACCAGACCCTAACAATCGACCCCCAGTGTTCGGAAAGTCCAGTCTGTTGGTGGTCGCACCCAGGGTCGATGGAACCTCCGACCCCCAGTTAACAACATGTTTTTTAAAATCAGAATTAATTCTAATTAAATTCTATCGACTTGATTAGGTCTTCTAGTGATATAATATTGATATTTAGTTGATTCTTAAAGCTTGAAAGAGGACCTACGATCAAGCAAAGGTGAGGGAACAAGACCTAAACTAATTGGTTAATAATAAATTGTTTTATTCTTGAGTCCAATGCCATGATTGATTCTATGCGTGTATGCATGTTATGTGCATTCAACATGTCATCTAATATTTCTATTATTACTGTTCATGTATATTTAAATTATTGTTTATAACATGATGATGATGATGATGATGATGATAGGAATAGGCATGTGGATGTATGTGTGTGGTTGGTGCGGTTGATGCGAGCGAGTATCAGGGGGAGGTGTCATAGGTGGGGCCTCAACACTCTAGATCTATCTATAACTCAAGTCTTGTCCACTGACATCGTCGTATCGCCATTACCTTAGCAGAACTATTACGTCGTAGGGTATGAGGGGAGGTGGTCTCGGACCGTGTAGTCTCTAACTCTACCGGGGGGCCTTAGCCCTATCTCTATGGACGTATTGAGGGATGCTAGGGTGAGGCCTTGGATATACTGATTGGCATTAGAATTAGTTAGTTGCGAGCCCAGTTTGCGAGCCCTTGCCGGCAGGGGCTTACGTGTTGGTATGAGCAATGGGTACAGCAATAAACGTGACCTTTGCGTGTACATTGTCCATGGTGGGTGCATGTGGAACGACAATAAACTTTACCTTTGGGCAGCTTCACACACTCTTGTATAGAGGTGCGGCATCAATTAATGTGACCTTTGGCCACCTATCCTTTCTATAGCACATTGTAAACTTTTTTACCAGACCAAAGATATGAATTGAATGCATGCATATATTTGTTGCATTATTTTGTTTGCTCACTGAGCCATGATGTGCACTCAACCTCTCGACGTTGAATATTTTTAGTTGATGATGCAGGTACTATAGTTGAAGATTATATGAGTGCTCCGGTGTATGCGTGTGTTGCTGCAATGGAAGCCGAAGACTTAGTGGATACGCATGACCCCTCATGCGAGTGCAACTCATGCGTATTCTATTAGAATTTTATTTGAATTTATAAAGGGATGTAATTGATATTTTATTTATGTATGTCTTAGTTGATACAACAATAATTTGATATTTTAATTATGATTATTACAGTTAGAGTTCTTAGTTCATTTACTATAAGACTTCCGCTATTGTGTATTTATTCTGATTATGGTTGTGGATGTGCATGATTTTATTTTTAATGGATATGGCCTATTAGAGATCCTGGTTGAACCGTTGGTTTATTAGCGGTTCATCACACCGTTCTGAATGGTGCAGAATTGGGGTGTGACAGTATCTATTCTAGTATTGGCTGATGGAAAGATTAGGTTTGTTCACAAAGTTGTAAGTGCATGTCTTTACCCACTAAAATTATACGAGGAGGACTGTTGTGGCTGCATTCTTGACCACAGCAAACATTCATTGGAGGTGTCACTGGTGGGTCAAGAACAAGTTTGTCTTATACACTCAGAGCAGTTCACACATCCAGATAATGGGTCTTACTCATTCAACTTTTTACTCTCTGGCTTAGTTGTATCGAAAAATGGGAACTGCCTCTAGGCATTATTGAAGATTTACTCAACCCTATATGTAAGACCCGCACTCTACTAACCCGGTTTAACAATGTCGTGCCAAGTCCTCCCATCATTCCTGGTCCAAGTGGACCCAACGTGTGAAGATGGATCACAAACCAGGTATAAAAATCGACTCAACACCCAAAAAAAGTATGTGTATGGTCGAATACCATGGCAAGTATGGTCAACCATGAGGTAAGAAACAAAGGTCAAGGATCCAGGACCCTATGGTTGATTATTTTGACCCTACGGTCAATGGGTTCTGCGATCGTAGCCATCGACTGTGAGACCCCAGGTCAGACTCCGAGTTTTGAAAACTTTCCTAAATTAAGGGATTTCTTTCCAAATTGAAAGAGGACTCTATATGGAGAGTTTTCCTCTATATAAAGGATGTCCCTCAACCCTTTTTCACTCTTTTAGAACATTAGTAAACCCTTGAGAAAGAGAAAGGGAAGAGAAGGAAGAGAAGGATAAGAAAAAAAGGCTAAGGAGAGGATCTTACTGAGAAGAGATTGGCTCTCTATCACAGTCAAAGGTATGAACCTAATCCCTGGAGATGTAAACTCTATGGAATAAGACTTCAATGGAAGATAGGCATTATCAACCTATTATAATCCATGTGATTTTCATGAAAAAATCCCAAGGAGAATCATGAGGAGTGAGTTTGATGATTAGGGTTGATAAGAAACCACTAATGATGGCTGTAGGATGACCTTAGAATAAACCCAATTGAAGATCAGAGGACTTGACAGGAAGAATTCGAATTACTTGTAGTCTGTGACTAGAAATCCCATGGTCGCAGCTACGATCGACCATAGCATGACCAACTTGATCAGAGGATCTACCATAGGCATTCGGGAAGATTCAAGAATCATATGGATGTAGCTACGATCACACTATATGCGACCATAGGGTATCGACTGTAGGCAGTAAGGTCGATACAGTATGAGACCATAGGACCAATCAGACACCTATCAGTGCTCTATTTCAATTTTCTACTACTGTAACACATTATATATGAACCCTAACTTAAATTCATATAACTTTTAGGTTGTTCAATTGATTGAAAGAGAATTTCAAGATTTGGAAGGAGATCGAGTATTGCTAACAGGTGAGGGAACAAGACCTAAATTAATTGGTTAATAACAAACTATTTACTTTTATTGAGTCCAATGCCATGATTGATTCTATGCGTGTATGCTTGTATTGTGCATCTAACATATCATCCAATATTCTTTCTATTACTACTCATGCATATTTAATTCTATTTATTTATAACAGGATGATGACGATGATGCTAAAAATAGGCATGTGGTTGTATGTGTGTGGTTGGTGTGTTGGATACGAGTGGAGCATCAGGGAGAGGACGTGGCATGGTGGTCTCTGACCTCGTCACCAGATTCTAGCTCTATCTCTACTCAAGTCTTGCCCACTGACATCGTCGTATCGCCATTACCTTAGCAGAACTATTACGTCGTCGGGCATCAAGGGAGGTGGTCTCGGACCTTGTGGTCTCTGACTCTGTCGGGGGGCCTTAGCTCTATCTCTATGGATGTATTGAGGGATGCCAGGGTAAGGCCTTGGATACACTGTTTGGCATTAGGATTGGTTCATTACGAGCCCAGTTTGCAAGCCCTGGCTAATAGGGGCTTACGTGTTGGTATGGGTAGGGCATCAAGGGAAGTGTTGGCGGTGTTTGATCCGAACACTTTAGCTCTATCTCTATTCCATGGTGGGTGTATGTGGGACGACAATGGTATTTGATTCATTGGGCGAACTCACACACTCGTGTATAGAGGTGCAAGGGCCACCAAACTTTTCTATAGCACATTATAAACTTAAAAACAAGACTAAAGATTTGAATTGAATGCATGCATTTATTTGTTGCATTGTTTTATTTGCTCACTGAGCCGTGATGCCTGCTCACACTTTCGTCGTCAAATATTTTTAGTTGATGATGCAAGACCTACTGTTGAAGAATATATGAATTCGTCGACATATGGACACGTTGGTGCCATGGACGTAGAAGCTGTTGATGATGAGAATGATTCATCATGCGAGTGCAACCAGTGCATATTCGATTAGTTTAGCTATATTTGATTATTGAAATATGCAATGGATTAATTCTTTTTATGTCTTGAGTTCTGGAAATAATCAGATTAATTATTTATTATCATTGTTAGACACTCAGTTGTTTATCTGTAAGACTTCTGCTTATTTGTTTATTATCTCTGATTATTGCTATGGAATGTGTGTGTAGTTTGATATGGTGGGTATGGCCTATATGAGACCTGATTGAACTATTGGTTTGTTGACAGTTCATCACACTAATCTGGTTAGACCAGAATTGGGGTGTGACACTATACCTACCTATAAGTTAACATTCCAATTGGTGTATAAGATTGTACATGACTTGGATGCCTGAGTCTTCAAAACTGTGGCCAATGTCCTATCCAGCCAAATGTTTGGTCACGTCTAGAGCTTTTTAGTAGCTGCTATTTCTACTTACATTCCTTTCTTGGATTATGGTCTATCAAGTGTGATTGCTTTGGACAATATTCATTTTAAATGCTTAAGTCATATGTTTTGTTGCGGCAATGTGTTTTGAATATAGCTTCACATATAAATTCAAATCTATTACACTATTTAATCGGTAAAACCGACTCCTTTACTCTGCAGTTTACATTTTGTACTAACAATTGTTGATCTTTAGCTCGTTGTGATTGTCTAGCACTTATGCTAGTTTTGTTGACTTGTCTTGACAGTGTCGTAGTACAAAGGGGTCGTCGCTCAAGAAAGCTCACCCTTGTCTTTCGAGTCTTGACAGTATCATGCCAAGTGACCACTGCTCAAGAAAGCTCAGACCCCCTTTTACTTGTCTTGATGGTGTCATGCCATGGGGCCACCTCTCAAGAAAGCTCACCCTCATCTGTCGAGTTTTGACAATGTCGTGCCAAGTGGCTGCTGCTCAAGAAAGCTCAGACCCCCTTTAACTTGTCTTGATGGTGTCATGCCATTGGGCCGCCGTTGGAGAAAGCTCAACCTTTTTAGATCCATCTAGAGAGTTACAAGTATGTGAAGGTTGCTACCCGAGAGAATTTACGTTGTCGAACTACGCTTGGGACTTGATTTTCAGGATACCACTGGAATATGTAGGCAATTTGGGTTGAACATCCTGAATTCAGTCCACCTTCGAGATTAGTCCCGTGATTACTAGATAATCTTCCTCCGAGTGATTCCATGCAATACTGAAAGCTTACTGTTGACTTTGGTTTTGAGCTTGCATGTGTAGTGTGTCAGTTTCAACGATTAAGGTTCATTATATGAGTAATGGGAGAGTCCATCATGTTGGGGTTAGTTTTGCTGAACGCAGAAAAGCCCACCTTGTTTCCAAACCTGTCTTAAGATCCAAGGTTAATTAGGCCATTACAAAGAAAAAAGAGATAATATATTTGAATGAATGAAAAGAAAATACTGATAATAATATAATTAAAAAAGAAGGGGGTACAGTTAGTCCGGGCTCACAGTGAAGAAACGAGTTTATTCTTTAAGTTGGATTTATCATAATGGGCTTCGAGGTGTCTTCTTTTCTCACCTCCTAAGATGAACCGGGGGTTCGGATTTTTATTCATATCATGGGGTTAAGATCAACATAGTGACGCTTAAACTTAAGGTTCATGAATAGACCTTATTATTATTGGAGTAATGACTCGGGGTTTAATATAAAGGGATAAGCCAAAATAGAGGCTTTTTGGGCTCAAGCCCATTCTAAAAGAAAATATAAGGATTGAGTGGCTGGAGAAAAGAGGTATAACAAAGGAAGGGCATAGATGCTTTCTGTTTGTTGAGGGGAGAGAAGAAAAGTAGGGCAGATAGGAGAGTTTGCCTAGATTTTTTTTTCTTCCCTCTATGGGGAAGAAGAGAAGAAGGGGAGTAAGGAATGAGAGTGGGAGAGTGAGAGAGAGAGTTTGTTGGTGGGTTTTGGAAAAAAGGAGGTGGGTTTTTCCTCTACAAGTGGCTGAGAGAGTGAAAGAAAACCAAGGTGTTTTCATTCAGCTGGGAGAAGAAAAAATTGTGAAATAGGGGTCGCTACAAGCAGAGCTCCGAGTGAGAATGGAGGAGAAAGAGGAGTTGCTATGGGAAAATCAGAGTGGCGGATGAAGGAAGAAATCATGGCTACAGTGGGGAAATCCAAACCCGCAAAGGGGAACCCGACCTACGAATGTTATCTTCCCTCTTCTCATTTTTTTTTTTTAATTCTTCACTATGGTTTTCATTCTATCAAATTGTTTGAGCTGATATTCTGCCTGATCGTTAATGTTGAAACTTCTTTCTTGGATATTGCTTTCCTTTCTGTTTCCTCAAAAAATTTGGCTTCCATAAATGCTCCATTGAAAAAAATGGGTTTGATCAGATTATGTTTCTCCTTCTCTTTGTTTCCTTCTACTAAGATTTTTTTTACTTTCCTCACGTATGGTATTCGGTTAGGACAAATCTTATAGGTTTTTCTTTTCTATCTCTATTTTTGTATGTAGTTTTGGCTTAGACATTGAGTTAGTTCTATGTTTTATTAAACGTTGTTTTCTTTTTCTTTTCTTTTTTCATCAGAGATGGGGTTGTCTATGTTTTCATTGCAGTAGGAATTCAGTTAAGGGAGTTCACTGTTAGGGCTTTTCCATAGAGTTTATTTTTAGATTTTTTATTTTTTCCTTTGTACAGAGTTGGTCTCGGTAATGGGTGGTCTGAAGGTCAGTTTTGGTTTAGAATGTGTTCGTTCTTTCTTATCCCCTTCTATCCTCTTTCATGGAGCATAATTTTGAGAATGGTTTGTGAGTATGGGATATTGGTTTTGGCATGGTTTCAGTATCTATTTCCTCTATCTGCTGGGATTTATTTTTTTAACATATAAGGTATTCGGTTAGTTTAGGAGTGGCCATTGGTATTGGAACCTTGGCCAAGTTGAGCAGTAGACAGCAACTGTGTGTGTGTTGTCATTGTTGGCAACCTTGGCATCCTCTAGACAGTTGCCAGAGTAATATGGAGGAGAGAAAATGTCAACAGGTAGTGTATCCAGTCAGTTAATAGAGTGGACAGTCAGTAGGCATGGTTGGATAGTCAGAAGCCTATATGGAAGCCACTGCACAACTTTATGTGCTTGCCTTCAGTGAAAGAAGACAAAGAAAGTAGAGAGAAAATAAAGAAAGAAAGAGGAGAAAGAGTGTCTGGGGGCCCCACTAAGGTCCCACTGACAAGGTGATTATGGTGTAATGGCAGAAGTTCAAGAGTAGAAGAAAATTGAAGAGCAGAAGAAAATTAAAGAGAGAGAAGGAAAAGAGAGAAAGTTAAAGAGAGAGAAAGAAGAGAGAGAAGGAGGAGAGAAAAAATATGGGTCAGGTGGGTCCCACTTGAGGTGGCCAGGCAGCCAGCCCAGACCAGGTCAGTAGCCGCAGTCGAGGCCAACAATTGCCGCACCAAGCCAGCAGGCCATGCTTGCCTAGTTGCACAAGGCCACAAGGTAGCAAGGTAGGCCAAGGCCATGCCATTCTCACAGCCTTAAGCCAGCAGCACGTAGCACACAATAGCTATACAAGCCCGCAAGCTCATGCAAGCCCGTAGGCTTACCGCGCACTCCTCGCATGCCCTTGCTGGGCCTGACCCTCATGCGCAAAAGAGAAAAACTAATCTCAAGTTTATAGGGGCAATTTGGAAAAAATCAAGGGTATTTTAGTCAGTCAAAAAATAGAGGATTCGACATGGAGGGCCAGAATTAAGCCACGCATCACAGATTCAAATCCAAAGGCTTAAATCAAGGAGGGCTACTATGATTATCATACAGTGCGTCAAGATCTCATCGTGACAAATATTATTATTCAAATGCAGCTTAAAATGGTGATCCGCATCGCATAAAGATGGATCCTTGATTGGGTATTGCGTGTTCTTCGTACGCCGGTGACCAAGATCCAAATCTGACGGCCTTCGCCTATTCTGATCGTAGTTGACATGATGGACCCAATCTGTCAGCTAATATTAAATCCCGATTTCACCTGACTTATCTGACAGCCATTATTAGAGATTCCCAATCAACCCAATGAGAACTCGACAGTGACTGATGACATGTCATCGGTGGCACTATCTCGGTACATCATAGGCTCACGAAATGGTTTTAAAAGATTCCCTTTCTTTTGTTGTGCTTAGCTGGATTTTGGGTGGCCATATCTCGGTCATCCGATGTTCGATTGAGGTGACTTAAATTGTCCTGAACTCATCTCTTTGAGGACCATCCACTTGCAATAAGAAAATAGAGCTTTGGTGAGAGAAGCTACGGGTTTTTGAGAAAAGGGTTGTTAGGGTTCTCTTTGAGTGAAAAATCCATCTCCACTTACCTCTCTCTGACATTAATGGTCATCTAAAGCTTTAGAGAGTAGTGTGAGAATGTTGTGAGAGTTTGATGTGGTTGGAGTTATGCGAGAAGTGTTGGGAGAGTGACAAACTCGCACATATATTGAAAAAGTTCACCCACCACCATTGATAAGCTTCAGAAGATCATTTGATAAGCACCACACATGTTGTGATCACGCTGGGAAAGTAATCACACATGCAAACCCTATTTATTTATACCAATGCCATATGGGAAGGGTTTTTAATCTCTATTTGATAAATACTTTGTAACCTGTCAAGTTGGGGGCTTGATAGGAGTGAGGGTTGTTGCCTAGGACTCAGTTGTAGCTGAGAATGTGGTCGATGTTGTAGCATCTGGGTTATAGGTGCAACCATACCATTAAAGTAGTGTATTGGGTATTATACAAAAACTTTGGTTAGGGTATTGCCCCATGGAGTAGCCGTCACAGTGTGTGATAGGTGAACTACGTTACATAGTGTGTTATATGGATGTGGATGTGTTTATTTGTGTTGTGCATTTAAAGTGTGTGGGTTGCAAGTTTGGATGTATACACTTGATAGGCCAAGCCTTTGGTATGGATACCTATAGGTGTATGACATGATGTGTTACACAAAATATATTAACAGGGCAAATGTATGAATGACCATCCTAATCAGCTCAAGGCAGCAAAGTGTTAACAAATAGCTCTTGGCAGTAGTATGTGTCTTAATTGGGCAGACTTCACAAAATTGGGAAGAATTTTAGTGATCACTAATTCACCCCCCTCTCAGTGTCAATCTTGGAATCACAGTTGGTATCAGAGTTGAGTTCCTAAGGGAAGAAGACTAACAGCTTCAGGTACTGACTGTGTTGAGAGACAGTAGAATGGCATCCAGTGAAGATCAGCATATGCATAGAAGGATTCCTATATTTTATGGGTCCAATTACAGTGTTTAAAAGATTAGAATGGAAGCATATCTGATAGCCCAAGGCTATGGTGTATGGTTAGCAGTGAAGAATGGCTACAAGCACATAATAGAAGACATCACTGATGTAGTAGAGATAAAGAAAAGGAAAAACAAGGCCAAGGCAGTCATGGCCCTTCTGGCATCACTAGTAAGCAATGAGCACACCAGAGTAATCAGTTTTCCTACCTCCAAAGAAATTTGAGACAAGTTGAAAAGTGTACATGATGGAGACAACAAGATAAAAGAGGCCAAGTTATAAATTTTGATATCTCAGTTTGAGAGTTTGAAAATGCCTGAAGGAGAGACCATTGAGTTCTATCTCAATAGGGTAAATGGTATCACCAATGCAATAAGAGCATTGGGTGAAGAGATAAAGGAGATACATGTTGTCAAGAACATTCTAAGAACTCTGGCCAAGTTGTACAATGAAAAGGTGTCTGCACTAGAAAAACTATCTACCTTGGATAGCTTAACCATTGATGATCTACATGGCATCTTGATCACATATGAAATGAGGATGATTGAACCAGAAACAATAGAGAAAGAAGCAGCTTTTGAAGCCATGAGAAAATTAAAAATGAAAGAACCAAGTGAGAAGTCAAAAGCAAAAGAGGTCACTGAGTCTGATGACTCAAATGATGAGTTGATTGCCATCTTGCTAGAAGACTTAAAAAGAAAAGTGAAAAATATAAAGGTAAGCAACATTGACACGCTTCAACTATAGAGGCATAGGACATTTTGCATCCAAGTGTCTAAAGAAGGGTAGAGTCAATGACTCAGATGATAAAGATCTCAATGAGAGTCAAGACCAGAAAGAAAAGAAAAAATGTATGCCCAAGAAGAAAAGTCTGCTTACAAAGAAGAACAACCATTCCTCAGATGAATCAGCAACGGAAGATGATGATGAGGTACTCTTTATGGTCCTTCATGATGAGCTTCGAGGAAAGAAAAAAAATCTAAAAAGAAAGGTGAAGTTAAAAAAGAGCCTGGTCTTGAGGCTGAGTTGTTTGTAACTCTTACAGAACTCAAAACAGAGAGGAAGAGGAACAAAAATTTGAATGATCAGTATAATGAAGCAACTGAACTGATCAATCAACTGAAGGCCACCATTGAAGAAGAAAGAAAAACAAAGAAAAAAAGATCTGAATAGTGAGTTGTCCTCAAAATCAGATGAATGTGCAAAGCTTAAGGAAGAAATTCTGAGACTAGAGACTGATCTTGCAAGATTTGTAAGGGAGAAGAGGAGCTACATGGAAGCTACAACATCATCTCTACCAGTGACCATCCTAAAATCAAAGGAAAAGACAGTTATAGATCAAGAGGTTGAGGATGACTGCTCAAAAATGGAAGACAAAAAAGTTCTTGATGAGACTTTAAGCTACTAAAGATCCTCACATATCAAATCTGGACCTGTATATGAGAAACAGAGGAGTGAGAAGGCTAAAGTTAAAGGGCCTGTTGAGAAACCCATTGTGTTTGTCAAAGTTAAACAGATGAGGTCACATGCTGAGAAGCAATCTGAGAACAAGATTGATAAAGAAGCCTTCAACAAAGTCAACTACAACAGGTACAAGAAGCAAGGCTACAATCCCATGCAAAGAGAGAGAGAGAGTTTCAAAGGGTACTGTTATAGATGTGAAGGGTATGGGCATGGAATTATAGAATGTAGAAGACAAGTCAGACCACCAGTGTTCATATGCAGAAATAGATTTGCTTCTTTGGCAGAAGACAAGATTAAATGCTTCAGGTGTCAGATATTTGGTCACATAGCTAGAATTATCAGACACTCCCTCCATCTTAGAGGCAACCAAAAGGAAACATTAGAAGAAATCCTCCCAGAAGACAAGCTCAAAGAGAAGAAAGAGTTGTGATAGAAAAGCAAGAAAACCCATTACAATAAAAGAAAAAAATAGTGTAGGTTGAGAAAAATAAGAAAAAAGGTAACAAATCCCTCATTGTGCAAACAATTCTTAAAGCCAAAAGTAGACCTACACCATGGATCTTGGATAGTCGGTGCTCTACTCACATGATAGGGGATAAAGAGATATTTTCAAGTCTGAATGCTGAAAAAGGTGAATAAGTTAGATTTAGAAACAATGATGGTGCAAGAATTGAAGGAAAATGAATTGTCAACATTTGCAATGTAGATTTAAAATCCCAGAAAGTTTTGCTTGTCAATGGCCTGAAACACAATCTCTTTAGTGTGAGTCAAGTTTGTAATCAAGGCAATGAAGTAACCTTCACCAAGGATGGTTGTATGGTGAAAAATGTTGAAAAGGGAAAAGTAGTGGCACAAGGGACTAGAACACAGGGCAACCTATATGTTCTTTCAAAAACCTGATAATCTACAAGTTGTGTGTTTGGCCAAGTGTATTGATGACAGAAAAGGCACTAGTGGCGGTGCATTCTTTTTAGGGAAAGTTTGATGGCCTAGCAAAGCAGGAACAGAGTACATAGTAGATGCAGTCAGTTGTGATCAAGTGGCATATGTCCTCACAAGGACCTTCCCTGAGGACTCATTGAAACTTTCAGAGAAAAGCTAAGAGTTGTGTCTCTTAGTACACTATAGATGGCACAGGTGTAAGGGGAGTTGGTGACTGCATAGCATCATCATTCATCTATAGGATTGGGAAGATGCGGTGGGCACTCCTATAGGTGAGTCTATGAAAGGAGAGTTCTGATATAGGGGGAGCATTGATGAAGGGAGAGTGTCATCTTTTCCTTTGTACTTTTTGACAAAGGGGGAAAGAGAGAGATATCATGTGGGTTGCCAAAAATTCCAAAGAAGGACATTGTTGGAACCTTCACCAAGTTGAGCAGTTGAGAACAACTGTGTGTGTTGTCATTGTTGGCAACCTTGGCATCCTCTAGACAATTGGCAGAGTGATATGGAGGAGAGAGAATGTCAATAGACAGTGTATCCAGTCAGCAGATAGAGTAAATAGTCAGCAGGCATGGTTGGATAGTCAGAAGCCTATATAGCAGCCACTGCATAGCTTAATGTGCTTGCAGTTCAGTAAAAGAAGATAAAGAAAGTAGAGAAAGAAAATAAAGAAAGAAAGAGGAGAGAGAGTGTCTGTGGGCCCCACTAAGGTCCCACTGATAAGGTAACTGTGCATGGTGTAATGGCAGAAGCTCAAGAGTAGAAGAAAATTAAAGAGTAGAAGAAAATTAAAGATAAAGAAGAAAGAGAGAGAAAGTTAAAGAGAAAGAAAGAAGAGAGAGGAAGAATAGAGAGAAATAGGAGAGAGAAAATGTGGGCCAGGTGGGTCCCACTTGAGGTGGCCAGGCAACCAGCCCAGGCTAGGTCAGCAGCCTCAGTCGAGGCCAGGAATCGCCGCACCAGGCCAGTAGGCCATGCCTGCCTAGATGCACAAGGCCACAAGGCAGCAAGGTAGGCCATGGCCATGCCCACGCTCACAGCCTCAAGCAAGTAGCACTCAGCACACAATAGCCACACAGGCCCACAAGCTCACACAGGCTTGCAGGCTTACCACGCTCTCCTTGCATGCCCTTGCAAGGCCTGACCCTCATGCGCCCCCCATCTGTTCGACATAATGCGCAAAAGAGAAAAACTATTCTCAGGTTTATAAGGGCAATTTGGAAAAAAAATCGAGGGTATTTTAGTCCATCAGAAAATAGAGGATTGGACATGGAGGGCCAGAATTGAGCCTTGCATCATAGATTCAAATCTGAAGGTTTAAATCAAGGCGAGCTATTGTAATTCTCACACAATGTGTCAAGATCTCATCGTAGCAAATATTACTGGTCAGATACAGCTTAAAGAGGTGACCCGCTTCGCATGAAGATGGATCCTTGATTGGGTGTTGCACGTTCTTCGTACATCGACGACCAAGATCCAAATCTGACGGCCTTCGCCTATTCCAATTGTAGTTGACTTGATGGAGTCGATCTGTCAGCTAATATTAAATCTTGCTTTCACCAGACTTATCTAATGGCCATTATCAGAGATTCCCAATCGGCCCAATGAGAACTCGACAGCACCGCTGACATGTCAACGGCGGCTCTTTCTCGGTACATCACAGGCGCATGAAATGGGTTTAAAAGATTCCCTTTCTTTTATTGTGGTTGGCTGGACTTTGGATGGCCATATCTCAACCATCCGATGTCCGATTGAGGTGACTTAAATTGTCCTGAACTCATCTCTTTGAGGAGCATCCACCTGCAATAAGAAAATAGAGCTTTGGTGAGAAAAGCTACTGGTTTTTGAGAAAAGGGGTGTTAGGGTTGTCTTTGAATGAAAAATCCATCTCCACTTATCTCTCTCCGACATTAATGGTCATCTGAACCTTTAGAGAGTAGTGTGAGCATGTTTTGAGAGTTTGATGTGGTTGGGGTTGTGCGAAAAGTGTTGGGAGAGAGATGAACTCCCACATATGTTGAAGAAGTTTACCTTTCACCATTGATAAGCTTGGGAAGATCATCTGTTGAGCACCACACATGCTGTGATCATGTTGGGAAGGTAATCACACACGCGAACCTTATTTATTTATACCAATGCCATATGGGAAGGTTTTGTAATCTATATTTGATAAATACTTGGTAAATTGTCGAGTTAGGGGCTTAACAGGAGTGAGGATTGTTGCCTAGGACTCAGTTGCAGTTGAGAATGTGGTTGATGTTGTAGCATCTGGATTATAGGTGCAACCATAGCATTAAAGTAGCATATTGGGTATAATAGGAAGCCCTGGTTAGGGTATTACCCCGTAGAGTAGCCGTCACAGTGTGTGATAGGTGAACCACGTTACATAGTATGTTATATGGATGTGGATGTGCTTGTTTTTGTTGTGCATTTGAAGTGTGTGGGTTACAGGTTTGTGTGTACACACTTGGTAGGGAAAGCCTCTGGTATGGATACCTATAGTTGTATGGAATGGTGTGTTACACGAAATGTATTAACAGGACAAATGTACGAATGACCATCTCAATCAACTCTAGGCAGCAAAGTGTTAACAGATAGCTCTTGACAGTAGTATGTGTTTTAGTTGGGCAAACTTCACAGAGTTGGGAAGAATTTTAGTGGTCACCGATTCACCCCCCCTCCTCTCAGTGTCAACATGGGAATCAAAATTTGTTTGTGATCTTTTGTTCCATAAAGATTGGGTCGCAGTTTGTTTAATTGTTGTTTCTTAAATGTAAGTATAGTTAGCTTTGAGTTATTTCCCTTTCCCTACAGTAGTAAATCTGGTTTAATTTGGTTTATGGGCTTAATTCTAGGGTGAGTTATATTGGGTCCAGGTCTGGTTAGAACTAGATTTGATTTTTGTTTGTTGTTGTTATTGCTTAAAGAGAAACCCAAGTCGGTTTAATTTAGTTTATGGGTTTAGCTCGAGGATGTATCATGTTTGAGTCTAGGTCTGGTTAGGGTTATGTTCAATTTGGTTTACAAGTTGGGTTGGATTTGGTTTATGGGTTTTTGGCTTAGGTAAAGTAAAGTTAAAATTGAGGTTTTTTTTTTTTTCATAATTGTCACACATGGCATATTCGAGCTTTAGTGAGGACTTGTTATTTTATTTGAGGCATATGCTAATATGGGATTCATTTGCTAAATGTTGAGTTAATTCATGTGCTCATAAAATCATGTTAGTGGTAGATTCATATGTTCAAATGAGTTTAATTCCTCCTAGTCAAATGTGAAATGCAAGCCATGTAATTCCCCACCTTTAAAAGATGTATCCCCCGTGAAAATATCTTCAATTTGTAATAGCTTAAGGATACATTATGCACAGTGTCTATGGTTCCCATCCTGCAAAATAATGAATTTTAGGAGACTCACCAATCCCTACAATATCTCACATCCTGTGCCGGCCAATATAAGCTCATTTAGTTTGAGACCCATTCTTGCCATAGATCTGGATTCACAGAATAGTTTATGGTTGTTTGTATAAATATGATGAATGTTCAATTAGCAATTCAGATTTTTTTATGGCCTCCGGCCGTTTGTTTTCCCGAGTTTAGGAGGTGTTTGAATTAGTTGATCCTTATCGTGTGGGTGGAGCTAAGGCCATTGTCTCTTTGAGTGTTGCCAAACGGGATCCATAGCCCATCAACTATGGGAAATACGTTTGATCTAATTCTTTTGGAGATACGTAGATAGTGGGAAGTTGTCGCTTTGCACATGGTCATCCTGAGGTAAGTCCCTTAGTTAAGGAAGTACCTCACTGAGGGGACATTCCAATGATTTAGGAAGTACCTTACACATAGGATGTGTTCCACGATTATGGGAGCATCCCTCGCACTTGATGTGTCCAGTGATTATAAAAGCATTCTTCACACACTTACACAACCCCCGCCAGAACTACATTTGGCCTGATTCTTATCGCATAGGAATACGTAGGTAGTTTGGGATGATTCTCAAGCTCGGTCATACTCTTGTAGGATATTTTTATTCATTTTGTGGCATTGTACATCACCATTCTATTCTTGTAGTTTTTCATTCTTTCATTCATTTGTATATCCTCCATGTATATTCATTCACCATGTATAGAATTGCTAGTTTGTAAAGTAATGTCACAGTTTGATGAGAATTAAAAACATAATTTAGGATCCCCATGTGTGCTACATAGAATAAATTAAATAACCTCAAATGTGCATAATGAAAGGAAATGATATGACATAGGGAGGCTGGTTAACGACCGGACAAATTGGGTGCCTAAAACCTTCCCAACTAGTAAATTGGGTGCTTACCCGCCTTTGGTTAGACTAGCAAGCCAATGCATTGAGTCAGTGAGCCATTTGAAATTCTCCAAACAAGAAATAATGTTTTTTGTGGTCCTATACCTTATCTAGGTGGGGAATACAGATTTTTATCCTCCACTAATATGAGTGGATGAAGTCTTAAGGTGAAAACCTTTCAATCTCCCATTTTGTTTAGGTTAGAGTAATGAAAGCACAAAAAGTATCATCCTTCTTCCAAATCGAAAAGAGAGGACCACCATTTTCATAAAGAGGGAAACCATTAATTCCCACCACCGTCCTCACAGTAGGATTTAAAATCAAGTCATTCCAACCTATATTGACAAAGATATATTTTCTGAGGTCCTGTAGAACTAAAAGTTTTGCATCCAAATTTTGTTTTATTTGAACTTGTGTGACTCACTCTCTCGATCCATTATTTAAAAATCCTAAATTGGATTCAATATAAAATTATGTAAGATAACCTACGATTTGATCTCTCAATCTATTTCTTTGGGAAGGAATCTTTAGGGAATAATCTTGTAGGTCGGAACTCACATTGTTTAAAAAAGGAGAAAAAGTGGATTCTTTAGGGAAAGCCCTAGTTTGCCCTTAAGGATAGATTGGACCTAGGTATGGCTAGGAACAACCTTATTGGTGGGGCATTAGATGTTGTGTTATGATCACTGGATCATAGGATTTCGCTGTTGGAATAAGGATTTTATGCCCTGTGGATCACCTAAAACCAAAGGTGGTGTTATAAGCTTTAAAATAATACTTGACGAGATTAATATGATTTTTCGTACGTAAGAACCTTAACCTTATGCAATGGTGTGAGAACGATATGATTGACTAAGTCTACTCTCCATAAGTGGCGGAATAAGAGGTTATTACCCACTTCTGTAGAGTTGTTGGCCAAATTTACAATTGATTCTCGCATTGACTCTTTTCGGTAATGCAATTTGTTTGCCAACCATTTTCTTGACTCAATTAAACCGCACCTAAAATCTATTAGCGGTCTTGCATGTGTGCTTTTATCCTTTTGTTGTACCACAATAGTAGTATGGTGTCGCATAAAGCTAGGACGGTACCATACATATATAGCACTGTAGGGTAGACCCTAATTTTGCCTATAAATAGAGTCCTAAATCTATTTAAAAAAAAAATCTCTACATTAGAGACTCCAAAGTGACTTCAGAGAGACTTTAACCCTAAGAAAAGACAAAGAGCAAAGGGTTTCGGGTCTCTGAGTTACAGAGCAAAGCCCTGGAGATTTTTCTATTAGAGAGAGAAAGAAATTTCTTCTTAAGCTAGTAGGTACTACTGATATGTATTTCGAAGCAGAGTGCCCCCCCTCTTTGGACCTATCAGAGGTTAAAGTGATAATAATGAATACCATATTCTACCAACCAATGATAACTTGACACATGTCTACAGTCTTGTGTGCATACGAATACTAACACGTGTTAATCAAGAGAACATCATAGACTCTCCCATGGCCAACATGTGCTAGTAAAAGGGAATAACCTCCTAATTGGCACATCTCAACCAGATACCAAGGAAAAGGGATTGGTTTGTGGACTTATGTGCCAGCAACTGAATCTATGATGATCGTCGGATCATCATCAAAGGCTATGTATGGTTAATTGCTTAAAACATCAGTTATCACCAGTTTTTTAACAATCGCAAGGGTAATCCAGCATCTTCGCCAAGTATAAAGTCCTCTATATATTTTCATAAGGTCAAAGGTATGAGGATGGAAAATTTTACACCCAATCTATATTCAAACCATACCCCACTCTCTCAAAAAGCTTTAGTTCTTACTTTGCTTCATACTGCTTGCTTTGTGAACTGACTTAATCATCAGAGTGGCTATCGGATTACCCAATCCACCCCTCAATTATTTTTTCTATATTTTTCAGGATCAATCCTTGAACTCAGCTAACAAGAGTGAACTCAGTTGCAATGCATGGAACTCGATTAGACCAGTTTTTAACAATGACAGTTTGGCACCCATTGTGGGGCATGCTTGAGTCTTTCTATAAAGCCTTTCTCACCTTCTTTCCCACCAAGTTTTTTTCCTAAATACATCCTTAATATACAATCCTCACACTCAAGAAACATGGTAAACACCTGAAACAATAATCGTGATAACACTGTCGACACCAATGGAAATCCTCCATGACTAAATGGAACTGCCGATGCTTACGATGTAACTAATGGAGAGCTAGATTTTATCCCGAGATCTATTCCACCTCCTACACCAGCATCTGTTCCACTCACAGTAATTCCTTTAACTCTTTAGTAGTTTTCTACCTAGGAACAAATCCATATCATAACTACTTAATTAGCAGAGATTTCACGACTCGTCATGCCCGCAGGAGCAGTCCAAGATAACCATAATGCTGCATCATTCCCAAATAAGAAGAAAGATTTCATTGATCTAGTAGATCACATCATAGCCAACAACACAACAGGAGAGCTAGTACAGTTCCTACTCCAGTCATTCCTCCAATTTACTGCCACGAAAGAAGTGTGGCATCCTCAACCAGTAATTCTATTAGACACTCTCAGCGAGTTTTAGTCCATGACCTACTTGGAGAATGAGATCTCTGATGGTCTCACGGCTCTCCCTTAGTCCATGCAAGTATCTAGACATGCCTAGACGTAGACCGATTAGAAAAGGCAACCCCTAACTGACTTGTGGATGAGCATGCTGCTACTGACAGATTGATCGTTAAAAGGATTGCAGCAGAATTAGCTGCCACTATTGCAACAGCTAATGTAGCGACAACAAATGTTGCTGCTGTCGCCATAGCAATCACCGCGAAGACTTTTGCGCCATCACCAGCACCAGCGGAACAGCCACCTATAGCACTAGCATCAACAGCACAACAACCAATTCCACAAACACAAATACCACAGATACCTGGTATTCTGCCACAATTGGGAACATTGGAGCATCAATTGCTCACTCTCCAAAGTCGGCTAGATAAAATTGAGAAGAATCAGATAGGTTCCTCTATCTTGTCAAGGAAGAAAGAGTACCACTCCAACATGGCGTTGTCTCCAGAGATCATGCGGACCCCAGTTCCAAAGCTCTTCACAATGTCAAAGATTGATCCCTATAATGGGACGATAGATCCACAACTCCACCTGGATAATTTTTCATCTATGATGCTGCTTCATGACTATAGTGATGCAATCCTATGCTGTGCATTTTCTTTCACTCTCAAAGACCTTGGACGACTTTGGTTCAATAGTCTGCCAATCCATTCCATTTCTAAATTTTAATCAACTCAGTGATCGATTTTTCGAGAATTTCTGGACGCAAACTACACTGAAGAAGATGGCTTCCAATTCAATGACAGTCAAACAAAAGTTAGATGAATCCCTCTTAGCATTTCTGGCTTGGTTCAATAATGAAGTTCCTGAAACCAAGAACCTAGACCAGGCAGGGATCTACTCTGTGTTGATTGCTGCAATATCGGACCTAGAACTCCTGAAATCCATATACAATAAGAATCTTGCAAATCTTGCCGACCTGCGAGCTCAGTGTGAAAAATATGCAGCTGCGAATGATGCCCTACACTTGGCATAGAAGAAAGGCAAAACTACTACCAGCTCAGAAAGAAGCAAGCCGAGACCCAATTAGAGAATCCGACTTTTATAGAAACAAGTAAAAAATAGAAGTTGGGCAAAGATGGCTTCCCTGGGAAGTCTATTGTCAAACCAAGTTCGATTAGAACTCATTCACACCTCTAAATGCTCCCATGTCAGAAATCATGTACAGCTTGCATAACACCAAGCTTGAACTAGCCACATCACCCAAAATGTTGGCAGATCCTAAAAAGTGGACAACCAAAAAGTACTGTAGATTCCACCATAGTCACGATACTGACAAGTGTAGGTCGCTACATACAGTGATCAAGAACCTCAACAATCGAGGTTATCTGTTAGAATATGTGGATGGCCCCGACCTGAAAAAAGATATCAGAGGCCATATGCTGCATACAAATCCACAACATACAAGGGGAAATAGCCCCTTGAGTGCAAGGTAGATGCTGCATAATAGCCAAATCATCCACTAATAGATGATCCGAAGGGTTCACCACCAATTCACAAGGTAGGTGTGTTAGATTCCTGTTGTGTGGGCTTGATCAATTACCTAACCAATTGTTAAGTGGGAGTTCAATTACTGGTTTGACCGGTTCAGGTCTAGTTCGTCACTGGTTAGAGACTACTAACCCGGTCCACTGTGGGAATGGTTCTAGGTTAGAGATAGTATTATAAATACAATGGTTAGGGTCTCCGTAGCCATTGGTTTTATCTCTCTGTTGCTCCCATACGCACAGAGGAAAAAGGGATCCCAACGAGGCTGTGGAAGACTCTAAACGAAGCATTCAAGCTACAGAAAATGATCAGAAATCAATCTACAGCAAATGGTATGTGTTCTATCATCTCTTTAAATGCCCATTGTATTCTAGTTATCTGTGTGGTAGTTTCGTTAGGGTTCATGGGAAATCCCATGGGAAAATCCT
This sequence comes from Protea cynaroides, assembly GCA_028583415.1. Classification (NCBI taxonomy): domain Eukaryota; kingdom Viridiplantae; phylum Streptophyta; class Magnoliopsida; order Proteales; family Proteaceae; genus Protea; species Protea cynaroides. The sequence continues at coordinate 76,476,646 of CM053276.1, read as the reverse complement.
AATTTGTATTAAAAATTCTAACAATTGGTATCAGAGCCACCCACACAGAGCTAGGATCATAGGTAAGGGATATTTAAGATGGTAGGAATGACTGAATTGAAAAGGGAGAAATCTCCATAATTTTTTCCCACAAAGTTTAAAACCCTTCGAAATTTTATCTGACCAGTGAAATTCAAAATAAGACATACCAGATTGTAGTACTCTGCAAGGCGAGTCGACCGACATAAAATTGGTCGCCGGAGGTGGCCGGACTCGCTCTCACGCGTCGCCTAAAAAATAGCGTGAGGTCCACGCGCCGGCGGTTGGAATTTAAAAAAAAAATTTCTGATGGCGCCGAATCATCGCTGGGTTGACTCGGCGCCGAATCGTAAACCCTAACGGGTCTACTAGTTGACTCGGGCTGAGTTACCCAACCCTGGCCTAGACCAGCTCTGACCGGGCTGGCCCAGCCCAAGCCAAAGCCCCCCCCGGCCAGTCAAACCCAGCCCAGGGCTGGCCCAACCCAAACCAAAGCCAGCCTGGCCAGTCAGTCCCAGCCCAGGGCTGCGCCTGAAAACCCAAACGGGGGATCCAAGTATATCCAGCCCAAACCCGAATGGGTGACCCACTAACCCGAGCCAGAAACCCAAAAATTTAACCCGTCAACCCGACCCGAAAACCTGAAAAGTTGATCCAAATACCTATTTGGTTGAACCAAAAACCCTGGTTTGGTCTGGTCAGACCGATCGGTTTGGATTAGATGGCGGTTTGTTCCGGTCCAGCCTTCTAAGGCCTGTTTGCCTTGCAGCTTTTTGACTGCATTCACAATCCGACTTTAAACTGGATTTGTGGGAGCTAGGAAGGTCAGATTGACCTGCGGTTTGTTCCATTGGACTTGGTTTTCAATGCTCTTCAATCTGGAATATATCTTGTTACATTTTGATACATTGAAAATAGTATTTTTCCAAGTTAATGCTCTTTTAGAGCTCGATTTGTAGTGTTTCTGCTGGTTTTTCTCAATATTCTTGTATCATAATGATTGTTGAGTTAAAGTGCATGTTTATTTGAATGTTTAGACTTCTAAAGTTGATTTTTGAAAACATTCATGATTATATATATCCCACTTGAGCTACAATTTGGAATTTGTTCATATCATGGTGGAACTTGGTGGATCCCACCAAAGTCGTATACTTTGTTTTGTCATGATGTGTTCAAATTCAAGCGACTGTGTTTGTAAATGCTTTAAAGAATGATAGTGTTCACCCAAGGGTGGCATTGTCCCAGTTTATTCAAATTATGATTTGTACATATTGTGTAAAGATTGGGTGGGACCACCAAAGTGGCAAGCTCAGTTCTATCATGATATGCTCAAATCTAGAACTTATGCATTTATAGACACAGCAAAGAAGGATAGTGCTCACTCAAATGTGACATTATCAAGATTTTCACTTTTGTGGAAGCAGTAAAGAGCGGCATTGTCCACCCAAAGGTGGCGGTGTCAAAGATCATGTATACTCATGCACATGGATGAAGGATCTTGACTTTAGGAGTTTCATACACCCAAAGGTGGTGGAATTTCAAGAGTCATTATCCCTTCACAGGTTCTGCACAGATAGTAAGAGGACCAGTGCGCTCTTGTCCCAAAGGATAAGGGTGTAGTTTCGGTTGACTCTACACAGATAGTAAGAGGATCAGTGCGCTCTTGTCCCAAAGGATGAGGGTGTAGTTTCGGTTGACTCTTCAAAGGAAATGGACTTGCATATATTTAATTATTGTAAGTTTAACTTATCTTGTGTATATTTTTACATTATATCACACATATTAGAGAACATATAATGATCAAACACCTCATGATGCCTGTTATGGCGGGCCAGTTCTATCAATTGGCATGAAAAATTGAAAGCTAGTCTAGGAATGTTTAACCTAGTACTCAGCAAAGATTATATTCTGGTCTTTAAGAATATTCAATCCCTAAGATCAGGTAAAAGAAAATTCAAATAAGGAACATTGGAAATAAATGTTCAGAGTGAAATCCAAAGAAATTTTAGTCTTTAAAATGGGGTAGAGAGATGTTGTATTCTCAAGGTTGTCTATACCAGTTTTAATGGTATAGGATGATAATGGTGTGTGAGGAAACACAGGTTAGAGCTATTAGCCATCACTAATAAGCTCTAAGATATGTGAATCTCTGTAGGTAACTCATTGAAATATTATAGATGATTCACTTGACTTTCACTTCCTCACCTAAACTGCAAAGTTAGATCCTAGTGTCCCATAAACCCAGTGGACAGAAGATGAGTTGATTTCCTTTACACTATGGAAGAAAGTTTAAAGAAAAGAGAAAGGAATGAATGCCAATGTCATAACGTGTGAGCCATACTCTGACAAATGCAGTAAGTAAAAGGTAGGGTCTTACAGAAAGAAAAAAATATTTTTTCAAGGAAAAGTAAGAAACTTTTGACAAGAAAAATGATTTTATGGAACTACAAGAACTCAGAAGGAACATGTGAAAAATGTTATACTTGAAGAAAAGGTAGGATCATGAAACTTTTGAGTGAGAAGGTAATGGAGATTAGAGACTTAAGTAGTAGAAGTAATCCAAACCTATAGGAGTTGCAAAAACCCTTATTTACTTTCTGTAGTTTACTTAGCTATAGAGTTAGATAGTACATCCTAATTCCATCTTTAGCATAGACATTTAGGACTCTTATCTAAGGAAAGACTGTAAAAAGGTTGTAAAGAATAGAATTCTGGAAACCCCTAAAGTTAATGACTTTCTTACTTGTAAGGATTGTTTAAGGAAAAATATTTCATAAAATGATTAAGACTGTTGGATATGAAGGCGAATGTAAATTGTTAAGGTTGATCAGGTGATATTGATATACTCCTAATGATTTTAGCCAAATGTTTACAAGTGCTAAAGCTTATGGCTTAGCATCATGTGGATGAGATTCAACAACAAAAGAGTAACAAATAGATATGATCAAGAGAACTCGAGAATATATTGGCTCCTTTGGAGTGATCAATTTTGTAGTCTATAGTATTAATAGGGTGCCATGTAAGTTGATTTCAGTCCAAGTTGTCTTCTTGATTGAAACTGTAAAAGTAACGTATTTTCATAACACTCGTGAGAGAGTGATTATTTTAGGACATTGAGTTATCATTTTTTGGGATATCCACTCATGTTTGAAGGATTCAGCAAGATTCATTGATGATGTTGGTTAGCAGTCACATCCAAGAAACATAAGTTTAATGAGACTACATGAAAATTGTTGTGGAGTAATTAGTTGAGTTATCAAAAATATTATCAGAGTGTAATAAGATAATTATTAAAATTATCTTCATTCAGGTTGATGCATAGCTAAAATACCAGAGATAGATAAGGCAATGAGGAGATATAATAGACCATGTAGATCAGTGATTTCATCACATGTTATACCTCAAAAATAGATGTTTTGGCATTGGACAAGATGAAGATCCCAATAGTTTTGAGCAAGTTGTCAATAATGAAATTGCTTTTGAGTGATTACCAGTCATAAATGATGTATCGTTATTTATGAACATCAATGAGATTTGGGATTTTATGCTCTTGTCATGAGCGGTGTACTCATAGGCTCAAATGGATATATAAGAAAATATGTGATTCCAGTGGGAGAATTGATTGCTACAAAGTAAAACTCCAAAATAGATATATAAGAAAATGTGTGATTCCAGTGGGAGAATTGATTGCTACAAAGTAAAACTTGTAGCGAAGTGGAATCACACAAAGAGAATGAAAAGTATAAACTTCAAATCTTTGAGGTCTTAGTTGTACATTTTATTTTGGAGTTGCATCAGATAGATGTAAAGATCATTTTGATCAAAGAAAATCTGGAAGAAGGTGTTTATAGGCTTTACCCATAAGGTTTTGAGGTAAAGGAGAAAGAAAATCTATTTTGTAGACTTATAAAGTCAATATGTGGATTAAGCAAGCATCCAGGTAGTGGTATCTGAAGTTTGACAGAGTTGTATCTTCTTAAAACTTTGTTGAGATTATCATTGATCATTATGTATATATAAAAATTAGTGGGAGTGGATTTATTTTCTAGTCATATGTGTTGTTGGTTAATCACTGACCAACAGTGACATGGTTTACCTGTTAAAACCATAGTTTTCAATGTCTGATAAATTTGAGATGAAGAATGTATGAGTAAGTACCTTTGTACTTGACATTGAGTTTCCTCGTGACAAGAAAAATGGAACTCTGGGTTTGTCTCAAAGGGTATACGTTATTCGTGATCTCGAATGATTAAATGTACAAGCATAACAGTTAAGTTGCATATGCTTAAATCAGTAAAGGAGACAAATTGACAGAGTTATGTTTAAGAAATGATGTTGAGAGAGAGAATCTGAAGTACAGAGCTTGGTGTATGCTCAAGATTATATTTATTCTCACATAGCCTTTGTTTAGAGTATTTTAAGACATTTTTAGTTGGATGCTGGTATAGCTCACTGAACAACGAGAATAAAAAGGTCATACGGTACTTGCAGAGGACCAAGGATTATCTACTCATTTGTGGCAGTAGTGACACTCTTGGCTATTGTGATGTAGTGTTTTGGTGATTGCATTGGTGGCATAAATCCCATCTCAGTTTTTTGTTATGATGGTAGATGTACCCTTTGGGGAAAAATGTAAAGAAGATTATCCATGCATCAACCTCTTGATAAGGTAAATTTTATAACTATATGTGAACTAATAAGTAGCATATCTGGTTGAAGAGTTATCTTTCAGACCTGGAAGGTTGTAAGTTTTACTTAGGCCTATTGAGATGTGTTGTGACAGCGGTTTAGCTATGTTGTTCTCAAAGAATAATGTGAAATCTAGTAATTCAAAGCATAATAGAGATCGGATTTCAAATCTCTTTAGGTGAGAGAAAAAGGTCAAAGAATTTATATCATTGTAGAGCACATTCGTTAAACATCTTGATTGTAGATTCTCTTACGAAGGTTTTGTCAAGGGGAGTCTTCAAGGGACTGTATGTTTAATATAGAAATGATTAATTCATTAAATGTACTTAGTTAGTGGGAGACTTTTCTCACATTGATAATGATTTAGTTCATTATGTTTATTTACATTGCCAATGGTTTTGGCACAGATATTTATTACCATGGTTATTTTTATTTCAGCATTCATTTATTGCTATGTTGCATATTCATTGACATGTCATTGACAAGGGTAGTATTTAGCCAAATGAAGGAGGCGGTATTAAGCCAAATGAACGGGGCGGTATTTAGCCATAGTTCACGGCGGTGTACCAAAGTATGATATTGACCAAAAGGGTATGTGGCGGTTTGCTGTGGTCATTATCAAGGTTTATTGCCTCTGAGGTTTTATCAAGGCAATTAGTTCGAAGGTTATTCAATCTAGACCCACATGAAATAATATTTTCATGTATACATGTCTCTAGGCGATTGATATCATTATGTAGACCCTTGTATGTAGCTGACAGAAGGTAGTACACCAGATATGTTGGAGTATTTTCCGTTGTTGCTCGACATTGGTAGGCTTGATGAGTGGATCATAGTTTGATGGCGGTTTATTATGTAATAGGATTCCATGGCCATACTTTTCGACGGTGGTTTGTAATTAATCTAGCCCAAGGGGGAGATTGTTAGATTCCTGTTGTGTGGGCTTGATCAATTACCTAACCAGTTGTTAAGTGGGAGTTCAATTACTGGTTTGACCGGTTCAGGTCTAGTTCGTTACTGGTTAGAGACTACTAACCCGGTCCACTGTGGGAATGGTTCTGGGTTAGGGATAGTATTATAAATACAATGGTTAGGGTCCCCGCAGCCATTGGTTTTATCTCTCTATTGCTCCCATACGCACAGAGGAAAAAGGGATCCCAACGAGGCTGTGAAGACTCTAATCGAAGCATTCAAGCTACAGCAAATGGTCGGAAATCAATCTACAACAAATGGTATGTGTTCTATCATCTCTTTTAATGCCCATTGTATTCTAGTTATCTATGTGGTGGTTTCGTTAGGGTTCATGGGAAATCCCATGGGAAAACCCTAATTTGTATTAAAACTTCTAACAAGGTGACCCCAGAGGCAATGTGGGAGTACTTATAAAACTCCCAGCTTCCAGTCAAAATTAAACAAGAGGACGAACTCCATCTCAACAACATAAGATAGACCAGGGAATGTCATCGTTAATCAAACAATTTTCTAAATGTCATCTGATGAAGTCTATTGTGGCTGACTTCAAATTCTCAACTCATATAGAGACCAGATCGGATATATATTCAAGTCTCAAGGCATACCGACCTTCATACCTTACCAAGAGAAGCTTTAGTCTGCCTCTCCAAAAGATTGGAACACTAGAAAAAAAATATCAGCTGGCTCTATTTGAAAATGAGTTTAAAAGTTAGGATTACTACAACTGGAGAATTACCATTCCTGATTGCTATATTGGGGCAATTATTGGAGGACCTGCTATAGGAAACACCTCCAGAAGTGAAAGATAGCCATATGTGAATATCATATGTAGCACATTAACTTCGTTTAACCCTTACAATACTAGTGATGTCATCACATTTAGTGATGATGACTTACTGCATGTTGACTTTCCCTATGATGATGTAGTAGTTATCACAATGGTGATCAATAATGAAAACGAAGTTGAAAGGACCTTGGTGGATACCAGTAATTCGATGGATATATTGCCCTATCATGCATTTAAGGCCATGAAATTAGATGGCAGACAACTTCGACCTGTGAACATGTACAAAAAAATTGTCATAAAGTTTCATTGTTCATTCCATCGTTGACCATCACTTAGTCTTTGATAAGCTTCTCTAGAGACTCTGTACATGTAAAAGGTAAAATAGACTCGACACCCGAGTTGGAACAAAGCCCAGATAGAGGACCATCTCAATGAATTACTTAGTAGTAGACATACCATCAAGCCACAATGTAATTCTAGGTCAGCCAGTACTCAACTTACTAAGAGTCTGTGTGTTGACCTACTACCTAGTAATGAAATTCCCAACTGAATATGGGGAAAGAAGTTGCAAGGTCGACCAGAAGTTATCTCGGCAATGCTATGCAGCTGACTTAGAGGTACACAAGGTCAAACTTCCAACACAACGTACCATCATCGAAGATCTCCAAGATGAACTCAAACAAGAGCGAGGAACTTCAGTAGGGCCAAGTTCTAGTCTCTGAAGAACAACATGAGAGATACTTCCAAATTGGGTAATCTCTACAGTGCAAATAAAGGGAAAATCTGATAAACTTTCTTATGGATAATCTTGATATCCTTGCATGGTCAGCATCAGACATGCCAGGCATCCCCAAAGACTTGATGGAGCACAAACTAGCTGTGGACAAGAGATTCTGACCTGTCTAACAGAAAAAGAGGAAATTTACCCCTAAACTTGATGTCATAATCAAGGAAGAGGTCAAAAAATTATTAGCTGTGGGGTTCATTAGGGAAGTCAAATACCCACAGTGGTTATCAAATGTTGTAATGGTGCCAAAATCCAATGAAAGGTGGCAAATATGTATTGACTTCATCAATCTAAATAAAGCTTTCCCTAAAGACTACTACCCTCTTCTTAGAATAGATAATTTAATTGATGTAATTATGGGTCCTAAAATGTTGACATTCATTTACACATACTCAAGCTACAATTAAATCAAAATGCACAAGCCTGACGAGATAAGTACAGCCTTCATAACTAAAGATGGACTATATTGCTATACAGTGATGCCATTTGGGCTGAAAAATGATGGGGCAACCTACCAACGGTTGGTCAACAAAGTATTTGAGAACCATATCAACAGAAATAGGGAAGTATATATAGACGACTTCCTTGTGAAGAGTAAGAAGAGTACAAGTCATCTAGATGACTTGAAAGAAGCTTTTGGAGTCCTTTAAAGCCATCAAATGAAGCTAAATCCAACAAAATGTGTATTCGAAGTACTCTCAGGGAAGTTCATTGGATTTATATGTCACAAAGAGGGATTTAAGCTGACCTTGCAAAGATCGATGCCATAATAAAGATGTCGGCCCCAATAAAGCCAAAGCAGGTGCAAGAACACATTGGCCATATTGTAACTTTTGGCTGATTCATGTCAAGATTTGCAAATAGATGTCTACCTTTTTTCAAAACTTTGAAAGCTGCAAAATGATTTGAATAGACCTACGAATGCCAAAAATCTTTTGATGAGTTGAAGCAGTACTTAGCAACTCCCCCAATACTTACCATGCTTGAAGTTGGCAACCAGTTGCAGCGTCAATAGTGGCTGTCAGTGCAATATTAATAAAAGAGGCAGAAAAAGTTTAAAGGCCAATCTATTATGGGAGTAAAATCTTACTCCATACAAAATGAGGTACAAACTTTAGAGAAATTGGCCTTATCATTGGTGGTTGTAGCACTGAAGCTCTGACCTTATTTCCAAGCTCATACAATCATTGTGCTAATCGATAAGCCTCTAAAAAAGATTCTGATATGGACTGATATCTCAGGTCATCTGGTAAATTGGGCTGCTAAACTTGGCTAGTTTGATATAGACTATCAACCTTGAAATGCTATAAAAGCTCAGGCTTTAGCCAACTTTATACTTGAAACACCCACTATTGACAGTTTAGAAATAGATTCAAGTTTGGAATCAGAGCCTGAAGATCTTCCAAGTATGAAGATGAAGGGACCACAATACCATAAGTGGATTTTATACGTAGACGGATTCTCAAATACTCGACAGTCGGGAGTAGGAGATAATCATAAGCCCAGAAAACTTCAAAATTCATGTCGCCTCTGATTTAAGATTAAGGCAACAAATAATGTTGCAGAATATGAAGCCTTACTTTTAGGTCTCCGACTTGCGAAGAATTTGATGGTGAAACATCTTGATGTCTTCAATAATTCTCAAGTCATCATCAAACTGATAAATTGGCAATATGTAGTTAAATAGACTCATATGCAAGAATACCTGGCTAAAGCGAAGTTGGCTTTATCTCTCTTTGAAGAGTATGACATCCAAAATATAGACTGAAAGGACAATACATAAGTAGATGCTCTATACCAACTTATGAACGAAGAACTCTCCACATTGGATAAGTTAGTCTACATAGATGTCTTGATAACTCTAATTGTAAAGGAAGAACCTAAGGTGCAACAGGTCAACATTGACTTGACCTGGATAGATCCAATTAAAGCATATCTAATGTATGGCAACTACCCGATGGCCAACATGAAAAATGTCAAATTCAAGCAAAGTCCTGGAAATATGTCATCCATGAAAATCTATTGTACCATATGTCACACCCCAATTCTAGACTAACCAGAGTAGTGTGATGAACTGTCAATAAATCAATGGTTTAACCAGGATCTCGTATAGGTCATACCCACCATATCAAACCACACACACATTCTACTGTAATAATCAGAGATAATAAACAAATAAGTGAAAGTCTTTCTAAATAATGAACAGAGTATCTAACAGTGATAAATAAATATTTAATCCAATTCAAATAACTCAAAACATAAAATATAATAATCAATTACATGTTCGATAGTCAAAATAACTAAACTAATCAAAGACACATTGATTGTACTCGCATGAAGTATCATTCATCTTCTACAGCTTCTACGTCCATAGACGTCATGTGTCCATACGACGACGCATTCACGTAATCTTCCATAGTAGTACCTGCATAATCAACTAAACATATTCGACGTTGAAAGGGTGAGCATACATCACGACTCAGTGAGCAAACAAAACAATGCGCAATCATATGCATTCATTCAATTCAATATCTTTGGTCTATTTTTAAGTTTACAATATGCTATAGAAAGGTTTGGTGGCCCCCGCACCTCTATACATGAGTGTATGAATCTACCCAATGGATCAAATACCATTGCAGTCCCACATGCACCCACCATGGAATAGAGATAGAGCTAAAGTATCTGGATCACACACCACCAACACTTTCCCTGATGGCCGACCCATAACAACACGTAAGCCCCTATTGGAAAGGGCTTACAAACTGGGCTCGCAACTAACCAATTCTAATGCCATCCAGTGTATCCAAGGCCTCACCCCAGCATACCTCAATACATCCATAGAGATAGTGCTAAGGCCCCCCGGCAGAGTCAGATCACACGGTCTGAGACCACTTCCCCTACTGTCCTACAATGTAATAGTTCTGCTAAGGTAATGGTGATACGACGATGTTAGTAGACAAGACTTGAGTAGAGATAGAGCTAGAGTCTGTTGACCAGGATGAACCACAATGTCACATCCTCCCCCTGATGCTCCACTCGTATCCAATATATTAACCACACACACACAATCGCATGCCTATTCCTAACATCATCATCATCACCATGTTATAAATAGACAGAAATAAATATGCATGAGCAGTAATAACAGGAATATTAGATGACATGAGAGATGCACATTACAAGCATACAATCATATAATCAATCATGGCATTGGATTCAATAAAACAATTTATTATTATTCAATTAGTTTAGGTCTTGTTCCCTCACCTGTTAACAATACTCAATCTCCTTTCAAGCCTCATAACTCTCTTTGAATCAATTTAGTAACCTAGAAGTTATATGAATTTAAGTTAGGATTCATGTGTAATATGTTACAGTAGCTGGAATTTGAACAGATCATAGATAGGTCCTATGGTCTCATGCTATGTCGACCACACCACGTATGATAGTTACCCTACGGTGGCACTATATGCAACCACACCTGCGACCATACGCTTTCTGGATTCTTCCCGAATGGCTATAGTAGATCACTCTGGTCATCCTATGGTCAACCGTAACTACGATCATATGAGTTTAATGTGATTTCTTACTTCCAATATGGATTCCTTCTTTTAGGTCATCAATGGGGTCTTCCCTAATGATCATTCTAAGGCCAACATTCTTAGTTTTACTGAGTTAATTACTTTAACTCATTCTCCATGATCCCCTTGAGGTTTTCTCAGAAAATCTCATTGATGAATCCTTACATTGGGTTTGGTATTACAATTTATGTAAGGAACTCCTACTCTTAGTGTTCTAAAGCTACAGAGACAAGGTTCAAACCTTACTGGTTGTTGAGAGTCTATAGAACTTTTTCTCTCAACATTCTTCTCTATCTTCCTAGTCTTTTCTTCCTCTCTTTCTCTTCTTTCTCTTTCTCTAGGGTTTGATAATGTTCCAAGAGTGTGAAAAAGCATTGAGGAACATCCTTTATATAGAGAGAAACTCTCCATATAAAGTTTTCCAAAAAAAGAAAGACATCCCCCTTTTATTTTGAATGTTTCCATAGTCGAAGTCTGATTTGGGGTCCTACGGTCAGACGTACGGTCGTAAAATCCATTGAACATATGCTTGAAAACATCGATCGTATGGTTATTGGTCAGTGGTCTTTATTTCCTTTCGTATGGTCGACTATACCTACCCTGGTAGTCGACCATACACTTGGTTTTAAATGTTTTTACGTCGATTCTCATACTTGGTCTCGTGGTCCTTCTTTACTTGGTCGGTCAACTTGATCCAGCAATGATGGAAAGACCTGGCACGACATGGTTAGACCAGATTAGTGGAGTATGGGTCTTACAACTCCCCCTTACCTTAATTTCATCCTCAAAATTTACACATACCTTCCGAGTCGAATAGGTGAGGGTATTGTGTCCGCATACCATTCTCTTCTTCCCATGTGACTTCTTCTACATCTTGGCTTCTCCCAGTAACTTTAACATAATAGATGTCATGGTTGCGTAGACATTGTACCTTCTGATTAGTGATTTTGAAAGGTACCACATCAAATGTCAAATCTTTCGTCAGATCCAATGGATCTGTTGTTAACACGTGTGTTGGATCTCTGACGTACTTCTTCAGTTGTGAGACATGGAATACATCGTGTACACTTGACATCGATGGTGGTAGTGCTAACTGATATGCTACCTTTCTATGCCTTGTCAGAATCTCATAAGGTCTAATATATCTGGGACACAGCTTTCCCTTCTGTCCAAACCATTTTAGACCATTCATTAGAGATATTTTCAATAATACCTTATCACCTGTGGTGAATTCAAGGTCTTTGTGTCTATTGTCTGCATACTGCTTCTGACGGTTCTGAGCTATTCGGACCCTTTTCTTGATTATGTCAACTACTCGACAAGTCTCTTCGATAAACTCCAGTCCAACAATACTCTATTCTCCAACCTCATTCCAAAATAAAGGAGTTCGACATTTCCTACCATATAGTGCTTCAAAGGGCGACATTTATATTGTAGCTTAATAGCTGTTGTTAGAAGCGAACTTGATTAATGGTAACTTCTCATCCCATGATCTTTTGAAATCAATCACACAGGCTCGGAGCATGTCTTCTAAAATCTGAATGGTGCGCTCCGACTGTCCATTGGTCTGAGGGTGAAATATTGTACTAAATTTCAGTGTTGTACCCATAGCCTTCTATAATCTTCCCAATACTTTGAGGTAAAACATGGATCTCTGTCAGACACAATGCTATCAGGTACACCAAGCAATTTGACAATATTATTCATATACAGCTTAGCTAGCCTCTCTAGGATATACTGAGGTCGTATAGCTATAAAACGAGCTGTCTTAGTCAAACGATCTACAATCACCAGACTGTGTCAACTACTCTGGGAGTCAATGGTAACCCTATGACGAAGTCCATAGTACTGCAGTCCCATTTCCATGCTGGTTCTGGTAGTGGTGGCAACAAGTCTACAGGTCTTTGCCTTTTAGCCTTTACCCGCTGACAATTTAGGCATTGAGATACATATTTAGCTACATCTGCTTTCATTCCCCTCAGCCAATATAGTTTCTTCAAATCATGATACGTCTTTGCACTTCCAGGATGTACCAAATCAGCAGTAGTGTGGGCTTCCTTCATTAGTTGGTGTCTAATATCTAAGTCTTTACTTTCAGGAACACATACTCTTCCTTTGTATCTTAGTACCTTTTCAAAGTCCAGAGTGAAATCAAGAATAGTCCTACCTTTTTCAAGGTCTTCTTGCATTGTTCTTAGTTCAGGGTCTGATTGAATAGTTGCTTTCACTTCATCTATCAGATTAGGTACAATCTTCAATGTGGTAAATATGTTTGAAATTGATGAATAAACCTTATGTCAGTCGATCCCCCCGGTTTATCAACTACGAACTGCTCATTGCCATAATTGAATACTCTTCCTGCAATGCACATTGCAGCATTTGTGTTAGATTCTTCTTGCGATTTTATCATCGCTTTTCTGCTTAGTGCATCAGCAACTACATTAGCCTTCCCTGGATGATACTGGATATCACAATCGTAATCCTTTAGCAACTCCAGCCATCTCCTCTGTCTCATGTTCAACTCCTCTTGATTGAAAATATGAGTGAGACTCTTATGATCTGATTTAATCTAGAATTTTTCTCCATACAAATAATGTCTCCATATCTTGACAGCATGTACCAATGCTGCCAACTTCAAGTCATGAGTAGGGTAATTCTTCTCGTGTGTCTTTAATTGTCTGAAAGCATACGTAATTACTTGTTCTTCTTACATGAGAATACATCCCAAACCTAACCCATATGCATCGACGTACAAGGTAAATGGTTGTCTGGAGATTGGAATAGTCAAGATGGGAGCTGATATCAGTCTTGTCTTCAATGCTCGAAAACATTTTTCACATTTATCTGTCCAAACAAACTTTTTCTCTTTCTTACTCAGACTGGTGAGAGGTACGACGATTCTAAAGTAATCTTTTACGAATCGTCAATAATACCCAGCTAAACCTAAGAAACTTCTAATTTCTGTAACATTCTTAGGTGCTTCTCATTTCACAATAGCTTCAATCTTGCTAGGATCCACTTTAATTCCTTCAACTGATACAACATGGCCTGAGAAAGCGACATTATTTAGCCAAAACTCACACTTAGTAAATTTAGCGTAAAGCTTTTCTGTTCTTAGTTGTTGTAGAGCGACTCTAACATTTGTGATATAAGTTTATTTATCCTTGGAGTAGACTAGGATGTCATTAATAAATACAATGACCAATGTATCCAGCATATCATGGAACACCCGATTCATGAGTTTCATAAAAGTTGTGGGTGCGTTAGTCAATCCAAAAGACATAACTAGAAATTTGTAATGTCCATATCTGGTTTTAAATGTTGTCTTCAGAAAATCACCTTCCTTGATCTTCAACTGATGGTATCCTAATAGGAGATCAATCTTGGAGAACACTTTAGCACCTTGCAACTGATCGAATAAGTCATCGATCCGAGGCAACGGATACCTGTTCTTGATCATGAGCTTGTTCAATTCCTGATAATCTATACAATGTCAAACGCTATCGTCCTTCTTTTTTACGAACAGCACTGGCGCTCCCCATGGTGATATACTGGATCAAATATAACCCCTGTCTAGTAAATCCTGTAATTGTATCTTTAGTTCTTTTAATTTAGTAAGAGCCATACGATAGGGTGCCTTAGATACTGGTACGGCTCTGGGTATGAGGTTTATAATGAAATATGTCACTCGATCAGGTGGTAATCCTAAAAATTCCTTGGGAAATACATCCAGAAATTCACACACAACTTCAATATTTTCCATCCATGGTGCTTCCTTGGTGAGGTCGACCACAGACACTAAGTACCCAATTCCTCCTTTCTCGAGGCATTTCCTAGCCTTTAATGCAGAAAGAATGAGTTTTCATTTACGGGGAAGCTTGGTTCCCATAAAACTGAACTCTACTCCTTCCATATCCTTGAATGATATCTTCTTTTTAGCACAAAGCAAACTCACGGAATGCTGGGATAACCAGTCCATCCCTAGGATGATGTCGAAATCGACCATCTCAACTTGCACCAGGTTGGCATCCAAACTTTTCTCCTTTCTTTGTCAGACTGGTGAGAGGTACAGTGATTCTAGAGTAATCTTCAATGAATCGTCGATAATAACCAGCTAAACCTAGGAAACTTCTGACTTCTGCAACATTCTTAGGTGCTTCCCATTTCACAATGGCTTCAATCTTGCTAGGATCCACTTTAATTCCTTCAGCGGATACAACATGGCCTAGGAAAGTGACTTCATTTAGCCAGAACTCACACTTTAAAATTTTGCGTAAAGCTTCTCTTTTCTTAGTCGCTGTAGAGCGGCTCTTAGATTTGTGACATGAGTTTCTTTGTCCATGGAGTAGACTAGTATGTCGTCAATAAATACAATGACTGACGTATCCAATATATTATGGAATACCCGATTTATGAGTTTCATAAAAGTTGCGGGGGCATTAATTATCCAAAAAACATGACTAAAAATTCATACATATCTGGTTCTGAATGTTGTCTTCAGAATATCACCATCCTTGATCTTCAACTGATGGTATCCTAATAGGAGATCAATCTTGGAGAACACTTTAGCCCCTTGCAACTGATCGAATAAGTCATCGATCCGAGGCAATGGATACCTGTTCTTGATCATGAACTTGTTCAATTCTCGATAATCTATACAAAGTAGAACGCTACTGTCCTTCTTTTTTACGAACAGCACTGGCGCTCCCCATGGTGATATACTGGATCAAATATAACCCCTGTCTAGTAACTCCTGTAATTGTATCTTCAATTCTTTTAGTTTAGTAAGAGCCATACGATAGGGTGCCTTTGATACTGGTGCGGCTCTGGGTATGAGGTTTATAATGAACTATGTCACTCGATCAGGTGGTAATCCTAAAAATTCCTTGGGAAATACATCCAAAAATTCATGCACAACTTCAATATTTTTCATCCATGGTGCTTCCTTGGTGAGGTCAACCACAGACACTTAGTACCCAATTGCTCTTTTCTCGAGGCATTTCCTAGCCTTTAATGCAGAAAGAATGAGTTTTCATTTACGGGGAAGCTTGGTTCCCATAAAACTGAACTCTACTCCTTCCTTGTCCTTAAATGATATCTTCTTTTTAGCACAAAGCAAACTCACAGAATGCTGGGATAACCAGTCCATCCCTAGGATGATGTCAAAATCGGTCATCTCGAGTTGCACCAGGTTGGCATCCAAACTTCGTCCATTTATGAAAACTGGACATGGTCCATAACCTTGGTCTAACTCCACTTCTAATCCCATAGGTGACCATACTAGTAGCTTGTAGTCTAAAGGTTTGAGGGGTATATCTAGCTTCTTTTTTTAAAAATATCGATATAAAAGAATGGGTGGCCCCAAAGTCAAAGAGTACTCTGGTGGGTATACCATTAATAGGTACGATACCTATGATTTTTCTTCTTGAATTAATCTACATGCACACACAAGGTAGTATAAAACAAAAGGTTGAATCATACCTGTAACCACATCAGGTGATGTGACAGCATCCTTAGAAGTAACTGCATAAACGTTTTCTTGCTGTAGTTGCTTTCTTGGCTTAGGACAATCTCTTGAATAATGCCCTACTTGATCTTAGTTGAAGCATTTGACTCTAGCATTACCCTATTTTTGTTGAGGTTGGGCTGTTGGAGTAGTCTTGGCTGCAACATTAAAGCCTTGAGGGTAGAAGGGTTTGAATGTCTTTGAATTCCCTCTGTTGAATGTGTTTCCATTCGGCCTCTTGATACCCCTGTTTTGAGCAAAGTAACTCTCCCTTTGGCTTAATTCCAATACTCGAGTAATCTGTATGGATTCATTATATATTTTCTTTTCCAGTCCCAGTACATGCTCTCGAATGCTTCTCCTAAGTCCCATAACGAACTTTCGGGTTTTGGTATCTTCCTCCTACATGCTAGAGGGAGCAAAGAAGAATAGCTCTTCATAATGTTGTTGGTAAGCATCTACAGACATTTGTCTTTGATATAAACTCAAGAATACTTTTTCCATCTGATCCCTGAAACTCCCGGGGAAATACTTTTCAAAGAAAGATTCATTGAAGAGAGCCCAGGTCAGTTGGGTGTACTTTGCCATCAGATAACCCCGAGTGAATTTTCACCAATGGTGTGCATCTCCTTTCAGCATAAAAGTGGCACATAACACTTTCTCTTCCTTATTAATAGTCATCATCATGAAATTTCTTTTCATCTCGTCAATCCAATGAGCTGGCCACAATGGATCTGATGGCTTGCCTGTGAACTCCTTCGATTTCATCTTCAGAAAATGCTCAATCAACCTGGAGTGGTCAAGCTGATTTTTTGCATATGCTCCATACATGGGTGGTTGGTACTAATTGTTGCCTTGGTTATACCCACCTTGTGGTCCTTCAGGATTCTGCACTTGAGCTTGTACAGCTGGTGTTTGAGGTACTTGGGGTACCATGTTATTTATAGCAAATGCTTGGGGCATAGTATTGCTACCCCCTAGTAGGGTATTTGTCACACCCCAATTCTGCACTATTCAGAATGTTGTGATGAACCGCTAATAAACCAATAGTTCAACCATGATCTCGAGTAGGCTATCCCCGCATTATCTAAACTTACACACATCCGTAATCATAATCAGAGTAAATACACAATAGCGGAAATCTTATAAATAAATGAACTGAGAATCTATGTGATATTAAAATTTAAATAACAATTTATTCTATTTCAACTGAGACATAAATATTTAAATACCAAATACATGTCGTAATAAATCCAAATAAAGAAACCTATAAAATATCTAATCAAATACACACGAGTTGCACTCGCAAGAGGAGTCGTGTGTATCTACTTCAGCTCCAGCTTCCATTGCTGCCACGTTCTCGTACACAGATGCATTCATATAATCTTCAACGGTATAACCTGCATCATCAATTAAAAATATTCGACATCGAGGGATGAGCACAATCACGGCTCAGTGAGTAGCCAAAACAATGCAACAGTACAGGGTTTAAAGTTTTCAGTATGCAATAGAAAGGTTTAGGTAGCCAAAGGTCGCGTTTATTGACCCCGCCTCTATACACAAGTGTGTGACATCACCCGAAGATCACGTTTATCGTCGACTCACATGCACCCAACCATGAACAATATATAACAAAGGTTAACGTTTATTGCTATATATTGCCATACCAACATGTAAGCCCCTGTTAGCGAGGGCTGCAAACTAAGCTCGCAACTAACCAATCCTAATGCCAAAAAGTGTATCCAAGGCCTCACCCCAGCATCCCTCAGATGTCCATAGAGATAGAGCTAAGGCCCCCCGGTAGAATCAGAGACTACAAGGACCGAGACCACCTCCCTTGATACTCCACGACATAATAGTTATGCTAAAGTAATGGCGATACGACAATGCTAATGCACAAGACTTGAGTTAGAGATAGAGTTAAAGTGCTGAGACCCTCCAAAGGTTAATGTTTATTGACGTTCTCATCACCCCTCCCCTGATACTCGCTCGCATCAAGTACACTAACCACACACATACAATCACATGCCTATTCCTATCATCATCATCATCATCATGTTATAAACAATAAAATAAATATGCATGAGCAAATAATAGAAATATTGGATGACATGTTGTATGCACATTACAAACATCTTCGCATAGAATCAAGCATGGCATAGGACTCAAGAAATAAAAAAATAGTTTTGTTATTAACCAATTAGTTTGGAGTTCTGGTTCCTCACCTTAGCTTGCTAATAGATATTTTTTCAAGCTTTAGAATCACCTTTACAATGCTATTATATTGCTAGAAGACCTAACAAAGCCGATAGAATTTAATTAGAATTAATTCCAAATTTAAAAACCATGTGTTTTTTTTTTTTTTTTTTTTTTTTTTTTTTTTTTTTTTTTTTTTTTTTTTTTTTTTTTTTTTTTTTTTTTTTTTTTTTTTTTTTTTTTTTTTTTTTTTTTTTTCAACTAAAGCTGGGAACCAGTCGCTCGGATCCTGGTACCATACATCGGGACAAATCATTGGCCAGTACCAGCTTTCCTGTACCCCTTCAATGTTAAGCGTACTACAACTAGTGTGAGCGCTGGGCCTTCCCCTTCTTCTCTAAAATTCTAAATTTCTTTCATGTGCAGTATTGGTGGCTGTGATTCCTACTTCTCTTCATGTTTCATGTTACTTCTTTCCATTATTTTGTTTGCTGTTCCCTTACTTTGTTCATACTTGCTCCGTCGAGGTCAACGTTGTACATCCTCTTTTTTGTTTCATTAGATCTTCTTAGGTTTCATGTTGGTGAACACGGGTCACAATCCCTCATGTCTTCAGTCCTTTTTCTCTCCTGGCTCGTCTGGCTTTCGTTTCATTTTTTACTCGAACTTGGCTGTCTTTACTCTCTCTTTGTCGTCATCACTGCTTTCTTCACAAACTCGGTCTTTTTTTTCTTCTTTCCCCCTCTTGTTCTTGGGGGTGTCGCACTTCTTTCCATGGTGCTTCATTGGGGCCATGGCTTGTGCTTGTTGTTAGAATCGATAAGTGATCTTCTCATCAGCTCCTTTGAATCTATGCACAACTCGAGCTTCTTCCAATTTGAATAGTTCGCTCTCATTGTCCCGTCGGGGGGTGTCTTGAACCAACTTTGTTCCCATGCTTTTCGTTCCTTCCCACTTTGTGTAAATGGGGATCTACGTCGGTACTTACTCTGGGGCCATGAGTCGACTTATTTCTACTCACTTGGCCGTTTCTCCATGGTATGCGGGTCGGCCGCATTCGTTGTCTTGGTGGTCGATCTACTATAACCTGCGCATCCGTGACCTTGGTGTCAAGGTAGGCCGGTGACAAATCCATGGTGATTCATCCCGCTTCCGCGGGTTTCGGTTGACTGTAGTAACCCATGGGTCTTTGCCTTTCCCTTTAACTTGTTGACAATTCGGACATTGGAACACGAAGCGAGCTTTCTGCTTTCTACCCCTCCACCAATATGTCTTCTTAGATCATGGTACATCTTGGTACTTCTCGGATGTACCAAATATGGAAGTGTATGAGCCTGTCCTACTTCGACCTCGATATCGCGGTCTTCGGCTCGGGTATACATAACCGTCCGCGTCCTGGTACCTTTCGATTCAAGGTAAGTCGGGTTACGTACCCTTTTTGTCTTCTGCCTTTGTCTTGGATCGGGATCGTTGGATTGCTACCTTGACTTCATCAGGGCCCGGTGAGATCTTGTGCGGCGAACATCATGTGAACTTATGAATCAGCCTTGCTCAGCTGTCTTGCGGTTTGATAATTGTTCTTCTCAATTTCCGTTGAACTCGGCTGCGGCACACATGAGCATTTGTACTTGGTCCGCCTCGGGTTTGTGCCCACTTGCCAGGCGTCGGCCACAGCATTTGCTTTACCGGTGGTACTAGATGTCCCGGTCATTCTTTTAACATTCCAGCCATCTCCTGTCTCATTTGTCCTCGGGTGAAGGATAGTTAGCTTTTGTGATCGGCTTGTGGAACTTCTCTACAGTGTGTCTCCAAGTTTTGTCACGTGAATACCTGTGCTCGGTCATGAATGGATGTTTTTCTCTGTTCTTTTAGCTGTCTTGATGAGTAGCATCATGTTCTCCTTGCATCATACACCCCCATTCCCACCAGGCTCCGTTTTAAGTGTGCGTTTGCGGTGGTCAAGTGTGCGGACTGTCTTGACTTTAAGTTTGAGGCCTTCTCGCTCTCCCTCTGTCCGTTGTTTCTCTCCCTTCTTGGTCAATGTGGTGGGGCGTCTGGGTTCTTCCCGCGTCTTCTTTTTCTCCACGGACTGTCTCCTTATGTTTTGGTGCTTCCCCTTCCTACTTTGGGTGTCTTGCTTGGATACCTTGTTACCGTCTTGGTCAACTGGCCCAGAAAGTCTCTTTCTTCGACCAACTTCGCATTCTTGATTTTTGCTTCACTCTCTCGGCCGTTGTAGGGCTGCCCTCATCTGTTGTTGGTCTCCATGTCCTTAGGTAATCATTGTTCATCGTGATCGATGACGGAGTTTCCAACATTCGTGAAATACTAGGTTCATCGGTTCCATAAGCGGTTTTGGAGCATTGGTCGGCCCGAAGCACCGACTCATATGCCCTTTCGTCGCTGGCGGTCTTGAATTTCTCCGGCCTTGATCTTCGTTGTGTTACCCGTCGGTTTGTCTTTGAATCCTTTGCACCGGCTGGTTGTTCGGGTCGTCGATCCTAGTCAAGGTCGTTCTTGATGGATCGCTTGTTGACTCTCGGTAGTCATTACTTTGCCTTTTTCTTCCTTCCTTCTTTTGTCGTAATCGGTGCTCCCCAAGGCGTATCTCTAGGTCTATGAGCCCTTTTCCGGCATTCTTGTATTGTTCTTCACTCCTTTTTCTTCGGTTGGAGCCTTCCTTTTTGGTTTTTTTCTCTTTTTGTCGGCTTAGTCTTTCTTAATCTTTCTTTCCGGTGGTTTCCTTGTTTTCGGTCTTTGTCGTCCTCTTCTGTCTTTTTCTTGGTGTCTTTTTTGTTCGTCTTTCTGGTTCCCTTCTCCCCCTTTCTCCTTTCTCTTTGTTTTAGGTGGGGTCGGCTTTTTTTTCTGGTTCTTTTCTGTCTTTTTTTCTTTCTCTTTTTTTTCGTTTCTCTTTTTTTCTTTTTTCTCTTTGGCGCGTGTGCTGCCTTTCTTTCCTTTTGTCTTTTTCTGCCTTCTCTTTTTTCTTTCTTTCTTTTGTCTTGCCCTCTTGGTTTGGTCCTTTTTTTCAGCGGCTCCTGTGGGGCTTTCATTTGGTTCTTTTTTTGTTTTTTTTCTTTTTTTTTCTCTTTTTGTTTTTTTCTTTTTTTTGTGTTTCTTTTTCTTTTCTTGGTTTCCCTTTTTTTCTTCTTCTTTTTGTTTTGTTGTTCCGTTTCCTCTTTGGTGTTTTCTTGTGGTGCCTGTCTCTTCTTCCTGGGCTTGCTCCCCCCCCCCCCTGTTTCACCTTTACAATGCTATTATATTGCTAGAAGACCTAACAAAGCCGATAGAATTTAATTAGAATTAATTCCAAATTTAAAAACCATCTTTGTTACCGAGGGGTCGAAGGTAGGGTCAGAGTCCTGATCGACCCTCGGTGCAACCCTCCCCCTAATCTGAACTTCTCGAACACTGAGGGTCGATGGTCAATATCACCTGAGGGTCGATGGTCAATATCACCTAGTCTGAAACAATGAATCATCCTCCTAGATGGCTTTCATGCATTCTCCTAGGGTTTTCTATGAAAACCTAACCATGGATAGATGGTTTGGGTTTCTCCGAGATCACACTCTCAACAATAACTAACCTAAGGTCTGTAGAAACTCATGGAATTAGTATCCATACCTGAGAAGAATAATCCTTCTCAACTCTTCTCCTTACCCCCTTCCTTGCGGTCTTCTTCCTCTTTGGCTTAATTCTCTTCCTTGTTTCTCTTCTTCTTCTTTTCCTTCTCTTCTCTTTCTCTCAATTCAATTAGGGTTGTGAAAGGAGTGAAAGTGGCTTAGCGATGTCCTTTAAATAGAGTAGGAACATCCTAAAATAAGTCCCTTTGAGATTAGGAAAGAATCCCAATCGAAAATTAGGAAATTTCCTAATTCTATTTCCTACGATAACCGAGGGTCGATGGGAGGGTCGATGATCCTTTCGACCCTAGGGTTCTAAGCTGTCCGATCCTCCCTTCAAAACTGAGGGTCTGAATTTCTGTTTTGGGAGGTCCAACCCTGCTTAGCTGGGTATGCGACCCTCCCCCTATTTTAAGTGTTTTTGGGTCAATTTGATACCTGGGATCTCGATCTCCTTCACGCCCTTGGTCCATTTGGCTTGACCATGACGGGTAAACCTGGTTCAAGGTGGTAAGACCGGGTTAGATTGACACGGGTCTTACAACTCCCCCCAACTTATAAAAAAATTTTCCTCAAAATTGTACGTACCTTCTGTATCAAACAAGTGAGGGTATTGCTTTCGCATAACATTCTCTTCTTCCCATGTAACTTCTTCCATGTCTCTACTTTTCCATGTAACCTTAACATAGTAGATATCTCTGTTGCATAGACGTTGAACCTTTCGACTAGTGATTTTTGTTGGTGTTACTTCAAATGTCAAATCATCAGTCAATTTCGGTAAATCCACTGTCAAAACATGTGTTGGGTCTTTGACATACTTCTTCAATAGGGAAATGTGAAATACGTCATGCACACTTGACATAGATGGTGGTAGTGCTAACTGATAAGCCACTTGTCCACGCTTAGCTAGAATTTCATATGGCCCGACATATCTTTGGACTTAGTTTCCCTTTCTGTCCGAACCTCTTCAATCCTCGCATAGGCGATACCTTCAAAAATACTTTATCACCTACGGCGAACTCCAGATCTCTTCGTCGAGTGTCTGCATATTGCTTCTGACAGTTCTGAGCTGTTCTCACTCTTTCCTTGATGATGTCGACCACTCGACAAGTCTCTTCAATAAATTTCGGTCCAATAATACTACGTTCCCCAACTTCATTCTAAAACAAGGGAGTTTGACACTTCCTGCCATACAGTGCTTCATAAGGTGACATCTGTATGATAGCCTGATAGCTATTGTTAAAAGCAAACTCGATCAATGGTAAATTTTCATCCCATGATCCTTTAAAATCAATTACACATGCTCGTAGCATATCTTCTAGAATCTGGATTGTACGCTCCGACCGTCCATCCGTCCGTGGGTGGAATGCAAGATCTAAACTTCAACGTTGTACCCATAGCCTTTTGCAATCCCTCCCAAAACTTGGAAGTAAATCGTGGATCTCTATCAGACACAATGCTTTCTGGAACACCATGTAACCGAACAATATTATCCACATACAGCTTCACTAACCTTTCCAATGTATACTAAGGTCGTATAGGTATGAAGCGAGCTGTTTTAGTCAGACGGTCCACAATCACCCAAACTGCATCAACTACTCGAGGAGTCAATGGTAACCCTGTGATGAAGTCCATAGTGATACAGTCCCATTTCCATGCTGGTTTCGGTAATGGCTGCAACAGTCCTGCGGGTCTTTGTCGTTCAGCCTTTACCTTCTGACAATTTAGGCATTGGGACACGAACTTAGCTACATCTGCTTTCATCCACCTCCACCAATATAGTTTCTTTAGGTCATGATACATATTTGTACTTCCAGGATGTATCGAATAGATGGTGGTGTGGGCTTCCTTCATCAGTCGGTGTCTAATGTCTGCACTTTCTGTTTCAGGTACACATATTCTTCCTTTGTATTTTAGTACCTTCTCGTCATCCAAGGTGAACTCAGGGTTGGTCCTACCTTTCTCAATATCTTCTTGTACTGTTCTCAGATAAGGATCTACTTTGATAGCTATATTCACTTCATCCACTATATCCGATATAATCTTCAATGCCGCGAACATATTCGAAAACCGATGAATAAACCCTTGGTTGGCTGATCCATCCATTGTATCTATCACATACTGCTCGTTGTCGTGATTGAATACCCTTCCGGTAGTACACATTGCTGCAGTCATGCTAACTTCTCCTTACGATTTTATCATTGCCTTTCTGCTTAATGCATCCGCTACTATGTTTGCTTTTCCCGGATGATACTGGATATCACAATCATAGTCTTTCAATAGTTCCAGCCATCTTCTTTGTCTCATATTCAACTCCTTCTGATTAAATAAATAAGTAAGACTTTTATGGTCCGACTTAATCTGGAATTTCTCCCCGTATAGGTAATGTCTCCATATCTTGACCGCATGTACTACTGTCGCTAGCTCCAGATCGTGAGTGGGATAATTTTTCTCATGTACCTTTAACTGTCTTGAAGCATAAGCAATCACTTGCTCTCCTTGCATAAGCACACATCCCAATCCCAGTCTTGTCGCATCAGTGTATAAAGTAAAGGTCTGTCCTGGAACAGGAATAGTCAAGATTTGAGCGGATATCAATCTCGTCTTCAGCGTTTGGAAACTCTTCTCACATTTATCGGTCCACACAAACTTTTCACCTTTCTTAGTCAAACTGGTGAGAGGTATGGCAATCCGGGAATAATCTTCTATGAATCTCCGATAATAACCAGCTAGACCCAGAAAACTTCTAATTTCTGAAACGCTCTTTGGTGCTTCCCACTTTACAATAGCCTCGATCTTGCTAGGGTCCACTTTGATTCCTTCAGCGGATACTACATGGCCTATGAAGGCGACTTCACTTAGCCAAAACTCACACTTTGAAAATTTGGCATATATCTTATCTTTCCTTAAACGCTGTAGGGCAGCATTTAGGTTCTTGATATGAGTTTCTTCATCCTTGGAGTATACCAATATATCATCAATAAATACTATAACCGACGTATCCAACATGTCGTGGAAAACCCGGTTCATTAGTTCCATAAAAGTTGCTGGTGCGTTCGTTAATCCAAAAGTCATAATCGAGAACTCATAATGTCCAATCCCGATTCTAAAAGCTATCTTCGAGATATTTCTATCCAAAATTCTTTAGCTGATGATATCTTGATTGAAGAAAATACCTTTGCTCCTTGCAACTGTTTAAACAAGTCATCGATCTAAGGTAGTAGATATCGATTCTTGACTGTGAGCTTGTTTAGTTCCCGGTAGTCTATACGCAAACAACACTACCATCCTTCTTCTTCATGAATTGCATTGGCACTTCCCATGATGCAATACTTAGCCAATTAGAACCCTTGTTTAATAATTGTTGTAGTTGCGTCTCAATCCCTTTAACTCCAAAGAAGCTACTCTACAGGTGCCTTTGACACGAGTATCGTCCTTGGTAACAAGTCGATGACGAACTCGGTCGCACGATCAGGTGATAACCTGGTAAGTCTCCTAGAAATACATCAGGGAATTTATGCATCACATCAATATCTATCATCGTGGTGCTTCTTTGGTAACGTATACCACAAGATACCATATATCCAACTTCTTTCTCTTCAAAGCATCTCTTCGCCTTTAGCATAGCGAGGATCAGCTTCCGCTTCCTAGGCAATAGGCTTTCAATAAAACCAAATTATATGCCATCTTTATTCTTGAATGATAACCTCTTTTATGCACATAACAACTTTGTAGAGTGTTGAGACAACCAGTCTTTCCCCAAGATGACGTCAAAGTCTGCCATCTCAAGTCTAATTAGGTTGCGTCAAAATTTCATCCACCCATACGATTTGGACATTGTTCATAACACTCATCCAGTACCATATCTAGTCCAAAAAGGGGCTTGAACTAGAAAAATCTGATGTAAAGGTCTTAAGAGCTTGTCTAGCTCCTTCATCTCTTTTGATTTTTCAAAGACTATCATCAAAATCTCATATTGCACTCATTAGCTTGTATTTCTTTTATCCTTGCTGTTCTACCTTGCTCTCTCTCTTCCATATACCTCGAAACATACCTTGTGATTGTTACTTCATACCCCAAGTCTATCTATAAGCATTAGGGTATATGCTTATAAATTCATTAATTCATCTAAAATCTTTTGGTCTTTACTTAATCAATCACTCAACATTGGGCATAACTCAATTATCATTGTATTAAATCGAGTACTACTTATGCCATGACTTTATCCTTGTATCCACTCTTAAATTTACCATTAGGAATCTTCTACCTTGTCAAAATTCGTACCGATATAGCCATCCTTAACTCTACTTGAGTGCTATCTATTTCCTTACTGGCTACTCTTAATAGTTCCCACATTTTCTCATGCACTCTTACCCATCCATTTAGCAATCTCAAAATAGATTCTCCATTACTTCATCTGAGGTTCATTGGCTATTGCATTTAATCTGAATCCAATCATCTTTATCAACAAAGGTCAAGGAGTGTATGAATCAAAATGTTCATCCAAAACTGATTCACTTCCTTCTGTTGCTTTAGCATAATGAAAACACTAGCTTTATCTAGTGAACCTAGGTTTAACGATTCAGGAGTAAATCTATGGTAATCCAACCGGCATCCAAAGATCATTACGTTGCACGGTGGTCCAAATGCATAGAGGTTTTATAGTTCTTAACCTCATGGTTATAGGTTCTATTGAATATATAATGCCATTGGTCAAGGCACTACAGGAGTAAATCTGGAGAAAGATTTCATACATCAATAACTCAGGTATAAATCAGAAGATGTACACTCAACATGATTAAACATTTAACTGTTTATTCAGTTCGTATCACCGTTCATGTTGTCGATCATGAGAGTGGCTCAGATTGGTATAATCAGGACTAATACTAAAGAAACAATATCTATAACTCTAATTGACAGGTTAAATCAAGAAGGTATCCTGTCAATGTACGAGAAATTAAAATCTGGTATGTGCATCCTCTATAAT
The DNA here is from genome assembly GCA_028583415.1 of Protea cynaroides. Lineage (NCBI taxonomy): Eukaryota > Viridiplantae > Streptophyta > Magnoliopsida > Proteales > Proteaceae > Protea > Protea cynaroides. The sequence goes on along the minus strand of CM053276.1, from coordinate 76,449,503 downwards.
CATAAGAGTAAATCAATAACGCACCGCATCCTATATAAACATCTCTAGTTACGTGGCCACAATAGATTTGATCCTTTGCTGAAAACGTTTTAGGCTTCGTCTTCAGAAAATATTTCTCAATCCTTGGTCGGATCATTGTGTCATGATGTAGTTATCCCATACCTCGATGGCTAATAAGGGTAACCACCTTGATACATTGCTTGTTGTGCATCAAACTTCTGCACTGGGGTGTGCTTTACTGGGACTTGCTGTATGGTAGGCACTGTATTATAGCTAACCGGTGTTAGGGGTACTGTGATGCTACCAATTGGTACCATACTTGGTCATGTCCTTTGGATTTAGGGGTACCGTGATTGTCCTTCTTGCTACTATACAATATCACTTGTATACTTGGATAACTACCCAACTTATAGATAATACCCAATATTATTGGTTTATCAGGATAAATTTTGGTCTTCTCTTTCTGTTTGAGTGTATATATATGGTTCCACCTTTTATATGTACATTATTGTCTTATTTAAGTCCTGTCTCAACCAACACAGGTGTTTATTGTGTGTTTGTATTAAATCTTTTAATTTATCCTATCTCAGTTCACCATTGTCTTGATGTATGTTAGTTCAGCGAACAAGGCCTGAGATGCTCTGATACCAAGTTGTCACACCCCAATTCCGTACTATTCAGAATGGTGTGATGAACCACTAATAAACCAACGGTTCAACCAGGATCTCGAGTAGGCTATCCCCGCGTTATCTAAACTTACACACATCCGTAATCATAATCAGAGTAAATACAAAATAGCAGAAATCTTATAAATAAATGAACTGAGAATCTATGTGATATTAAAATTTAAATAACAATTTATTCTGTTTCAACTGAGACATAAATATTTAAATACCAAATACATGTCGTAATAAATCCAAATAAAGAAACCTATAAAATATCTAATCAAATACACACGAGTTGCACTCGCAAGAGGAGTCGTGTGTATCCACTTCAGCTCTAGCTTCCATTGCTGCCACGTTCCCGTACACAAACGCATTCATATAATCTTCAACGGTATAACCTGCATCATCAACTAAAAATATTCGACATCGAGGGGTGAGCACACATCACGGCTCAGTGACTAACCAAAACAATGCAACAGTACATATGCATGCAATCAATTCATATCTTTGGTCCGGTTTAAAGTTTGCAGTATGCAATAGAAAGGATTAGGTAGCCAAAGGTCGCGTTTATTGACCCCGCCTCTATACACAAGTGTGTGACGTCACCCGAAGATCACGTTTATCGTCGACTCACATGCACCCAACCATGAACAGTATATAACAAAGGTTAACGTTTATTGCTATATATTGCCATACCAACACGTAAGCCCCTATTAGCGAGGGCTGCAAACTGGGCTCGCAACTAACCAATCCTAATGCCAAAAAGTGTATCCAAGGCCTCACCCCAGCATCCCTCTAAATGTCCATAGAGATAGAGCTAAGGCCCCCCGGTAGAGTCAGAGACTACAAGGACCAAGACCACCTCCCCTGATACTCCACGACATAATAGTTCTGCTAATGAAATGGCGATACGACGATGCTAATGCACAAGACTTGAGTTAGAGATAGAGCTAAAGTGCTGAGACCCGCCAAAGGTTAACGTTTATTGACGTTCTCATCACACCTCCCCTGATACTCGCTCGCATCAAGTACACTAACCACACACATACAATCACATGCCTATTCATATCATCATCATCATCATCATCATGTTATAAACAATAAAATAAATATGCATGAGCAAATAATAGAAATATTGGATGACATGTTGTATGCATATTACAAACATCTTCGCATAGAATCAAGCTGGCATAGGACTCAAGAAATAGAAAATAGTTTTGTTATTAACCATTAGTTTGGGTTCTTCCCTTAGCACTAGATATTTTCAAGCTTTAGAATCACCTTTACAATGCTATTATATTGCTAGAAGACCAACAAAGCCCATAGAATTTAATTAGAATTAATTCCAAATTTAAACCATGCGACGCGGAGGTAGGGCGCCTGTTCGACCCTGCGACCCTCCCCTAATCCGAACTTCCTGAACACTGAGGGTCGATGGTCAATATCACCTAGGGTCGGATGGTCATCGACCCTCGGTGCGACCCTCTGTGCACTTTGGTCCAATTCCCTCTTTTAATCCATTCTTCGTGTTTGGGATCCTATGGCTTGCTCCTACATTCCATTCTACATTCATTCCATGGTCTGAAACCATGTATAATCCATCTAAAATAGTTTTCATGCATTCTCCTATGGTTTTCCATGAAAACCTAACCATAGATTGATGGTTTGGGTTTCTCCGAGGTCACACTCTCAACAATAACTAACCTAAGGTCTGTAGAAACTCATGGAATTAGTATCCATACCTAAGAAGAATAATCTTTCTCTGCAACTCTTCTCCTTTGGCTTAATTCTCTTCCTTGTTTCTCTTCTTCTTCTTTTCCTTCTCTTCTCTTTCTCTCAATTCAATTAGGGTTGTGATAGGAGTGAAAGTGGCTTAGGGACGTCCTTTAAATAGAGTAGGAACATCCTAAAATAAGTTCCTTTGAGATTAGGAAAGAATCCCAATCGAAAATTAGGAAATTTCCTAATTCTATTTCCTACGGTAACCGAGGGTCGATGGGAGGGTCGATGATCCCGTCGACCCTAAGGTTCTAAGCTGTCCGACCCTCCCTTCAAAACTGAGGGGTCTGACTTTCTGTTTTGGGAGGTCCGACCCTGCTTAGCTGGGTATGCGACCCTCCCCCTATTTTATGTATTTTTGGGTCGATTTGATACCTGGGATCTCGATCTCCTTCACGCCCTTGGTCCATTTGGCTCGACTATGACGGGTAAACCTGGTTCAAGGTGGTAAGACCGGGTTAGATTGACACGGGTCTTACAGTATTAGCTTGCCCTGCAGGTATCGATGTTGTATTTGTAGCTGGGGGAGGCAATTCCCATAGCAGCTTGCATGTTCACTTGCATTTGTTGTATCTGCTGCACTTGTTGTGCCAAATTCATCACTATAGTGGCCAAATCTATTGGTGGTGCTGATAAGTTAGTTGGGTTGGCCTGGATGTAAACATCCTAAGGCGCATCATTTTGATTTTCAATATTTCCTTCTTGTCCTTCTTGACCTTCATTGTCATTGACCTCCGTAGGTACTGGAGGTGGGTTTACATTCTATCTCCTTCTGCTTGGTCTAGCCATTTAATTTCCTGGGTAAAGTAATATTAGAGAGGCTACACATGTGAGACAAGATAGAATGGTAATATTTTTTTAGTCCCACAGTGGACGGGGAGAAAAGAAAACAAAATTATGAGGCAATAGGTCTAACAGAGTCAAAAAATAGACAACAGTCAATCGTATGGTCGATGTCGTATGGTCGCATGTAACACGACCATAGGTTCGACCATATGAACCCTGGCAACTTCCCGAGACCCTATGGTCAATCGTAAGGTCGATGGTACGATCGACTATTTTGGTCGAATTGTGCGACCGTACGATTCAAAAATCAGGTTTTAAACCTATTTTGAGATTTTTTTTTCCCTCTCATTCTTACTTTCCTTCCTATTGTCTCAACTCAGCTCGCCACCACTGGGTTGCTACAGTGTCAACCTTATGTACTTGGTGATTCTCCTTTGATTGACAACCTCCGTCCCCTTCTCTAAGGTATGTTCTCTACTCTTCTCTTCTTTTCCATTTTTCTACTTAGGTTTTCGCTATGTATAGAGTTTTCTTCAAATTAATATCTTCTTAATCATAAAAATTTGATTTTTATTGGTGGTCCTTGCTATTGGCTACCCAAAAGATGAAAGCCCTCATGAAAATTCATGTTTCATAGGTTGGTTTAGTAAAAATTTTGAAAATCCCAATTTTGACCTAAAATTTGGGGAAAAACCCAAGTTTCAAAATTTCTTCAATTCTACTTTGTTTGGTGGTTATTTCTAATAATTAGTCATTGTAGGACGGTTTATGCCTCATGTAAGTCCTCCTGCCTAGGTGTTTGGGTGAAAAATGAGGTTTTTTCCCATTTCACGTCGTTATGCTGCCCAAATTGCTATCTTTCTAACTTGTTTCTTATTTTCTTTTCTTGTAATTATCATGGTTTGCACCAAGGTTCCCCAAGTCCATGACCCTCATCGTTTCAGGTCCATTGAAGCAGAGGTACAATATCCATGATTTCATCGAAAAAGGTGGAAGGGGATCGGTGTGTTAATTTCACCCATTTATCCCTATTTGATGTGGAGAGGGTATTTGGTGATATGGGCTGACTTTTCGTGATCCTGTACGAGGGTTGCACCTGCTTGGACTTGGTAAAGCAGTTCTACTGTAACCTACAGGTAGAGGGTGTTCCAGAGGATGTGGGTAGGGGTAGAGACCTTCGGATCACTAGTTGGGTGAAAGAGGTTCCTATCTCCTTCAACTATCAGAAGTTGGCTAACCTCCTGGGCATTTCCAATGATGGGCCATACCAAAGGAGCCTAGTTCCTAACCACTATTATGCGCGCAGAGGTATGTAGTCAGTTCTTTGTGATGACCGTTGGGATGAAGGCAGTCAACCTGCATCCTAAGCTACGAGTATACTGTAAGATCATCCAGCATAATCTGATTCCTCAGGGTGGACATTACGAGATGGTCTCCCAGTTGACTCAGTACTGACTGTATTGCATCTGCACTAGATAGCCTGTCTATCTCCCATATATTATCATACGAACTATGCACAGAGCCACATTGTCCGACTTGAGAGGTAACCTGCCCTATGGAAGGTTGATCTCCATTCTGCTTTCTCGCCTATTGTTGGACTTGGAAGATGAGAGGATTTATGAAGACACCTTCTTAGCTGACCTTGATTGGGAGGCCATTTGCAGGATGACGATGAGAGAGGTACAGGTCAGTAATGACGAGAGGAATGCCATGAGAAGTCCTCTCACTCAGGTGATGGTAGCAAATGGAGAGGAGGCAACAGTGACAGCAGCAGAGGTAGACGAGAGTGATGATGAGGAGGATGATAATCAGATGTACATGGATGTAAATGCCATACCTCCTTTATCACCACGACACTCTACAAGAGCCGGCCCTTCTCAGGCATCTCACTCAGTTGGTCCTTCACATCCTCCATCAAATGGCATGATGGCATTACTGCATGAGATTCGAGATGCCCAATGCGCGACTGATAGACGAGTGACTAGTCTTGCTGAGAGTCTCCGGGCGACCCAGGCACAGGTAGCCTAGCTCACTAGAGTGTACGTCGAGGATGGTGATTGAGACCAAGAGGCACCTCCTCCTCCAGTGCCCCCAGCTCCCTGATTTCTCCATTTATTTTCTCTTGTTTATACTACAGAGTAATCTGAATTATGGACTGTACTCTGATTTGGATATACATTTTTCTTACTTTCATTTTGGCATATATATATATATATAATTTGTTTTTCATTTACATATGTGTATTATTCTCTTTCTCAGTTTATGTCTCAAACAACAAGATACTTATAGTGTGTTCTTATTATAGGTTTTAGTTTTCCTAACTCAGTTCAGGACTCGCGTGGAAGTAGTTAGGTCAATGGGTAAAACTTGAGAGAGCTCTGATACTAAATTGTCACACCCTAATTCTGGACTAACAAGAGTAGTGTGATGAATCGTCAATAAACCAATGATTCAACCAGGATCTTGTATAAGTCGTACCCACCATATCAAACGACACACACATTCTACAGCAATAATCAGAGATGATAAACAAATAAGCGAAAGTATTTATAAATAATGAACTAAGTATCTAATAGTGATAAATAAATATTTAATCTAGTTATCTTTAAATAACTCAAGACATAAAATATAATAATCAATTACATCTTCGATACTCAAAATAACTAGACTAATCAAAAACACATTGATTACACTCACATAATGGATCATACGCATCTTCTACAGCTTCTACGTCCATATCCACCATGTGTCCATACGATGGCTCATTCACGTAATCTTCCACAGTAGTACTTGCATCATCAACTAAAAATATTTGATGTTAAAAGGATGAGCACACATCACGGCTCAGTGAGCAAACAAAACAATGCGCAAACATATGCATGCATTCAATTCAATATCTTTGGTCTAGTTTTAAAGTTTGCAATGTGCAATAGAAAGGTTTGGGGGCCTCCGCACTTTTATACACGAGTGTGTGAATCCACCTAATCGATCAAACACCATTGCCATTCAACATGCACCCACCATGGAATAAAGATAGAGCTAAAGTGTCCGGATCACACACCGCCAACACTTCCCCTGATGCCCTACCCATACCAACACGTAAGCCCCTATTAGCGAGGGCTTGCAAACTGGGCTCGTAACTAACCAATCCTAATGCCATCCAGTGTATCCAAGGCCTCACCCCAGCATCCCTCAATACATCCATAGAGATATAACTAAGGCCCCCCAACAGAGTCAAAGACTACAAGGTCTGAGACCACCTCCCCTGATGCCATACGACGTAATAGTTCTGCTAAAATAAAGGTGATACGACGATGTCAGTGGGCAAGACTTGAGTAGAGATAGAGTAGAGTCTGGTGACTTGGATGAACCACAATGTCACGTTCAACCCCTGATGCTCTACTCACATCCAACACACTAACCATACACATAATCACAAGCCTATTCCTAGCATCTTCATCATCATCATGTTATAAATAGACAGAAATAAATATACATGAGCAGTAATAACAAGAATATTGGATGACATGTGAGATGAACATTACGAGCATACAATCATAAAATCAATCATGGCATTGGTCTCAATAAAATAATTTATTATTATTCAATTAGTTTAGGTTTTGTTCCCTCACATGTTAACAATACTCGATCTCCTTCCAAGCCTCGTAACTCTCTTTGAATCAATTTAGTAACCTAGAAGTTATATAAATTTAAGTTAGGATTCATGTGTAATATGTTACAGTAGCTGGAATTTGAACAGATCACAGATAGGTCCTGTGGTCTCATGCTGTGTCGACCATACCACGTATGATAGATACCCTACGGTGGCAGTATATGTGACCACACTTGCAACCATATGCTTTCTGGATTCTTTCCAAATGGCTATGGTAGATACTCTGGTCATCATATGGTCGACCGTAGCTGCAACCATACGAGTCTAATGTGACTTCTTACTTTCAGTATGGATTCCTCCTCTTGGGTCATCAACGGGGTCTTCCATAATGATCATTTTAAGGCCAACATTCTTAGTTTTTCTAAGTTAATTACTCTAACTCATTCTCCATGATCCCCTTGAGGTTTGCTCAGAAAATCCCATAGATGAATCCTTACATTGGGTTTGGTATTACAATTTATGTTAGAAACTCTTACTCTTTGTGTTCTAAGGCTACAGAGACAAGGTTCATACCTTACTGGTTATAGAGAGTCAGTAGAACTCTTTCTCTCCGCCTTCTTTTCTATCTTCCTAGTCTTATCTTCTTCTCCTTCTCTTCCTTCTCTTTCTCTAGGGTTTGATAATGTTCCAAAAGAGCGAAAAAGGGTTGAGAAACGTCCTTTATATAGATAGAAATACTCCATATAGAGTTTTTCAAAAAAAAGGAAAGAGATCCCCCTTTTATTTTGAAAGTTTCCAAACTCGAAATCTAATTTGGGGTCGTACAGTCGGACGTACAGTAGCAAAATCCATTGAATATATGCTTGAAAACATTGATCGTATGGTTATTGGTCAGTGGTCTTTATTTCCTATCGTATGGTCGACTATACCTACCTAGGTAGTCGACCATACACTTAATTTTAAATGTTTTTAAGTCGATTCTTATACCTGGTCTCATGGTCCTTCACAAGGTCAGTACACTTGATCCATCAATGATGGGAAGACCTGGCACGATATGGTTAGACTGGGTTAGTGGATTGGAGGTCTTAAACCATAAGCCATTTACCCGACCTCTGCTCCAATGCCTTATAACAATGGAAGCAACAAAGGGAATTGTAGAGGTACATGAAGGCATTTGTGGAAGTCACTTGGGAAATAAAACTCTTTGTCAACATATTCTACGCCAAGGATACTACTGGCCAACTATGTCGGCTGACTGCATCAAGATGCTAAAGAGTGTGAACAATGCCAAAAATATGCACAACTCACTTATCTCCCAGCAACTCAACTACAACCCCTCACAAGTCCTTTACCCTTCACTATGTGGGGTATGGACATTGTAGGACCATTCCTAGCCTTTACATCTCAGAAAAGGTGTCTGATCATAGTGGTAGACTACTTCTCCAAATGGGTTAAGGCTAAGGCTATTGCAAAGATTGATTCAGAAAAGATATAAAATTGTACCTAACTTTCAATCATGGAGTTTGAAGGTAATCAATTCATAGGGTTTTGTGAAGGGTTCAACATACAGTAAAGATTTACCTCTGTATACCATCCTGAAGCCAACAGACAAACCAAGATCACAAACAAAATGATTGTAAATGGACTTGCTCGAATACTTAAAGGATCTAAAGGCAAATGGTTTAATGAGTTGCCAAGTGTTCTGTGATCTTATAGAACTATAAGTCGAACTCCAACTAATGAAACACCATTCATGCGGGTATATGGAGCAGAAGCTATCTTGCTAGTTGAAGTCACACATCCGATATGTCATATCTTCAACTATGATGAAGAATCTAACTCTGATAATATGTGAATGAGTTTGGATCTACTTGAAGAAGTTTGAAATATGACCCAACTTCGAGTTCTAACCTACCAGCAAAGAGCCGATATTACAATTCACGAGTTAAAACTCATCAATTCTAAGTCGGAGACCTAGTTCTTCGCTGTGTGTCTCTATCTCAACCAACTCAATAAAGCAAATTATAGCCGAATTGAGAATAACCTTATGGGATTATCCGTGTAACTCAACTAAGGACTTATCATCCAAGAAAATTGGTTGGCACAGTTTTATCCTAGCCTTGGTATTTGAAGAATCAATGAAAATTCTATCATTAATGTAAGAATTGTTTTAAGTATGACAAACTTCATATTTAATATATTAACTTACATTCAAAATGATCTTGGGGGGGTAGACATACACTACATCCTAAGTTCATTCACAGACAAAAGAGCAAAAGTAAAACTAGGATAGAGATCAACGTATCTATTCTTCATTACTTGCAAAGCTTAACAGAAGTCGTTCATGTCATTCTCTTTCAAAAAAAATTTAGTCATCCAACTGTTTTAAAGGATCCTGTTGTTTTGAGGGGTTTTCCTCAACATCTGCCATTCTAAGGGGTTTTCCTCAACATCTGCCATAAATTCCAAATTCAAATTCTTACCAGGAGTTGGTGGAATTACTCTTTCATGCTCAGTCGAAGGATGAGTGGAGAACTCAATTTGCTCTGTTGTCTTCTCTAACTCTATATTTTCTTCAAGGTCGGCCAGAAAGTTATCAACATCCATAGAAATTGTATCTTCTTCAACACTAAAGTTTGAGAAGGAGAATCTACATTAAATTCATACTTCAAGAAGTTAAATTGATACTTCAAGAAGTCGAAGTTTGCATCTTTAGAGTGCACATAATCACGAAGGGAATGCAATACTTTCTTCAAGATGGGCTGAGCCAGTTCATGAACAATATCAGAGAACTTGTCTAAACCTTTAAAGCCTTTAATAGCTTTGTCAACCTTCTCCTGAACACTTCCTTCAACCTTAGGAATCTTTAACTCCAACTCGGCTTTCTCCTTCTTTAGTGCATAATTTTCCTCCTCAGGGGAAAACTTTGTAGTTAAAGCTTCTTCAACTCTTCTCTTTTCCTCCTCAATCTACAACTTCTCCCATTCAGCTTTCTCTTTCTCTTCTTCAGCTATTTCTTCTCCTCCTCCATTTTTATCTTTTTAGCCTCAATAGCAACTTGACAAACTTCAACTCCTTAGACAGCTAGTCGGCTTCATGGATCTAGGCATTACATAATCTAACAGCCTCATCTTGATCCTTTTTAATAGAGCTGATGTTGCCCATCATAGACCGACATCGATTTACTCGATTCATTGCGCTATTCATATGGTTAATGAGCTAAAATTAATAAAGACATACAGTTAATTCAGGAAGATCCAAAAAGTGAAAATTTAGAACTCGTCAAAAAAGATACTTACATTGAAGAAGGAGAGATATATTATCTGGAAGAGTTCCTCTAAACTCTTTACAACGCAGATTTCCCGATCCTTCAACAGACATATGCCCTCGATCAATTTGCGAGCAACGCTCGACTTTTTTAAGCTACAGTCGAAAATCTTCACCTTCTAATTCGACACATACGTGACACCCTCATCCTATTGAATTTAGGCATTATCATAGATCACCACATCTAGGATTCTTGGAGGAGATGTAGGAACAAGAGAAGAAGATGGAGAAGATGAAATCGGCTACACTTTAGACTGCGACTTCTCGGTCGACTTTTCTTTTGCAACCAACCTCGAGACTTGTTCTTTCTTTTTCTTTGTGCTCGGTGGAGAAGGACATGGTTGAGCTTGCTAAGGCGCACCCCCTATGATCACACCTTTATTGGAGACAACTTGTAGAGCCACTTTTCTTCTTTTAAGACCGGGAATAGAGGCTCTTCATCAACTATGACATCTTTGTCTTTCCTTTTGAACTTAGTCAAGTCAATCTTCATCTTCCCCATTGCAACATAAAAGAGAAATAGATATCAATATCTAGGCTAACTTGCATAATAATGCAAAGCAAAATATGATTAAGACTTACCAGAGTTGATGAGCTCATTAAATTCAAACCCCTCTTGTTGCCGCCTCTAAATAGTTTCAATAAGAGGAAGACTTTCCAAGTCAACCACAGGGAACTCTTCGTACTCATCTTCACCACCAATGAAACCTCGCGACCTCAAGAAATCATTGTCCATGATTTCCCAATCACTAATAGTTCACCCTTCGGACATGAACTTGTAACTCTCCAAGTTGTATTTGGATAATTTTGGTTTCTGATTCAACCGTTTGACATCCAGGAATCTCCAAACATTACCGTGGGCATATAGTTCTTGTCAACTCTACCTACAAAGAAGTATTTATCCCTCCAGTTGTGAATGGATGACCTCTTGTGGTTCAGGATAGGAGGTACATTTTGCTCTCTTATTGAAGTAATATCAACCAGTGGGGCATTTATGCTCATCACTTGGATCAGTAGAAGAGATCAAAAGAAAAAGAATTCTGAAAATATCAATAGAAGCAACTTGGTTAAAGCGTTGGAAAAAAGCAATGTATGCCAGAATTTAAAGCCAAGAGTTTGGAAAAAGTTATGTCGGGGCAAGCTCATAGGCATTAAGGATTCTTATGACTTCAATAGAAAGGGGAAGTCAAGATCTTGAAACTAGCATCTCTTAATAGACACTAATTTCATGAAGGCTGGACTCACAAGCAGGTTCATGTCTATCTGGAAGTCGACAAACATACCTCTCAGGAATCAGATAATCTATTACAAGCTTGTCTAGCTTGACTTGGGACAAATCAGATTGAAATGCAGCATAAGCAAACTCATGCTGAGAAGGAGTGGCATACACGATGGTTGTGGACGGGTCAGATGGATTTTCTGTTACTCAAGTGGCATGGGGTAATTTTGCCTTTTCCTACCTTCACCAAGAATGGCGATGCTATGAAACCTAAATTCTGGGTTCTCATGACCACTTCCAGAATTTATAATGGAAGAAAACTAAGAAGGATTCAACGAAATGAAGAAAATAAGAAACTATCATTTTGGACAAAGAAAATCAAAGATCTTTAAAGTTTTTATTATTTTATACTTGGATCTTTAAAGTTGTAAAGAGAATCCATGACTCTAACGGCGAAAAGAAGAAGATGCTTGAAAATGAAGAAACAAAACCCCAAATCTAAACTTTTATAAGTTCCCAACGAGTATGAGTCTTCGGATTCAAGTTTTTTTGAAATCTGAAATGGTCACAAAAGGCTGTCTAATCTGTATGGATTGTCATGATTTTTAGTTTGATAGTGTGTATGAGTATGGAGGAACGGCAATGATTGGTTATAAATTCAAATATCTTTTGTTTGCGACGGCTTGCTCATGATGACATGTCCAGGTGTCCTTGGGTTTTGGACACTATTTCATTACTTTTTGGGTGAAGAACTTTACTTTACACGTGGTTTAACCCTAGTGCTTGGCTTTTCGGATCAGCATTAAATTCAGGTCTTGAGTCCCCTAAAAAACTAGGATCCTAACAGCCTTTTTGATTTTTCAAAAAAGCAACTATCGTCGCATGGTTTAAGAATAAGGTGTTTATGTTCTACCCAACTTTAAATCAAAGCAAACACGACATGTATAGTCAGCTGACTTACAAAATATTATCAGAATTGGGGACAATCAGCACATATGGTCTCAAGTACGTCCCAGACTTGGTTTATGATAGAGAAGCTAGAAAAGATGATTGATGCTATCATCATTCAACTCAGCTAATGAAGTATCTGAAGGCAAATTCAGTATCAAGTTACTTTCTCAAATTTTACAAATTCAAAGAAGTAAGGGGCAACTGTGAATACCATATTCTACTGACCAATGGTAACTCGACATGTATCCACAGTCTTGTGAGAATACATACACTAACATGTGTTAATCAAGAAAACATCATAGGATCTCCCATGGTCAATATGTAGCAGCAATTCAATCATTTAGGTCGTTCCCTTAAGAATAAGGGAATTACCTCCTAATTAGCACACCTCAACTAGATCCTAAGGAAAAGGGAGTGGTTTGTAGACTTACACACCTGCAACTGAATCTGTGATGATCATAGGATCATTATCAAAGGCTATGTACGGTTAACTGCTTAAAGCATTAGTTATCACCAGTTTTGTAACCATCACAAAGGTGATCCAAACACCTCTACCAAGCACAGAGTCCTCTATATATTCCCATAAGTTCGAAGGTACAAGGACAAACTATTTTACACTTAATCCATACTCAAACCTTACCCCACTCTCTTCAAAAGCTTTAGTTCTTACTTTGCTTTGAACTGCTTGCTCTATGAATTGACTTAGTCATCAGAGTGGCCACCAGATTACCTAATCCACCCCTCTCTGATTTTCTATGTATTTTTTAGGATCAATCCTTAAACTCGGCTAATATGTGGAACTCAACTAGACCAATTTTCAGCAGCAACAATAATGCTCTTACTCTGCTTGTAAATATTTTATTTCATGCATATAGTGCAGCTATACTGTCCTCCTTTCATTGGTCAATCTAGACCCTTAAAGAGGAATCTTTTCTATATGGAGTCTGATCGAAGCCTAATCAGTTGCTTTTGGTTTCTTACAATGTAAATTGGTCATTTGTAAATATTCCATGACCCCAATCCCCATTTATGTCCCGTACATAGTAAGATACTCGAAACCTTGTTGTACGTATGATACATAAGTAATAACCATGTAGGAACCAAAAGGAACCAACTCAGACCAAACTAGATAGTTGAATAGTACATTGTTCAATGTCTAGGCACAGCTGTCTGGGTGCACCTATACGCACCCTATGTGCCTCAGGACATCATACTTGGCTATAAGCCTTGTGTCAAACCAAGGGTGACACTTGGCCACCTTCAGACATCCCTAATGATGTCTAAGACGTGGGACCTAGTACCGGACAAGTGGAAACTAATAAATAATTATTTAAACCCATTATAAAGCTAATAATTAGGAAGAAGATCAAGTCTTATATCCTTTATGCGAATGGACTAGTTGGAGTCCAATTCCAACTAAGAAAGGGGACACTCTACTCATGAAAGGAGGCTTATATCTCCCTTATGTAGAGAAGAGTAGGACTCACTAGCTAAGAAATTGGTAGTAAAGAGAGAATAGGAATGAGAATGAGGTAAGCTCTGTAAATCTCTCCCATTGATTTTAAAACCTTAAGAGACCAATGGAGTACAAACCTATCCTCTGTATTTAGGCAGATATGGTATCCATTAGCCATTAATGGCAGAAGAACCAAATCTGGGAAATGCTACCCAGATTTGATAAGAACCATGGACAACAACATTGTATGATGAAATGACCATCATTAAGACTTAAAACCCACTATGGGAATGACCCACCAATATTCTCAATTCGTGGAGAAGGACCTAGGAGGTCCTAGGAAGGAACTCCGAGCATAGGAAGAATGATACTCAGTTTTGGACATAACAAAGATCGTCTGGGCACAAGGTCTGGAGGATCATCCAGGCACAGTACCTGTACCTCCAGATGACCCCAAAAGGGCATTTTTATTGTATATATGTTGATCGTAGGTGTTATCTGAGTGGTTTGTGTAGAGGCACCAATCCTCTAGGCAAACCATCTTTTAGACAGAATAGACAGTTTTAAAACAGAACGTAAATCAAACCATAGACACATTGACCCAAGGGTATTAACCCAAGGTTAATAAGGATACTTAAGAGAGTTGGACATGTATTCAAATACATTGAAATACTAACCAATGCATAATCAACTTAATAGATAAATCTACGTTCTTACACCCCAATTCTGGTCTAACCAGAATGGAGTGATGAACTGCCAATAAACCAATGATTCACCCAGGATCTCACATAGATCATACCCACCATATCAAACCACACACACATTCCACATTAACAATCAGAGATAATAAATAAATAAGCAAAAGTCTTACAGATAATGAACTGAGAGTCTAGCAGTGATAAATAAGTATTTAATCCAATTATCTCCAAACCACAAGACATAAAAATAAATAATCAATTACATATCCGATGTTCAAATTATAACTAAACTTGAGAAAAAAACACATGGGTTGCACTCGCATAATGAATCATGTGCATCTTCTTTAGCTTTTATGTCCATTGCAACAACGTGTCCATACACCAGCGCATTAATATATTCTTCAACGGTAGGACCTGCAATATCAACTAAAAATATTCGACGTCGAAAGGGTGAGCACACATCATGGCTCAGTGAGCAAACAAAACAATGCAACAAACATATGCATGCATTTAATTCATATCTTTGGTCTGGTTTATAACTTTACAATGTGCTATAGAAAGGTTTGGTGGTCACCGCACCTCTATACAAGAGTGTGTGAATCCTCCCAATGGATCAAACATCATTTCCGTCCCACATGCATCCACCATAGAATAGAGATGGAGCTAAAGTGTCCGGATCAAACACCGCCAACACTTTCCCTAATGCCCTACCCATACCAACATGTAAGCCCCTATTGGCAACGGCTTGCAAACTGGGCTCGCAACTAACCAACCCTAATGCCAAATAGTGTATCCAAGGCCTCACCCTAGCATCCCTCAATACGTCCATAGAGATAGAGCTAAGGCCCCCCGACAGAGTCAGAGACCACAAGGTCCGAGACCACCTCCCCTAATGCCCTACGACGTAATAGTTCTACTAAGATAATGGCGATACGATGATGTTAGTGGGCAAGACTCACGTAGAAATAGAGCTAGAGTCTGGTGATGAGGTCGAAGACCACCATGCCATGTCCTTCCCCTGATGCTCCACTTGCATCCAACACACCAACCACACACATATATTCACATGCCTATTCCTAGCATCATCATCATCATCATGTTATAAATAAACGAAATTAAATATGCATGAACAGTAATAGCAAGAATATTGGATGACATGTGAGATGCACATTACAAGCATACATGCATAGAATCAATCATGGCATTGGTCTCAATAAAAATAAATATTTTGTTATTAACCAATTAGTTTAGGTCTTGTTCCCTTACCTGTTAGAATTCTCGATGTCCTTCCAAGCATTGAAATTCTCTTTGAATTGATTTAACAATCTAAAAGTTATATGAATTTAAGTTAGGGTCCATATATGACATGTTACAGTATTCAAAAATTGAAACAGAGAACTGATAGGTGTGATTAGTCCTATGGTCTCATGCTGTATCGACCTTACTGTCTACGGTCGATACCCTACAGTCGCATATGGTGCCATCGTAGCTGCGACCATATGATTTTTGAAATCTTCTCGAATGCCTATGGTCGATCTTCTGGTCATACTGGTCATGCTATGGTCGACTATAGCTACGATCTTGAGATTCTTGATCACAGTCTACATGAAATTCGAGTTCTTCCTGAGTTAATTTTTTTGTTCTTCAATGGAGTTTATTCTAAGGTCATCCTATGGCCATCATTTGTAATTTCTTATCAACCCTAATCATCAAATTCACTCCTCATGGTTCTCCTTGGGATTTTCTCAAGGAAATCACATAGATCATAATAGGTGGATATTGCCTATCTTCTATAGAAGTCTTATTCCATAAAGTTTACATTTCTAGAGATTCGTTTCATACCTTTGCCTATGATAGAGAGTCAATCTCCTCTCAACAATTTCCTCTCCTTAGTTTTTTCTTCTTCTCCCTCTCTTCCTTATCTTCCTTCTCTTTCTCTAGGGTTTACTAATGTTATAAAAGATTGAAAAAGGGCTGAGGGACATTCTTTATATAGAGGAAAACTCTCTATATATAGTCCTCTTTCAATTAGGAAAGCAATCCCTTAGTTTAGGAAAGTTACCAAAATTCGGAGTCTGATCTGGGTTCTTACGGTCGATCATACGGTCGCATAAATCATCGACCGTAGGGTCGAAATCATCGACCATGCCGTTCTGGATTTGAGATTTTTAGTTCCCTTCCTTATGGTCGACCATACCTACCCAGGCATGCGACCTTAGGTATGTTTTTAGTGGTTTTAACTCGATTTTCATACCTAGTTTGTGATCTATCTTCACACACTTTGTCCACATGGTCCAGGAATGATGAAAAGACCTGGCACGACACGGTTAGACTAAGTTAGTGGAGTGTGGGTCTTATTGTCACACCCTAATTCCGCACTATTCAGAATGGTGTGATGAATCGCTAGCAAACCAACGGTTCAACTAGGATCTCGAGTAGGCTATATCCGTTTTATCTAAACCTCATACATCCACATTCATAATCAGAGTAAATACACAATAGCGGAAGTCTTATAGTAAAATGAACTGAAAAATTTAGATGTGATAATCATATTTAAGTAGCAAATTATTCTGTATCAACTAAGACATAAATAAATATCAATTACATGTCTTTACTAAATCCAAATAATTAAAATAAAATCTAATCGAATACACATGAGTTGCACTCGCAAGAGGAGTCATGCGTATCCACTTCATCTTCAACTTCCATCGCCGCCATGTGCCTGTACACTAGAGCGTTGACATAATCTTCGACGATAGTACCTGCATCATCAACTAAAAAGATTCGACGTCGAGAGGGTGAGCACACATCATGGCTCAGTGAGCA
Organism: Protea cynaroides; assembly: GCA_028583415.1. Taxonomy (NCBI): domain Eukaryota; kingdom Viridiplantae; phylum Streptophyta; class Magnoliopsida; order Proteales; family Proteaceae; genus Protea; species Protea cynaroides. The sequence continues at coordinate 76,432,183 of CM053276.1, read as the reverse complement.
AACAAAACAATGCAACAATACATATGCATGCATTCCATTCATATCTTTGGTCTGGTTTAAAGTTTGCAATGCGCAATAGAAAGGTTTGATGGTCAAAGGTTAACGTTTATTGACCCCTCCTCTATACACAGGGTGTGGAAGTCCGCCCAAAGGTTAACATTTATTGTCGTCCCCATCCACCCTACCATGAACATTGTACACCAAAGGTTAATGTTTATTGTTGTACAGTGCCATACCAACACGTAAGCCCCTGCTGGCGAGGGCTTGCAAACTGGGCTTGCAACTAACCAATCCTAATGCCAAATAGTGTATCCAAGGCCTCAGCCCAGCATCCCTCAGAATGCCCATAGAGATAGAGATAAGGCCCGCCGGTAGAGTCAGAGAATACAAGGACCGAGACCACCTCCCCTGATACTCTACGACGTAATAGTTTTGCTAAAGTAATGGCGATACGACAATGCTAATGCACAAGACTTGAGTTAGAGATAGAGCTAGAGTGCTGAGGCCCGGCCTATGATACCCCCCTGATACTCGCTCGCATCAACTACACCAACCACACACATACATTCACATGCCCATTCCTATCATCATCATCATCATCATCATCATGTTATAAACAATAAAGTAAATATTGGATGACATGTTGAATGCACATTACAAGCATATTCGCATAGAATCAAGCATAGCATTGGACTCAAGAAATAAAAATAGTTTGTTATTAACCAATTAGTTTAGATCTTGTTTCCTCACCTTTACCTGATCGTAAGTCCTCTTTCAAGCTTTAAGAATCAACTATATATCGATATTATATCTCTAGAAAATCTAACCAAGTCGATAGAATTAATTAGAATTAATTCGGACTTTAAAAAGCATGCTGCTAACTGGGGTCGATGCTAGGGTCGGAGTCTTGATCGACCCTGGGTGCGACCACCCCTATTCTGGACTTCTCGAACACTGGGGGTCGATGCTCAGGGTTTGGTAGGGTCGATTGTGGGTTTTATCAATTTTTCTTCCTTCAATCCATTCTTCGTGTTTAGGGTCCTATGGCTTGCTCCTACAGTCCATTCCACACATATTCTATGGCCTAGAACCGTGGTTTATTCACCTATATGGCTTTCGTGATTTCTCCCATGGTTTTTCATGAAAACCTAACCATGGGTGGATGATTTGGGTTCCTCCTAGATAATCCCCACTTCATTATCTACTCTAAGGTCTTAAGAAATTCATGGAGATAGTATCCATACTTGAGAAGTATGCTTCTTCCTCTGAATCCCTTCTCCTTGGTCTTCTTCTCCACTTTCCTTCTCTTCCTTCTCTTCTCTTTCACTCAATCTAATTAGGGTTGTAAAAGGAGTAAAAGAGGCATAATGACGTCCTATTTATAGGGTAGGAACTTCTAAAATAAGTCCCATTGAGATTAGGAAGGAATCCCATTGAAATTAGGAAGGTTTCTTAATTTTTGGTTCGAATTATTTTTACCGACTACCGGGGGTCGATAGGGGCGTCGGAGATCCCGTCGACCCCTGGTCCTTAAAATGTCTGACCCCCCATGTAAAACTGGGGGTCTGACTTTTATACCGGGGGGTCCGACCCTCCCCTTGCTGGGTATGCGACCCTCCCCTTATTTTGAGTGTTTTTGGGTCAGTTTAATACCTGGGATCGAGATCTCCTTCACGCACGTGATCCATTTGGTTTGACCATGATGGGTAGACCTGGTTCAAGGTGGTAAGACCGGGTAAGTTTGATACGGATCTTACAACTCCCCCCAACTTATAAAAATTTTGTCCCTGAAATTGTCCATACCTTTT
>CM053276.1:76397631-76429875 GCA_028583415.1 Protea cynaroides | reverse complement strand
CAAGCATGGAATCATACCTGATCGTGGACTAAATAAATGAAATATAGAAATTATCTTAATTAGCCAAATTAAGTTTTAAGGTCTTGTTCCCTCACTGTGACGTAATCTTTGACTTTAAGTCTTCATTTATATAATAGAAAATCTAACAAGTGGAGTAGATTTTGGTGAATTTATTTCAGCAGTTTAACTTGATGTAAAGCTAAGGTCGCGAGGATAGGTCTGAGTTTGATACGGGTTCTGCGACCAGTATAAGGTGATGCTGGGGATGGTTGTCTATCAGGCCCTAGTGACTCTGACTTACGGACTTCTCGAGGCTTGGGGTGGAATCACCGTAGTGCAGTAAGGGTCGGTTCCCCAGATGACCCTAGTCGCGATCAATCTATGAACGATCGTAGTTTATTCGGTCTCTTAACATGTTACTGATTCCTTATTCAGCCATATTTGTCCATTACATGTGACCACATGGCTCCCAAAACTCAGGTTGAACACCTACTTTTACCATGGTCCCTCCTTGGATTTCATGAAATCTTCCATGGTTGGATGACTTGGGTTTCTCTAGATCATATCTCTATACTATTCAGGGTCTTATATAATTTATGGAGAATGTAATCTGTACCTTGAAAACACATGAAGGATTACGATTTCCTGGGACTATTCTCATAATCTTCTTGTGTGTATATATATATTTCTCCTTCTTTGCTGCTCTAAGCTTTCGATTGGAGTTTCCAAAGAAGGGTGAGAGGCTGAGAGATGTCCTATTTATGAAAACCTCCCAAAGGCAGGATCCATTTGAGATTAGGAAAAGATCCCCTTGAATTTAGAAGTTTCCCTGCTTTAGGTTTTAAATGGTGATCGGTCGATGCACTAGTGCGGATCCGTTGACTGGGTTTGGGTTAGCCAGGCCACACGGACTAAAGAAGTCGTGATTACGTCTTACGATTTGGGTGGATTAGGCCCTGCCTGTTGGGTATGCGACCATACCTCTATTTTCTTGGCACCGATTCAATTTTCGCTGCTGATCTTCTTTGATTTCCTTGGCGCGCCGGTCCATGGCTGACCATGATAGGTAGACTGGTACAAGGTGGTAAGGCGGATTAGTTTGATATAGATTAGCACATCCTAGAATTTCCATCTCAATGGTGGTTAGGTTTCCTTGTGGACCCCTGAGCTCTGATTTACATCTATAAATTACATGCAAGAAATAGAATAACCCGATTCATTGGATGACAATACAAGAGATGAAAGCGGTCAACCTCGTCAGGCCGGCCAGATTACTCTTTGGCCAGATTATCAGTATAATCTTATTCCCCGAGGATGGACCCTCTGAGATAGTCTGAGTTCAGTGCAACACTATCTTGTTTCCATATGGCGACCTATCGCCGCCACTGTATGTTCTCAAGGTCCGTGATGATGAGAGCAATGCTATGAGACGTCCTGTCACTTGGGTAGCAGCATCAGATGCAAAGGGGGCAGCAGCAGCAGTAGCAGAGGTAGCAGTAGAGGCACACGAGGGTGGTGATGAGGAGGTTGATGATTGAATGTACATGAATGTGGATGCAATCCCTCCTCCCATCACCACGACATTCTTTGGAGCTGGCCCTTTTAGGGATTCTCATTCATGTGCCCTTCGCCCACCACCGGATGACATAATGGGGCTTATTAGTAAGATTAGAGAGGCTTAGCGTGTGACCCTGTTAGAGAGTAGGAGGGGCTTCTAGGCGTATCCTCCTGAGTCCTTGGTGTAAGCGGATCGCGGTTGATCTCAGGGGTGACTCACTGGGATGGCTTTCGCGAGAGTATATGCTGAGGACTACGATAGAGATCGTGAGGCACCTCCTCCTCCAGCACCTCCAGCTCCATGATTGCCATTTATATTTTTTTTCATTTATACTACAGAATAACTGTCCTGATTGTGGACTGTACTCTACTTTGGATGCAAATTTGTCTTATTCCCATTTGGATATATATATATAATTGATTTTCCCTTTACATATGTGCATTATTCTCTTTCTTAGTTTATGTCTCATACAACACAGGTGCAAATGGTGTATTCTTATTAAAGTTTTTAAATTATATCCTAACTCAGTTCATGACTCATGTAGAAGTAGTTAAATCAATGGGTAGAACCTGAGATGCCCTGATACCAAGTTATCACACCCCAATTCTGGTCTAACTAGAATGGTGCGATGAACCACCAATAAACCAACGGTTCACCCAAGATCTCACATAGGTCGTACCCACCATATCAAACCACACATACATTCCACATTAATAATCAGAGGTAATAAATAAATAAGTGAAAGTCTTACAGATAATGAACTGAGAGTCTAACAGTGATAAATAAGTGTTTAATCCAATTATCCCCAAACCACAAGACATAAAAATAAATAATCAATTACATATCCGATTTCAAATTATAACTAAACTTAAGCAAAAATACATTGGTTGCACTCGCATTATAAATCATGCGCATCTTCTTTAGCTTCTACGTCCATCGCAGCAACGTGTCCATACGCCGTCGCATTCATATATTCTTCAACGGTAGGACCTGTATCATCAACTAAAAATATTCGATGACGAAAGGGTGAGCACACATTACGGCTCCGTGAGCAAACAAAATAATGCAACAAACATATGCATGCATTCAATTCATTTCTTCAGTCTGATTTATAAATTTGCTATGTGCTATAGAAAGGTTTGGTGGCTGTCGCATCTCTATACACGAGTGTGTGAATCTACCCAATGGATCAAACGCCATTGCCATCCCACATGCACCCACCATGGAACAGCGATAGAGCTAAAGTGTCTGGATCAAACACCACCAACACTTCCCTTGATGCCCTACCAATACCAACATGTAAGCCCCTATTGGGGACGGCTTGCAAACTGAGCTCGCAACTAACCAATCCTAATGCCAAATAGTGTATCCAAGGCCTCACCCCAGCATCCCTCAATACGTCCATACAGATAGAGCTAAGGCCCCCCGGTAGAGTCAGAGACCACACGGTCCGAGACCACCTCCCCTGATGCCCTAGGACGTAATAGTTCTGCTAAGATAATGGCAATACGACGATGTTAGTGGGCAAGACTTGAGTAGAGATAGAGCTAGAGTCTAGTGACGAGGTCGAAGACCACCATGCCACGTCCTCCCCCTGATGCTCCACTCGCATCCAATACACCAACTACACACATACATTCACATGTCTATTCCTAGCATCATTATCATCATCATGTTATAAATAAACAAAATTAAATATGCATGAACAGTAATAGCAGGAATATTGGATGACATGCAAGATGCCCATTACAAGTATACACGCATAGAATCAATCATGGCATTGGACTCAATAAAAATAAACAGTTTGTTATTAACCAATTAATTTAGGTCTTGTTTCCTCACCTGTTAGCAATTCTTGATGTCCTTCCAAGCCATGAAATTCTCTTTAAATTGATTTAACAACCTAAAAGTTATATGAATTTAAGTTAGGGTTCATATGTGACATGTTACAGTAGTCAAAAATCAAAACAGAGCACTGATAGGTGTCTGATTAGTCTTATGGTCTCATGCTTTATCGACCTTACTGTCTACGATCGATACCCTATGGTCACATATGGTGCAACCGTAGCTGCGACCATACGATTTCTAAAATCTTCCCGAATGCCTATGGTCGATCTTCTGGTCATACTAGTCATGCTATGGTCGACCGTAGCTGCGACCTTAAGATATTTGGTCACAGTCTACATGAAATTCGAGTTCTTCCTGGGTCAATTCTTATGTTCTTCAATGGGGTTTATTCTAAGGTCATCCTATGGCCATCATTAGTAATTTCTTATCAACCCTAATCATCAAATTCACTCCTCATGGTTCTCCTTGGGATTTTCAAAAGAAAATCACATAGATCATAATAGGTTGATATTGCCTATCTTCCATAGAAGTCTTATTTCTTTGAGTTTACATCTCTAGAGATTCCTTTTGTACATTTTCCTGTGATAGAGAATCAATCTCTTCTCAGAAAATTCCTTTCCTTAGATTTTTCTTCTTCTCCTTCTCTTCTTTCTCTTTCTCTAGGGTTTACTAATGTTCTAAAAGAGTAAAAAAGGGCTGAGGGACGTCCTTTATATAGAGAAATACTCTCCATATAGAGTCTTCTTTCAATTAGGAAAGCAATCCCTTAGTTTAGAAAAGTTTCCAAAACTCAGAGTTTGATCTAGGTTCTCACGGTCGATCATACGATCGCAAAAATCATCGACCGTAGGGTCGAAATCATCGACCATGGGGTTTTGAATTTGAGATTTTTGGTTTCCTTCCTTATGGTCGACCATACCTACCTAGGCATGCGACCTTAGGTATGTTTTTAATGTTTTTAACTCGATTCTCATACCTGGTTTGTGATCTATCTTTACACGCTCGGTCCACTTAGTCCAAGAATGATGGGAAAGCCTGGCACAACACGGTTAGACCAAGTTAGTAGAGTGCAGGTCTTTCATACGTGGACTTGAAGGGAAAGCACTCTTGTCTGTATCAGAATACTACTACAATTCACCATTTGAGGTGAGGGGATTAGGTTGACTAGGTATTCTTATTTCTCACATTATTATATGCTTATTGATTGTAATAATGTATGATAATAGGCCATCCAATATCTGTGATATTTGTTCATGCATGTACATTCTTATATCTTGTTTTGGTTGGAAGCATAATGCTTGTTTAGTCTATGTGGATGGGAGGAAAGGGGGTTGTGGACCTCTATACCATACTATTTGTACGGGAACTGCTTTGCATATGCTAGTATCCTAGTTGGATCCTGACAACTAAAATGGGATAGGAGTCTTAGTCTAAAGTAGGGAACGACCTCATGCATTAATAATTGTACATGGTTTAGGTGTATAATATCCTGTAGGCTTGCATCTTTGCCAATCGGAGTAGGTATTGGCATAGGCTTATATACAAGAGGTCCAGTCATGGGCTGCGGTGCTCCCCGTTAACGGTATAGTGTTGGGAGAGTGAGCCAGACATGGATTGTGGCCTTACTCAAGCTTCATGGGATAGGGTTTAGGGATGATTTTGAGGTTCTAGGTACTCTTCCTCTGGGATTGTTCACTCAGAGAAGGGTTGGGGCCTAGGGCTAAATGCCAAGATGGAGTCTATCTTGGGGGATGTAAGTAGTACCTTGATGTGGAGTCTTGGTGTTGTCTTCACTCTTTGGGTGAAGGTCATACTTGATGTGGAGTTGAGTGTGTGCTATCACTCTACCCATGATTGAGAGTATCTTCCAGTGTAGGATGGTCTGGATAATGCATGCATGATTTCCACAGACTAAAACCACTTATAATGAATTATCATTAATTTTTCTGGCTTGCAAGTGCTGATTCTCTCACTGATCTTATTGCTGCTTTACACACTTTTTTGTTAGATTGTGATGTAGGCGATACTTCTTTTGAAGTTGTTGACGTTATTTATGATGGAGTTACTAACTTTATGAATCATGAGGACACTGCTCATAGACCCACATACTAGTGTGATGTGTGCGTCTATGACTAAAGATCATAGTTGTACCTTAGTTCTAGGCTAGATTTACTTTCAGTTGAGGACATGTTAACCTGGATATTACTTCCACGTATTTGTCTATTTGAACAGAGATAAACATTGTTAAATTACTTCCATATCATTAGACCTTTCAGCTTGCTTATTAAATTGAAGACTTCCTTTGTTATGGTACTATATATTCTGATTGTGTTGTTGTTATATTGTTATGTGTGAATGATGGTTTAATGGATAACATATTTAGAGATATTGGGGTAGGATTGGCTTGTATTGCAAGGGATTTAGTCACACTTAAGGAACTCTAGATTTGGGGTGTGACAATCCAATCGACACCCAATTAATTATGTAGGACTTCATATGTTGTATACATGCTTATTGGACTAATATACTCTTATTTTGTAGTAGTTTATATAATTTAGCAATCATATGGATTATTATTTAGGAGAATACTCTAACTCCAGCATATAGTCAAAAGATTGGATTTCGACAGGGGAGCTGGGGTCCATAAAACCTTCTCCAGACATAACTTGATCATAACCAATCTTTGATCAGACTAGTAAATGGATGTAAATCACTCTTCTCCATAAAGGGTGAGTTGAGTTGGGTCTTGGGTCTATACTCCAGGTGGGGACTCCGCTTTACTCTCAAATTGAGGAGAATAATCTGAATAGTTGTTCATCTTCATGTAGTCAGTCAAGAACTAGGAACATCCATAGGATAAACAGACTGCATAAAGGGCCTTAGTTAAAGCACGTAAAACCATAATGATTCCCTCCATCTACAAGTAAGATATTGGGATGGAAACTTTACAAAGTATCAGAGCAAGTTTCCATTGTTTCCACAATATCGATGTGCCGATAGTACGCACTATCACAAGTGTAGGGGAGTGTTTGATAAAAATTTGATGTGTCACACCCCATTCCCAAAACATTGGAGCTATGACTAGGACGCTTTCCACCATCCCAACCTAACACCAGGATCTCAACACAGTGTCACATCACATCATCAACCACATAACGACCACAAAATCAGAGTAAAACAATAAAATGTGGAATATTTAATAAGTGTGTCAAGAGTAATATAAACTGATGGATTCTAAATGATAAAACATAATTATAATTGTATGTTAGTACTCAAGACATAGTAAAAATACTCCTCAAGTAGTTTAATCGAATATTGTAAAAAGTAACTAGACAACAACTATAAAATAACTAAAACTCAAGCTTGACTTCCATGGGCACAGACATCACAAGAGCAACCATGAGCGTAAGAAGTTGGATCTTCTATGTCCTTGCTGTAGCCCTTTACAATGTATGCATTCACATAATTGGCTATTGTGTAACCTGCATCAGGATCTTAAAAAAAAAACCCACATAGGGGCGAGCTTCACTAAGCTCAATGAGGAGATTGAGAACATGCAAGAAATAATAATGATAATGAACATATTTAATTAGGTTAGATTATGTTGATCTACAATCAATATCTTGGGCACTGCCCACTCACATCGGATAGAAACCCTCATTGCGGGTATTAGTTCAGTATCACCACACTCCATTGGGCGACACTGACCTAACCTAAATGTAAGCCTCTTCCTAGCATCTCAGTTATGGAAACCTGAGCAATCAACATCATCCAAGACATCATCCTAACTCCAAAACATAGACCTTGGCACAAAGGGGAAATTATTATGGGACCATGTCCGATACTCTCACAACTCCAGAACAAAGACCTTTGCATGAAAGGATGTATCGCGCCCATGTCCAAACCATGTCTAACACACTTCCAACTCTAGAATAGAGACTTTCGCAAGAAGGAAGGTGTCATGCCCATGTCTATACCATGTATAATGGACACATGCCAACACGTAACCCCTATTGGGAGGGGTGTAGTCACATGAGAATATACTTCAAGCCACATACAATTCTACATACTAATATAATTCCAAAAATTGTACACTAATGGGAGCCACGTTACCGGAACCACCCTCGGCCATCCTGTATTCGCACAAGTGTACGATAAGGAGTAAGCAATGCTCACATGATAGCTACAGTACCAGAACAAACCTTAATTATGCCATACTCCACACAAGCCAAATAAATAACCAACACTCGATATCAACAAATAGTAACAAGAGATAATAATACAATGCAAGATAGTGGCATAGTAGTTTAATCGATGACATGTAAGTAATCATATAGGCATAGCATGAATATTCACATATTATAGTTATATATCATTTCATAAAAGAATTTAAGTCCAACCCACTCAACTTCAAGGTGCTTTCACCCAAAAACAAAAAAAAAAAACTTCATGGTGCTTACAAATAGAACACTGTTATTACATAAGTTTTCCCATAAATTACCCCAGTGATTTACCTAAACATGTTGTATTTGAGTAATAGTTAGCAATTGAACAATATCATGATGTCCCTTAAGACATCATGATCATTCTGGTAAAAATACCCTATACTAGAGTAGGCTGCCAGCTAAGGGTGCAGTTAGTAGGTGCAGCCTATAGCACCTATAAAATCCTATTGGATCCTACCAGATAGGGGTGAAAGTTTTACCCTGATGGCCCGAGCCATCCCAGAACAACCCTGAACCCGGTCAGGGCCTAACCCGGCTCAACCCCTGACAGGGCCCAATCAGGGTACAGGGTAATTTTTACCCTGTCAGGATAAGGGCGGGTTAGGGTTGAGGCCTTGGGTAGAGCCCGGCCAGACCCTACCCAAATATATATATATATATATATATATATATTCTAAACCCTAATCTTATCGCCCCCTCCCCCATTCGTTTCTCTTTCTCCTAGCCACAGTCACACAAACTCAGAGCCACTCAGCCCCATCGTGAGTTCGTGACATCCTCTTCTTCCTCTTCGTCAATGGCCATTAACCAAGTAAACTCTTCTTCTTCTTCTTCTTCTTCTTCTTCTTCTTCTTCTCTCTCTCTCTCTCTCTCTCTCTCTCTCTCTCTCTCTCTCTCTCTCTCTCTCTCTCTCTCTCTCTCTCTCTCTCTCTCTCTCTCTGAATCTGATTTTTTTTTCAAACCATTCTATTCGTTGGCCATGCCTCAACAACATCAATTATTGCAGCAATAGCAGCATCAATCAAAATCCTTCAAGTAAAGAGAATCGAAAGAACAGAGTCCATCTTTCTATAAAACCCTAACAAATGCAATTTCCTTCCCTGCTCTTCTTCAATATTCATTGCTTTCTTTCATATCATGTCTTTGTAATTTTTTTCGACTTTTTATTTATATGTTTTTTTTCTTTCAGGAACTTATTACCTGTCGATGATCAAATGTCCACACCGATCGCCTTCTTCAACCCTGCAAATTTTCTTGATCAATCTCTTCCCCAATACATCCCTCCCTGTAACCCCTCTTATCTATTTTCTTAAAAAAATACCAAAATTTTGTTATTTTCTCTGAAACTTTGTTAAACATTTATTTTTTGGGTTTTGATAGTTCATGTAGTTGGATTCGCTAGCTCCTGTCCTGTTCCTGTGACGGACTATGGTGGAAAAGATCTAAAGTGGAATAATGGTGAAGAATAAATTGAAAGAGCAGGACTTCTTGGAGAATAATTCGCAGATTTCCTCAATTTTTTGCAAACGCGTTTCTACGGGATTGGGTTGTTGCTCTATGATAGGCTTAAATCAGGGTAAACCCAACCCTGATTCAGGGTCAACCAGGGTAAACCCAGCCCATCCTAGCCTAATCAGGGTAAATAAGGGTAGGGTAGGGTTTGGTATTACCCTACCAAGGTAGGGTAAGGGTTGAGGTTATGTCCTACCCTAACAAGGTAGGGTAAAGTTTGGGTTGACATAAAAAAAATCTTGGGTAGGGTAGGGTTTGCAGATACCCTGCCCAACCCGACCCTGTTTCACCCATACTACCAGATGCTATCGGTCGATGCTAGTGGTTGCAAGCTTGAGAATGGTAGGTGCATCTGGTAGACACTGACAAACCAATCTGTTGGCTACTGGATGATGTTTCCTGATGTGAGATTTGCAGTCAATAGGTGGATTTCTCAATCCAAGAAGATTGTATTCCACCTGTTCTTCTTGGGATTTTTCCCAGTTGCTTCTATGCTCTTCCCCACTAGTTGGGAATCATTAGAGCATTCATTTAAGGGTCTTTGTGTATTACTAAGATCACCATATGATAGATTTAAGGTCCCCATCATCATTCTCTCCCCTTATTCTATGAAATTCATCAAATTTCTCTCTTCCAAGTCTGGCCATTAATGGCTTCATGAGATTTGAAACCACAACTGGTGGAGATGAAAAAATTCTCCTCAGATTATTAGAAACCATAATTAAAAGTGATAAGATGATCAGAACCTTAGCTTATGATCAAAATCCAAGCTTTCTAAAGGTTTTTTATGGCATGGGGGGTCCTCTAATGGTGGTTCCTCCAAAAACTCTTTTTTTTTTTTGTGTTTTGATTTCTCTCTTTCTAGATCTAAATTTGGGTCTTTGAGTCCTCATTTTCTCTATTCTCTTCGAGTTACAATGTATAGTTTGGTAACTTGGTCAAGGAGTTCCATCCTAATTTTCATTTGGCAATCTTCTGCGTATCGGAGGGAGATCACCAACTTTCATCTAACTCTCCTTTCCATCCTTATATCAATTCAATTTCCACCTGGCACCTGCAAGTTAGGACAAAGATTCCCATCTCTCCTCATATTCCCTTTTTCCAACCCTCAGAGGTTTCCTTCATATTTCTTTTCCCTCTTTCCTAGTTCAACTAAGTGTTTATGATAAGGCCTATTTGCTCCTTAAGTTTTGCCTTCTCCCAACTAGTGTGTCACATGTCAAACTATGAGAAGTGGATAAGTTAAAAATACCAAAAATATAATTTAGTCTATCCTTTTGTGTTTATGGAGATTATATCATGAGACCTCCAATAGGTCCACACTTAACTAACCCAATTAAACTACTAAGCTAATGGGTCAACCATTATTATTAGACCCAAGCTAATTAATTATAATTTCCAATACACGAAATCCACAATAAACCCAAGGGGGTCCTACAACAAGAGGGACAATGACAAATAAGATGGTTGTAGGGAGGAGATGGTGAATTGTAGTAGGATGGTAACTTTGGTGGTTGTCGTCTTAAGGGTATGTTTGGTATGCATTCCATTCTATCATATATTTGAGTGCAAAAATCACAAACAGAGAAACTGTAGTGGTTTCCTGTCGTTTCGACAACTTAATTGTATTGTTGCCATCATCGTCTTCTAGGCGAGTGGAATTATAACCACGGAAAATGTGGCATTCACAATCTTCTCCCTGGTCTACGTTTTCTTCCTTTCCAAGGTGGATTTCCCTCTTTTGGATTCTTCCCCTGACCCCCAGTCTTCGGCTAGAGCAATAAGATCTTGGGTCTCCACATCTCCTTTACAGCCTTGATGGGGTTTTGATTTCTTTTTCTTCTACTAAAACCAATGGTCGAGTTGTGAACCTATTGGCAAGATCATGAAAACATTGGATTAAAGCCATGAACCCTGCAACTTAAAACCCTAAATAATTTTGGATGTCTTTCTCTCCTTCACCTTTGCTATTTTTTTTTCTCAAAGTTCGGATTTCTTCCTTTGCGTTCCCTTTCAATCTAATTCTGTGCTTCCTTATTTGATGTGCCCAACGGGTTCCAAACTCCCCCTTAGGTTTTATTAAAAGAAAATGAAATCAAATGTAGACAAAGATGAGATTACAGAGGAAGAAGAAGAGGATATGATGCTGCCGATGAAGATTGAAAAAGAAGATGATGCTGCCAATTATGTGTTTCTCATTTTCTCTTCTTATCTTACTGCCAAACCATTTGAAGAATTGGATTTGTCATGCGCCAGTTGTCGCATCAAGTGGCGACTGATGCCTCTCCTCTTGATACTGCAACAGGAGAGGATCCCGATCCTAGACAAGGTTGGTAGAATAGATGATTGTACTTACCACATTGCCCATGAGGAGTTCGAAGAAATGAGCATTGTAATATCAAGAAATACATTTTAACCATATATGTATCCAATTAATGTTCTCATTCTCAAATAAGAATGCAAATTGCATTTCTAAAATAGGAATCCGTGCTCAGAATGGAACTACAAGGGTAGGCTTTCTAAGGAGTAATTCTCATTATACTCTCTTGTCTTCGGGGGTTTAGGTTTATTTTCACACATGCTGGTTGAGAGATTTCCTTTATTTTAGTTATAGCCATTTTGATTTGGGATTTTCTATCGGCATTATTTACACAGATGCTCGGTGTCCGTCAGATCAGCACAAACATCCCTCACCCCTCCCGACTCAAACACCAAATATTATACCCCTTGTTTATTGTGGTACCGTGATGGATCAATGAGCATATACAAAAGAGAATCCATATCAATGGCCACTAACACAAACCGCTGTAAAGAAGAAAGATCCAAATAAATTTTGGTATATGCAAGATGAAGGCGTGTGTGCCTTTACAGAAAGGCATGTTTGAAAGGTGACTTTTCTTTCTAAATAATGGGCTCGGCCAGTAGTTTGGCATTCCAATTTTACAAAAGAGAGAACTCAAGAACTCAAACGAAAGTAAAAAGGTAGGTGGGAGAGAGGGAAAGAGACCTTACAAGAGAGAATGAAAGGAAGGTAAGGCATGCCCTTAAAAGAGAGGGTAGGTGCCTATTTATAGAAAAGGCATGATGTCACACCCCAATTCTGGTCTAACTAGAATGGTGTGATGAACCGCCAATAAACCAATGGTTCACCCAGAATCTCGTATAAGTCGTACCCACCATATCAAACCACACACATTCCACATTAATAATTAGAGGTAATAAATAAATAAGTGAAAGTCTTACAGATAATGAACTGAGTGTCTAACAGTGATAAATAAGTATTTGATCCAATCATCTCCAAACCATAAGACATAAAAATAAATAATCAATACATATCTGATGTTCAAATTATAACTAAACTTAAGAAAAAACATATTGGTTGCACTCGCATGATGAATCATGCGTATCTTCTTCAGCTTCTACGTCCATCGCAGCAATGTGTCCATACATCGACGCATTCATATATTCTTTAACAGTAGGACCTGCATCATTAACTAAAAATATTTGACATCGAAAGAGTGAGCACACATCACGGCTCAGTAAGCAAACAAAATAATGCAACAAACATATGCATGCACTTAATTCATATCTTTGGTATGGTTTATAAGTTTGCAATATGCTATAGAAAGGTTTGGTGGCTGCCACATCTCTATACACGAGTGTGTGAATCCACCCAATGGATCAAACACCATTGTCGTCCTACATGCACCCACCATAAAATAGAGATAGAGCTAAAGTATTCGGATCAAACACCGCCAACACTTTCCCTGATGCCCTACCCATACCAATACATAAGCTCCTATTGGAGAGGGCTTACAAACTGAGCTCGCAACTAACCAATCCTAATGCCAAACAGTGTATCCAAGGCCTTACCCTAGCATCCCTCAATATGTCCATAGAGATAGAGCTAAGGCCCCCTGACAGAGTCAGAGACCACACTGTCCGAGACCACCTCCCTTGATGCCCTATGACGTAATAGTTCTGATAAGGTAATGGCGATACGACGATGTTAGTGGGCAAGACTTTAGTAGAGATAGAGCTAGAGTCTGATGACGAGGTCAAAGATCACCATGCCATGTCCTCCCCCTGATGCTCCACTCTCATCCAACACACCAACCACACACATACATTCACATGCCTATTCCTAGTATCATCATCATCATCATGTTATAAATAAATAGAATTAAATATGCATGAACAATAATAGCAGGAATATTGGATGACATGGGAGATGCACATTACAAGCATACAAGCGTAGAATCAATCATGGCATTGGACTCAATAAAAATAATAGTTTGTTATTAACCAATTAGTGTAGGTCTTGTTTCCTCACCTATTAGCAATACTTAATCTCCTTCCAAGCCTTGAAATTCTCTTTGAATTGATTTAACAACCTAAAAGTTATATGAATTTAAGTTAGAGTTCATATGTGACATGTTACAGTAGTCGAAAATCGAAACAGAGCACTGATAGGTGTCTGATTGGTCCTATGGTCTTATGCTGTATCGACCTTAATGTCTACTATTGATACCCTACGATCGCATATGGTGTGACTATACTGTGACCATATGATTTCTAAAATCTTCCTGAATGCCTATGGTCGATCCTTTGGTCATACTGGTCATGCTATGGTTGACCGTATCTGCAACCTTGAGATTTTTGGTCACAGTCTACATGGAATTCGAGTTCTTCCTGGGTCAATTCTTTTGTTCTTCAATGGAGTTTATTCTAAGGTCATCCTATGGCCATCATTAGTAATTTCTTATCAACCCTAATCATCAAATTCACTCCTCATGGTTCTCCTTGGGATTTTCTCAAGGAAATCACATAGATCATAATAGGTTGATATTGCCTATCTTCCATAGAAGTCTTATACTTAGAGTTTACATCTTCAAAGATTCATTTCATACCTTTACCTGTGGTAGAGAGCCAATCTCTTCTCAGCAAATTCTTCTCCTTAGCTTTTTCTTCTTCTCCTTCTCTTCCTTCTCTTCCTTCTCTTTCTCTAGGGTTCATTAATATTCTAAAAGAGTGAAAAAGGGCTAAGGGATGTTATTTATATAGAGTAAAACTCTCAATATAGAGTCCTCTTTCAATTAGGAAAGCAATCCCTTAGTTTCGAAAATTTTTCATAACTCAGAGTCTGATCTGGATTCTTACGATCGATCATACGGTCGCATAAACTGTCGATCATAGGGTTGAAACCATCGACCGTAGGGTTCTGGATTTGATATTTTTGTTCCCTTCCTTATGGTCAACCATACCTACCCAGGTATGCGACCTTAGGTATGTTTTTAGTATTTTTAACTCGATTCTCATACCTGGTTTGTGATCTATCTTCACACGCTCGGTCCACTTGGTCCAGGAATGATGGGAAGACCTGACACGAGACGGTTAGACCAAGTTAGTGGAGTGCAGGTCTTATACATGAGGTTACCATTAGGTTACTAGTAACTCAAGTTAAGTTAATTTTTGAATAGTGTTGTCGGTGGCACTATTCACTTCTATAGTAACATGAACAATATTTACTGCTACAGTAACATGAACAGTATTTTTTGCTACAGTAACTCCGAAAAGAAAAGATAAGTCTTTCGAGATATCGTATGCTAGATTTTTAACACGTGGCCTCATAGCAAGTCTTCATGTTAACGTGTGGAGTTGTTCATTATCTCGAGACTTGATCATGTCAGCAGGTACCTCCGATGCTGGGTTTGTTGTCAAGAGAGGACATGTATGAGTCATCGGTATCCAGATTGAGATATCTCTGCTCTAATTGGCGTTGATCGATGATTTCTTCAGCTTCAAGTAAATACTCAAAACGAAGATCCAAAAAGTTCAATTTGATGAACTGATCCAACCGTTGACGAACCTCGCTTTCTTGTTGAGTGGTGATCTGGTAATTAATTGCATATTTGTACCAAATACTCTTTGGCCAACAGTGATTTGAAAGTCAAGGAGTTGAGGGTACTTGGCCGCATCATGGAGTTCGACTATTGAGTTACAAGGTGGAGATCAACCGCCCATAGGGCAAGTTACCTCACGAGTCAGGCAACGTAGCTTTATGCATAGTCAAAAGAATTATATATGGGAGGCACACATGCTGCCTAGTACAGATACAGTATAGCTGGTACTGAGTCAACTGTGAGATCATCTCATTGTGTCTGCCCTGGGGAATAAGATTATTGCTGGATAATCTTACAGTAGACCCGTGGCTCTGGATGCAGGTTGACTGCTTTCATCGCCCAACGGTCATCCCAAAGAATCTGATTATCTATTTTTGCACGCACCTGTGTAGATAGAAATTATGGCTCCCTGGGTTGACAGTAAACCAACTGACCATCATTGGAAATGCCTAAGAGATCAGCTAACTCTTGACAGTTGAAAGAGATCGGAACCCCTTTCACCCAACTGGTGTTCCGAAGCTCTCTAACCCTGTCAACATCTTCTAAGTCACCCTCTACCTGTAGGTGATAGTAGAACTGTTTGATTAAGTTTGGGCGAGTGCAAGCCTCGTACAAGATCACTGGAAGCCAACCCATATCACCAAACACCCTTTCCACATCAAACAGGGCTAAATGGGCTAGGTTCACACACCGACCCCCTTCCACTTTCTCCCGGTCAAGCCAAGAATATCACACCTCTGCTTCAACAGACCTGAAGCATCGTGGGTCATGAACTTGAGGAATTAGTGCGAACCATGATAACTGCAAGAGAAGAAAATAAGAAAAAAACAAGTTAAATAAATTTGAAAATTTAACAGCATAACGACATAAAATGAAAAAAGCCTCACTTTTCACACAAACATTTGGGCAGGAGGACTTACATAGGTCCCAAACCATCATGCAAGGCTCATACAATCGAAAATTTAAACTAAGTAGGTCGAATTTGAAGAAATTTTGATAATTGGGAAAACCCCAAAATTTAGGTCAAAAATGGGAATTTTCAAGTTTCTACTAAATTAACCGATGAAACTCAAATTTTCTTAAGGGCTTTCATCCATTAGGTGGCCAACAGCAAAAGCCCCTAATAAAAATTAAATTTTTACGGTCAGAAAAATATTTATTAGAAGCTAGAAAATAGCAAAAACCCTAGGTATGAAAGTTTATAAATGGAGAAAAGTAGAGAACATACCTCAAGGAGTGGAGTGATGGATGTTGATCGATGGAAAAATCACCAAGTTTGTATGGTAGACACTGTAGCAACTCACTGGTGGTGAGTTGAGTAGAGACCGTAGGAGGAAGAAGGAGAATGAGTGGAAAAAATTTCAAAAAATAGGTTTAAAACCTGATTTTGAATCATACGGTCGTACAATTCGACCAAAATCATCGACCGTATGATCGACCATAGGGTCTCAGTAAGTTGCTAAGATTTTGAAGGTCGAACCTATGGTTGCACAACATGCGATCGTAAGCCATCAATCGTATAAATGACTGTTGTTTGTATTTTGATTCTACTTGAACTTTTGTCTATTGATTTTGTTTTTCTCTCGCCTTCCATTGTGAGACTAACCCAATACTACCATCATATCTTGTCTCACATGTACAGCCTTTCCAAGTACTATTCAACCAAGAGTATAAATGGCTGGACGCAGAGTAAGTAGAAGGAGACAGAATGCAAACCCATCTCCACCACCTATGGAGACTAATGACAATGAAGGTCAGGAAAGACAAGAAAGAAATATTGAAACTCAAAATGCTGCACCTCAGAATGTGCACACCCAAGCCAACCCAACCAACCTACCTGCACCACCTACGGATTTGGCTACTGCAGTGATGAATTTAGCACAACAAATGCAGCAAATACGGCAAGTGCAAGCCAACATGCAAGCTGCTATGGGAATTGCTTTTCTAGCTGCAAACATAACCTCTCTACCTGCAGGACAAGCTAGTATGGCACCTGGTGGTAGCAAGACTGTACCCCAAGCACCGCAGACACTACAAGTACAAGGCCAAGTGCCAAACGCCTCTGTTCTTACGAGGAGTGGTGTGAATACCGTAGGCGAGAGCTTGCCTGCGAGCCACTCTCGAACAACCGAACCCTTGGGACCTTCTTCAACCCCAGGATGTGATGAGTCGACATCGAGGTACGGGTCCAATCGATCCAAGGCAAAGGAGTAAACAGCCTGTTGAAACCAACTAACCAACTGGCTACGCCAACCCTGAAGCACCGCAAGGCGGGTATAACCAAGGTAATTATCACTACTAACCGCCTATGTATGGAGCATATGCACAGTATCAGCTTGATCACTCCAGACTGATCGAGCGTTTCCTAAAGTTGAAGCCGAAGGAATTTACAGGTAAGCCATCAGATCTGTTATGGCCAGCTCACTGGATCGATGAGATGGAAAGAAACTTTATGATGATGACTATAAATGAAGAAGAGAAGGTATTATGTGTCACTTTTATGTTGAAAGGTGATGCGCACCATTGGTGGAAATCTACTCGAAGTTATCTATTGACAAAGCATGCCCAACTGACCTGGGCTATCTATAAACAAGCTTTCTTTGACAAGTATTTTCCTAGGAGTTTCAGAGATCAAATGGAAAAGGAGTTTCTGAGTTTGTATCAGGGACAGATGACTGTAGATGCATATCAACAGTGTTATGAAGAATTGTTTTTCTTTGCTCCTTCTAGCATGCAGGAGGAAAATACCAAAACCCGAGGTTCATCATGGGACTTAAGGGAAACATCCATGAGCATGTATTGGGATTGGAAAAGAAGATTTATAACGCAGCTGTACAGATTGCCCGAGTACTGGAATCGAGCCAGAGGAAAAGTTATTTTGCTCAGAACAGAGGTATTAAAAGGCCCAATGGAAACTCATACAACGGAGGAAACTCAAAGACATTGAAACCCTTCCATACTCAAGGCTTCAATGTTGTAGTCAAGACTACTCCGACAGCCCAACCTCAACAGAAGCAAAGTAATGCTGGAGTCAAATGCTTCAATTGCGATCAGATAGGACATTATTTAAGAGAGTGTCCTAAGCCAAGGAAGCAGCTACAGCAAGGAAAGGTCTATGTAGTTACATCTGAGGATGCTGTCACATCACCTGATGTGGTCACAGGTATGACCTGAACTGTTTATTTTGTACTACCTTGTGTAAGCATGTAGACTAAGTTAAATCAAATCATAGGTATCGTACCTATTAATGGCTTGCCCGCCAGAGTACTCTTTGACTCTGGAGCTACTCATTCTTTTATATCTATGTCGTTTGGAAAGAATTTAAATCTACCCCTCAGACCTTTAGACTACAAACTACTTGTACGATTACCTATGAGATTTGAAGTGGAACTAGACAAAGGTTATGGACCATGTCCAGTTCTTATCGACGAGAAGATTTTGGATGCAACCTTAATTCAACTCGAGATGGTAGACTTTAACGTTATCTTGGGATTGGATTGGTTAGCGTGGCACTCTGCAAACCTATTATGTGCAGAAAAGAAATTGACATTTAATGACAAGGAAGGAGCAGAGTTTAGTTTTGTGGGAACCAAACTTTCTCGTAAACAAAAACTCATTCTCTCTGCATTGAAGGCTAGAAAATGCCTCGAGAAAGGAGGAATTGGGTATCGAGTATCCATGGTCGACCTCACCAAGGAAGCACCACGAATGGAGGATATTGAAGTTGTGCATGAATTTTTGGATGTATTTCCTGAGGAACTACCAGGACTACCACCTGAGCGAGCAACAGAGTTCGTTATAGATCTTATACCCGGAGCCGCACCAGTATCGAAAGCACCCTATCGAATGTTTCCTAATGAACTGAAGGAACTAAAGGTATAATTATAGAAATTATTTCCAAGGGTTATATCAGACCCAGCATATCACCATGGAGAGCGCCAGTATTGTTCATGAAAAAGAAAGACGGTAGCGTTCGACTATGTATAGATTAGAAGATCCTTGAGGACACCTTCTCAGCTGACCTTGATTGGGAGGCCATCAGCAGGATGGGCATGAGAGAGATACAGGTCAGTGATGATGAGAGGAATGCTATGAGATGTCCTCTCACTCGGGTAGCGGTAGTAGATGCAGAGGTGGCAGTAGCAGCAGCAACAGAGGTAGCAGTAGAAGCACAAGACGGTGATGATGAGGAGGATGATGATTGGACATACATGGATGTGGATGCCATCCCTCCTCCATCGCCACAACATTCTACTGGAGCTGGCCCTTCTAGGGCTTCTCATTTAGCTGGTCCTTCACGCCCACCACCAGATGACATGATGGGGCTGTTACGTAAGATTCAGGAGGCTCAACGTGTGACTGATTGGAGAGTAGGAGAGCTTCTAGATGCCCAGCGTTCTACAGAGCAGCGGATAGCGGATCTGACGGTTAGTCTCCGCACGACTCAGACTCTGGTGGCCTGGCTCGCGATAATATATGCTGAGGAAACGATAGAGATCGTGAGGCACCTCCTCCTCTAGCACCTCCAGCTCCATGATTGCCATTTATATCTTTTTTTGTTTTATACTACAGAGTAATTGTCCTGATTGTGGACTGTACTTTGCTTTGGATGTATCTTGTCTTATTCCTATTTGGATATATATATATATATATATATATATATATATATATATATATATATATATATATATATATATATATATATATATATATATATATATATAAAATTAGTTTTCCCTTTACATATGTGCATTATTCTCATTCTTAGTTTATATTTCATACAACACAGGTGTTTATGGTGCGTTCTTATTACAACTTTTAAATTTTATCCTAACTCAGTTCATGACTCATGTGGAAATAGTTAGGTCAATGGATAGAATATGAGATGCTCTGATACCAAGCTGTCACACCTCAATTCTGGTCTAACAAGAATGGTGTGATAAACTATCAATAAACCAACGGTTTACCCAAGATCTCGTATAGGTCATACCCACCATATCAAACCAAACACACATTCCACATTAATAATCAGAGATAATAAACAAATAAACAAAAGTCTTATAGATAATGAACTGAGAGTCTAACAGTGATAAATAAGTATTTAATCCAATTATCTCCAATCCACAAGATATAAAAATAAATAATCAATTACATATCTGATGTTTAAATTATAACTAAACTTAAGCAAAAACACATTGGTTGCACTTGCATGATGAATCATGCACATCTTCTTCAGCTTCTACGTCCATCGCAGCAACGTGTCCATACAACGATGCATTCATATATTCTTCAACGGTAAGGCCTGCATCATCAACTAAAAATATTCGATGTCGAAAGGGTGAGCACACATCATGGCTCAGTGAGCAAACAAAACAATGCAATAAACATATGCATGCATTCAATTCATATCTTTGGTCTGGTTTTAAGTTTGTAATATGCTATAGGAACGTTTGGTGGCCGTCGCACCTCTATACACGAGTGTGTGAATCGGCCCAATGGATCAAACACCATTGTCATCCCACATGCACCCACCATGGAATAGAGATAGAGCTAAAGTGTCTGAATCAAACACTGCCAACACTTCCCCAGATGCCCTACCCATACCAACACGTAAGCGCCTATTGGCGAGGGCTTGCAAATTGGGCTCGCAACTAACCAATCTTAATGCCATATAGTGTGTCCAAGGCCTTACCCCTGCATCCCTCAATACGTCCATAGAGATAGAGCTAAGGCCCCGTGACAGAGTCAAAGACCACACGGTCCGAGACCACCTCCCCTGATGCCTTACGAAGTAATAGTTCTTCTAACGTAATGGCGATACAATGATGTTAGTGGACAAGACTTGAGTAGAGATAAAGCTAGAGTTTGGTGATGAGGTGAAAGACCACCATGCGACGTCCTCCCCCTGATGCTCTACTGGCATCCAACACACCAACCACACACATACATTCACATGTCTATTCCTAGCATCATCATCATCATCATATTATAAATAAATAGAATTAAATATGCATGAACAGTAATAGCAAAAATATGGGATGACATGTGAGGTACACATTACAAGCATACAAGCATATAATTAATCATGGCATTGGACTCAATAAAAATAAATAGTTTGATATTAACCAATTAGTTTAGGTCTTGTTCCCGCACCTATTAGCAATACTCGATCTCCTTTCAAGCCTTGAAATTCTCTTTGAATTGATTTAACAACCTAAAAGTTATATGAATTTAAGTTAGGGTTCATATGTGACATGTTACAGTAGTCGAAAATCATAACAAAGCACTGATAAGTGTCTGATTAGTCCTATGGTCTCATCTTATATCGACCTTACTATCTACGGTTGATACCCTATGGTCGCATATGGTGCGACTGTAGTTGCGACCTTATGATTTCTGAAATCCTCCCGAATGCCTATGGTCGATCTTCTAGTCATACTCGTCATGCTATGGTCGATCGTAGCTGCGACCTTGAGATTTCTGATCATAGTCTACATAAAATTCACGTTCTTCCTGGGTCAATTCTTCTGTTCTTTAATGGGGTTTATTCTAAGGTCTTCCTATGACCATCATTAGTAATTTCTTATCAACCCTAATCATCAAATTCACTCCTCATGGTTCTCCTTGGGATTTTCTCAAGGAAATCACATAGATCATAATAGGTTGATATTGCCTATCTTCCATAGAAGTCTTATACTTAGAGTTTACATCTTCAAAGATTCGTTTCATACCTTTGCCTGTGATAGAGAGCTAATCTCTTCTCAGCAAATTCTTCTCCTTAGCTTTTTCTTCTTCTCCTTCTATTCCTTCTCTTCCTTCTCTTTCTCTAGGGTTTACTAATGTTCTAAAAGGGTGAAAAAGGGATGAGAGACATCCTTTATATAGAGAAAAACTCTCCATGTGAAGTCCTCTTTGAATTAGGAAAGCAATCCCTTAGTTTAGGAAAGTTTCTAAAATTCAGAGTCTGATCTAGGTTCTCACGGTCGATCATATGGTCGCATAAACCATTGATCGTAGGGTCAAAATCATCGATCGTGGGGTTCTGGATTTGAGATTTTTGGTTCCCTTCCTTATGGTCGACCATACCTACCTAAGCATGCGACCTTAGGTATGTTTTTAGTGTTTTTAACTCAATTCTCATACCTGGTTTGTGATCTATCTTCACACGCTCGGTCCACTTGGTCCAGGAATGATGGAAAGACCTGACACGACACGGTTAGACCAAGTTAGTGGAGCGCGGGTCTTACAATTAAAGCCATGCTTTTTCATGTTGTTGGCACGTGGAAATTTGATAATTACTTAGAATTAAATATTTTTGGAACCTTGGGTTGGCAGAGACGAGAAAGGTTTTTTACACCTTATCAAATTTGGTCCTTAACCAGACCGTCCGACATAGATCTAGTCGGCCTTCTACAAATTGAAGCTGATGAAGCACTGAAAATGGCCTGAGAAATCAATGGCGAGCAATTCTTCTTGAGGACACCTAGTAGATGAGAGGATCCTTGAGGACACCTTGTTCAATCAGTTGCAAGGTGTCAAAGTGTTCTCCAAAATTGATATACCATCAGTTGAAGATTAAGGAAGGTGATAGTCAGAAGACAGCATTTAGAACCAGATATGGACATTATCAATTTTTAGTCATGTCTTTTGGATTAGCTAATGCACCCGTAACTTTTACGAAAGTCAGGAATCAGGTATTCCATGATATGTTGGATACGTCAGCCATTGTATTTATTGATGACATACTAGTCTACTCCAAGGACAAAGAAACTCATGTCACAAATCTAGGAGCTGCTCTGCAGCGACTAAGAAAAGAGAAGCTTTATGCAATATTTACAAAGTGTGAGTTTT
The DNA here is from genome assembly GCA_028583415.1 of Protea cynaroides. Taxonomy (NCBI): domain Eukaryota; kingdom Viridiplantae; phylum Streptophyta; class Magnoliopsida; order Proteales; family Proteaceae; genus Protea; species Protea cynaroides. The sequence goes on along the minus strand of CM053276.1, from coordinate 76,406,977 downwards.
AACTAAATGAAGTCACTTTCTTAGGCCATGTTGTATCCGTTGAAAGAATTAAAGTGTATCCTAGCAAGATTGAAGCATTGTGAAATGGGAAGCACCTAAGAATGTTACAGAAATCAAAAGTTTCTTAGGTTTAGCTGGTTATTATCGACGATTCGTAGAAGATTACTCTAGAATCACTATACCTCTTACCAGTCTGACAAAGAAAGGAGAAAAGTTTGTTTGGATCGATAAATGTGAAGAGTGTTTTCAAACATCGAAGGCTAGATTAATATCAGCTCCCATCTTGACTATTCTGATCCCAGGACAACCATTTACCTTGTACACCGATGCATCTGGGTTAGGTTTAAGATGTATGCTCGTGCAAGAAAAATAAGTAATTGTGTATGCCTCAAGACAACTGAAGACACATGAGAAGAACTATCCCACTCATGACTTAGTAGCAGCAGTAGTCCATACTGTTAAGATATGGAGACATAATTTGTATAGAGAGAAATTTCAGATTAAATCAAATCATAAGAGTCTCACTCATGTTTTTAATCAGAAGGAGTTAAACATGAGACAAAGAAGATGGCTAAAATTATTAAAGGATTATGATTGTAATATCCAGTATCATCCAGGAAAAACTAATGTAGTTGCTAATGCACTAAGCAAGAAAGCAAAGACAGAATCCCAAGAAGAAGTTGGTGTAAATGTTGTAGCATGTGTCACAAGGAGAGTATTTAATTACGGTAAAGAGTAGTTCATGATTGATATTCTGAATGAATCAACTGACCAAGGGTTTATTCATCTTTTCTCAAACATGTTTGCTACATTGAAGATTGTACCTGATCTATTAGACGAAGTGAAAGCCGCTATTAAATCAGACCCTTATCTGAGAACGGTACAAGAAGACCTCAAAAAAGGTAGGACTACTCCTGAGTTCATCTTGGACGTTGAAAAGGTACTAAGATACAAAGGAAGGATATGTGTTCTTGAAAATAAAGATTTGGATATTAGACACAGATTAACGAAGGAAGCTCACACCACCGCTTATTTGGTACACCCTGGAAGTACGAAGATGTATCATGATCTAAAGAAACTATATTGGTAGAGAGGAATAAAAGCGGAAGTAGTTAAATTTGTGTCCCAATGCTTAAATTGTCAGCAAGTAAAGGCTGAAAGATAAAAAACTATAGGATTGTTGCAGCCACTGCCAGAATTAGCATGGAAATGGGATTGCATCACTATGGACTTCGTCATCGGGTTACCATTGACTCCCCGAGTAGTTGACGCGATCTGGGTGATTATGGATCGTTTGACCAAGATTGCTTGTTTCATAACTATACGACCTCAGTATACCCTAGAGAGGTTAGCTAAGCTTTATATCGATAATATTTTCAGATTACATGGTGTACCTGAAAGCATTGTGTCGGACAAAGACCCACGCTTTACCTCAAAGTTTTGGAAAGGATTACAAAAGACTATGGTACAACATTGAAGTTTAATATTGCATTCTATCCTCAGACAGACAGACAGTCAGAGCATACTATTCAGATTTTAGAAGACATACTTCGAGCTTGTGTCATTGATTTCAAAGGATCATGGGATGAGAAATTACCATTGATTGAGTTCGCTTATAACAACAGCTATCAAGTAACTATACAAATGTCACCCTAAGAAGCACTGTATGGTAGAAAATGTCGAACTCCTTTATTTTGGAATGAAGTTGGAGAATGGAGTATTGTTGGACCAGAGTTTGTTGAAGAGACTTGTCGAGTAGTCGACATTATCAAGGAAAGAGTCTGAATAGCTCAGAACCGTCAGAAACAATATGCAGATAATTGACGCAGAGATTTCGAATTCACCATAGGTGATAAGGTATTTCTAAAAATATCTCCTATGCATGGTTTGAAAAGGTTTAGACAGAAGAGAAAGTTGTGTCCCAGATATATTGGCCTTATGAAGTTCTAGATAGACATGGAAAAGTAGCATATCAATTAGCATTACCACCATCAATGTCTAGTATACATGATGTATTCCATGTCTCACAATCAAAGAAGTACGTCAGAAATCCAACACACGTGTTAACAACGGATCCACTGGATTTGACTGAAGATTTGACGTTCAAAGTAGTACCTTTTGAGATCACTAACCGAAAGGTGCAACGTCTTCGCAACCACGATATTTACTACGTTAAGGTTACTTGGAGAAACCAAAATGTAAAAGAAGTTACATGGGAAGAAGAGAACGCTATGCGAAAGCAATATCCTCACCTATTCGACTCAGAAGGTATGTGCAAATTTCAAGGATAAAATTTATATAAGAAGTAGGGATTTGTAAGACCTACACTCCACTAACTTGGTCTAACCGTGTCGTGCCAGGTCTTCCCATCATTCCTAGACCAAGTGGACCGAGCATGTGAAAATAGATCACAAACCAGGTATGAGAATCGAGTTAAAAACACTAAAAACAAACCTAAGGTCGCATGCCTTGGTAGGTATGGTCGACCATAAGGAAGGGAACCAAAAATCTCAAACCCAGAACCCCACGGTCGATGATTTCAACCCTACGGTCGACAGTATATGCGACCGTATGATCTACCGTGAGAACCCAGATCAGACTCCAAGTTTTGGAAACTTTCCTAAACTAAGGGATTGCTTTCTTAATTCAAAGAGGACTCTACACAGAGTTTTTCTCTATATAAAAGATGTCCCTCATCCCTTTTTCACTCTTTAGAACATTAGTAAACCCTAGAGAAAGAGAAGGAAGAGAAGGAAGAGAAGGAGAAGAAGAAAAAGCTAAGGAGAAGAATTTGCTAAGAAGAGATTGGCTCTCTATCACAGGCAAAGGTATGAAACGAATCTCTGGAGATGTAAACTCTAAGGAATAAGCCTTCTATGAAAGATAGGAAATATCAACGTATTATGATCTATGTGATTTCCTTGAGAAAATCCCAAGGAGAACCATGAGGAGTAAATTTGATGATTAGGGTTGATAAAAAATTACTAATGATGGCCATAGGATGACCTTAGAATAAACCCCATTGAAGAACAGAAGAATTGACCCAGGAAGAACTCGAATTTCATGTAGAATATGACCAGAAATCTCAAGATCATCGCTATGGTCGACCATAGCATGACTAGTATGACCAGAGGATTGACCATAGGCATTCGGGAAGATTTCAGAAATCATATGGTCGCAACTGCAGTCACACCATATGCGACCGTAAGGTATCGACCGTAGACAGTAAGGTCGATACAGCATGAAACCATAGGACTAATCAGACACCTATCAGTGCTCTGTTTTGATTTTTGACTACTGTAACATGTCACATATGAACCCTAACTTAAATTCATATAACTTTTAGGTTGTTAAATCAATTCAAAGAAAATTTCAAGGCTTGGAAGGAGATCGAGTATTGCTAACAGGTGAGGGAACAAGACCTAAACTAATTGATTAATAACAAACTATTTATTTTTATTGAGTCCAATGCCATGATTGATTCTATGCTTGTATGCTTGTAATGTGCACCTCACATGTCTTCCAATATTTTTGCTATTACTGTTCATGCATATTTAATTTCATTTATTTATAACATGATGATGATGATGATGCTAGGAATAGGCATGTGAATGTATGTGTGTGGTTGGTGTGTTGGATGCCAGTTGAGCATCAGGGGAAGGACATGGCATGGTGGTCTTTGACCTAGTCACCAGACTCTAGCTCTATCTCTACTCAAGTCTTGTCCACTAACATCGGTGTATCGCCATTACCTTAGCAGAACTATTACATCGTAGGGCATCAGGGGAGGTGGTCTCGAACGGTGTGGTCTCTGACTCTACCAGGGGGCCTTAGCTCTATCTCTATGGACGTATTGAGGGATGCTAAGGTGAGGCCTTGGATACACTGTATGGCATTAGGATTGGTTAGTTGTGAGCCCAGTTTGCAAGCCCTCGCCAATAGGCGCTTACATGTTGGTATGGGTAGGGCATCTGGGGAAGTGTTGGCAGTGTTTGATTCAGACACTTTAGCTCTATCTCTATTCCATGGTGGGTGCATGTGGGATGACAATGGTGTTTGATCCATTGGGCCGATTCACACACTCGTGTATAGAGGTGCGGCGGCCACCAAACCTTTCTATAACATATTGCATACTTAAAAACCAGACCAAAGATATGAATTGAATGCATGCATATGTTTGTTGCATTGTTTTGTTTACTCACTGAGCCATGATGTGTGCTCACCCTTTCGATGTCGAATATTTTTAGTTGATGATGCAGGCCCTACCGTTAAAGAATATATGAATGTGTCGACGTATGAACACGTTACTGCGATGGATGTAGAAGCTGAAGAAGATGCTCATGATTCATCATGCGAGTGCAACCAATGTGTTTTTGCTTAAGTCTAGTTATAATTTGAACTTCAAATATGTAATTGATTATTTATTTTTATGTCTTGTGGTTGAAGATGATTGGATTAAATACTTATTTATCATTGTTAGACTCTCAGTTCATTATCTGTAAGACTTTCGCTTATTTGTTTAATACCTCTGATTATTAATGTGGAATGTGTGTTTGGTTTGATATGGTGGGTACAACCTATACAAGACCCTGGGTGAACCATTGGTTTATTGGCGGTTCATCACACCATTCTAGTTTGACTAGAATTTGGGTGTGACATTAATAATATTAGAGAAATGGTCGATTAAATCGGCACTGGTACTTTTAAAATAAACTCTAGAAACTAATCCCCAAGAAAATGTTGTTTCATCCCAAGGGTAGAATTCCAAATAAAAGCATAAACGCATGTGTTTGAATTTATTTTCAAACAGTCGCTCATAATATTGGGTTAAAATACTATTAAAAACTGTATATTGTTCTTCATCACAGATTGTTTTAATATGGTTAAAGAGATCAATGGGGAGAATCTGTTTGCTTTTTTCTTGTAAACAAATACGTTTAATTTTATTAAAAATACAATCATCAGAATAAGGGGGTTCCATATATTCTATAATTTATAAAAACATGTTAATCTTATCTAAATCATAGTCATCATTCCAATTCATTTGTTTAATGATGTCTAAAATGAGTTTTTAAAAATCTTTTTGTTTAAAATAAAATTTGGCCAACATGTTAGAAAGGGAACTTAAATGTTTCCGAAAAAGTTTTTTCTGTTCCGTAACATGTGCTTTCCAGGCAGTATTAATTTCATCATAAAATGCTTTTGGTATTCCTAGATTAAAGAAATGCAACCATATTTTGGGACAAAGGTTCAGGTTTTAGGACTTTTAAAACCTGAGAATATGATATTTCTTGAGTTGGGGAGGCCCAAGGATTTTGAGAATATCCACCCATGGGTTGTCCCTGAGAATTTTAAAAGTGTTGAAAATGGACTAGGATTTTAGCTCCATATTCTGGTTGATGAGGAACAGGTGTGCCGAATGGTTGTCCGAAAGGTTGATTAAAATGGCTTTTACCACGACTCTTATCAAATTTATCTGGAGGTTTACCAGACATTTTGAATCGGATCAGATGCTTTTGTTAGCTGATACCGTTTCGGGTTTCCTACTAAGAAAATCAGCTAAAACATTATTAGAGCCTTTAATATATTCTATTTCAAAAGTAAATTGACTTACAAAATTAAACCAATTTATGCGGCGAGGGTTTTCCTCCCGTTTTTTAGATTTTAAGAAATCCTTAACAGCCTGATTATCTATTCGGATAAGAAATTTATCAAGTGCTAAATAAATTTTTGAACTTTTATAGTCCATTTATTATAGCTAATATTTTTTTTTCATAGATAATATAATTAATTTTGACAGGCTTGAATTTTCCAGAATTATAATCACAAAGTTCTTCTGCTTTTAGATTTTTCTGTAGTTTGCATTTGAGAAAAGCTCCCCAATGTTCGTTGTCACACCCCAATTCTGATCCAACCAGAATGGTGTGAGTGAACCGTCATTGAACCAACGGTTCACACCAGGATCTCGAATAGGCCGTGTCCACTCATACAAACCATTACACATAACTACAATCAGAATATAAATAATACAGCGGAAGTCTTTAAAATATAATGAACTGAGTATCTATTGATAAATTAAATAAGTATCCAATTATTCAAATCCAAACCATAAATATAATACCGTTACATCACTTTAATCCAACCGAAAATAATGAAAATAAATAAAAGTCAAATCAAAGGTACACGCAGAAAGGGCACTCGCATAAAGCGTCATGCTCATCCTCTCCTGCCTGTACATCCAACACAGCAACATCACCATAAGCCGGAGCATTCATGTAGTCATCCACAGTGTAACCTGCATCAACATCTAAAAACAATGTGTACACAAAAGGTGAGCTCACAACTTAGCTCAGTAAGACAATCAGACAGTTTCACAATATTATGCATGAGTAACAATCATTTTATACTGTGGTCTGGTTTTAAGTTTGCAATGTGCTATAGAAAGGTTTGGTGGCCCCCGCACCTCTATACACGAGTGTGTGGCACCTCATGGATCACACCCCCATTGGCCCACATGCACCCATCATGGAATAGAGATAGAGCTAAGATACCCCCGTACCTCCCCTGATGCTCTACTCATACCAGTACCTAAGCCCCTACTGGTCAGGGCTCACATAGTGGGCTCGCAACTAACCAATCCTATATGTCATCAATGTATGCTCTATCCCAACACAGCCGTCTACGGCATAAAGATAGAGCTAAGGCATTCCCACACCTCCCCTGATGCCCTATCCGTAACTAACCCACTAGGATAGATACATAACGCAGGTAGACCCTATCCCAACATAACTCCCTATGGCATAGAGATAGGGCTAAAGCATCGTGGACAACAATGCCACATAACCATGGCCAGGTAAGCATCAACATCGGAGACCACCGTACTACGACCTTCCCCTGATGCCCCACCCGTACCAAGCATGTTAAGATAGAATACTACAAAGAGTGCTAGTATGAGGAGCGATCCCAGACCCATGCCCCACTCCACACACTAACGAAAACAGTCACATGCTTATCACATCCTAACAATGCATGAACAGTAATAATAACTGAAATTAAAAGATGGCATGTGAATATGCACAAACATCACATCATATATAATCAGATAATTAACAACTTACTGTCCATTAATTATTAGGTTTAGGTCAGATTCCCTTACCTGACGCTCGTTTGACAGCTTGCTCCACGTCGCAAGATCCAAACGGGAAGTCACAAAGTCATACAATATTATTAGGGTTTCATTAGAATATTTTTCTTAGGGTTTCATGTTGGTCGGAAACCAACAAAGTTACAAAAATACCCTTACAGAGCTGACCGGTGGCATGTACCGGTCGCAGCTCTGTGGGGAAGACTGGCGACCGGTATGGTCAGCCGGTCCCCACAGACCAGCCCCTGAAAGATACCAGTGGCAACATACCGGCCGCACTGTGTGCAACCGGTATAGTCGACCGGTATGTCTCCGAAAGACCATACATGGGTTTTTCGACTGCCGTCGATCATCCTCCATGGATTTCCAAGGTTTCTCCTATCCATTCTAAGTCTAATCTTTGAGTTAGAGTTATCCCCAACTCATTCAAGTCTTATTTCGATGAATATCATCTCGGAACTCGAATCTAGGGTTTGACGGCAACTTAGGCTTTTAAGGTCCAGCTAGGGTTTTAGATCAATACCTACTTTGCATGGTATTGATCTACCCCTACAACTATCATAGAGTAAGAAGATTGATTAAAACACTTACCGTTGACGGGCATAATGTAAGACCCGTGTCAAACTAACCCGGTCTTACCACCTTGAACCAGGTTTACCCATCATGGTCGAGTCAAATGGACCAAGGGCATGAAGGAGATCGAGATCCCAGGTATAAAATCGACCCAAAAACACTTAATTTTAGGGGAGGGTCACACACCCAGCTAAACAGGGTCGGACCTCCCAAAATAGAAAGTCAGACCCTCAGTTTTGAAGGGAGGGTCGGACAGCTTAAGACCCTAGGGTCGACGGGATCATCGACCCTCCCATCGACCCTCGGTTTCTGACAAAACTGAAATTAGGAAATTTCCTAATTTTCGGTTGGGATTCCTTCCAAATCTCAATGGGATTATTATAAGACATTCCTAGTCTATTTAAAGGACGTCCCTAAGCCACTTTCACTCCTTTCACAACCCTAATTGAATTGAGAGAAAGAGAAAAGAAGGAAAAGAGGAAGAAAGGAGGCTAGGAAGAAGGCTTAGCAAAAAGGAGAAGAATTTGCAGAGAAAAGTAATCTTCTCAGGTATGGATACTAATTCCATGAGTTTCTACAGACCTTAGGTTAGATATGGTTGAGTGTAGGATTTCGGAGAAACCCAAACCATCCATTCATGGTTAGGTTTTCATGGAAAACCATAGGAGGATGCATGAAAACTATCTAGATGGATTATACATGGTTCTAGACTATGGAATGACTGTTGAATGAATGTAGGAAGTAAGCCATAGGACCCAAACACGAAGAATGGATTTAAAAGTGGAAATTAGACCAGGGTGCACCAAGGGTCGAACCGAGGGTCGATAGACCATCCGACCCTAGGTGTTTCTGACCATCGACCCTCAGCATTCGGGAAGTTCAGAATGGAGGGAGGGTCGATAGACGCATCGATCCTCAGTTGACAGAATGGTTTTAAATTCTGAATTAATTCTAATTAAATTCTATAGACTTTGTTAGGTTTGCTAGCAATATAATAACGTTATAACGGTGATTCTAAAGCTTGGAAAAATATCTTTTAGGAAGCTAAGGTGAGGAACCTTAACCCCAAACTAAATTGGTTAATAATAAACTGTTTTCTATTTCTTGAGTCCTATGCCATGTTTGATTCTGTGCGAATATGTTTGTAATGTGCATACAACATGCCATCCAATATTTCTATTACTTGTTCATGCATATTTACTTTATTGTTTATAACATGATGATGATGATGATGATAGGAATAGGCATGTGCTTGTATGTGTGTGGTTGATGTGTTTGATGCGAGCGAGTATCAGGGGAGGTGTGATGAGAACGTCAATAAACGTTAACCTTTGACGGGTCTCAGCACTTTAGCTCTATCTCTAACTCAAGTCTTGTGCATTGGCATCGTCGTATCGCCATTACCTTAGCAGAACTATTATGTTGTAGAGTATTAGGGGAGGTGGTCTCGGTCCTTGTGGTCTCTGACTCTACCGGGGTGCCTTAGCTCTATCTCTATGGACGTTCTGAGGGATGCTGGGGTGAGGCCTTGGATACACTGTTTGGCATTAGGATTGGTTAGTAGCGAGCCAGTTTGCAAGCCCTCGCTAACAGTTTGAACACAGAATAATTTGCTATTATTTATGAATA